>OZ018402.1:4545520-4909025 GCA_963969585.1 Drosophila helvetica | reverse complement strand
CAGAGACTCAAACTCACTTCCGGGCACTGTGGTCACAGTGATGGTGAAGGGTTTCTGATTCGCTTGCTGTTGCTGGCTGGACGACGATTGCATATTGGCCGGCGTCACCGAGACACTCGGCGGAATCTGGGGCTTCTTCGAGGATGGCAACGATGGATCCGGGAAGGTCTTTTGCTCCTTGGCAGCCGACAGACCCAGAACGATCTCATCCAGCTTCTTGCGCTTCTTTTCTTTGCCAATCACTGGCTCCTCAATGGTCTGGAAAGATGAACAGAGAACAGAGAAGTTAGTGGTTGTGGTTGCGGGTTGCGGGTTGGTTGAATCTTTCGGTTTTCGTAGTTAATCAACGGTTTTCTTACGCAATTATTCTTTTTCATCAATTTGTTGAGGGTGTCATCCAGCTTGCTCTTGCTGCCTCCCATCGAGGAGGGGAAGGCGGAGCTGAGGGCCGCATGGACACTGGACTTTTTCGAGGGCATGGAAAAGTCCTGCACTTCACTCAGATCAATGGCCCCAGCACTGGAGGCGGACTTGAGCATTTCCGTCATGTTCATTTTGGGGAGACTGCTGCAGGGGCACGGCCGAGAGAGGTTGGATTAGTTATCTCTTCTCTTGGGAGACACGAGTCTGTGCGACACTCACCTTGAGGACAGATCCATGGGTGCTCCCATGGATGGGGGCGGCGTCTTCATTGCCGGCACAGCGGGTTTGCTGAATTGTCCGGACGATTGCTGTCGCGAGAGGGAGGCATGCTGATGGGCTGGCGGCGGCTGCATGCCACTCAGCGCAGCCGAGGAGGATCCTCCGCCACGACCACGTCCAGAGCCAGTGCCCGTGCCTGTCAAAGCCTCCATGTTGGCTATTTCACTCTCCCAATCTTTGGGTGCCACTGTGGAAGTGGAAACGGCATAAGTATGTGACACAAGAATGGAATGGAATGCGAGGGGACTTACTTGTTGAACTGTTGAGCAGGGCGTGCAGTTTCGCCCGCTCCGTCTCCACATCGATGGCAATGTGACGCTTGCGCTTCTTGCCGGCACTGGAGGACATGCCACTGGGGACATTCAAGCCCCCACCGACACCGACACTGCTGGAGCCACCTGCGGAGCCGGTTGCTGCGCTCAGGGACATGCCTGGCAGCAGGGATGACAGCGATGTGGGATTCCCACCAGCCGCGGCGGCGGCTACAGCGGCAGCCACTGCCGCATTGATGCTATTGGCATCGAGACCAGGCAGCGTGGGCGTGTGCGTGTGCGCCGTCGATTGCTTCAGGGATGAACCTATCCCCGCAGAGGGTTGTCCTGCCGCGGAGGAGCTGCTGTTGTTGTTGCTGCTGATGCTGCTACTGGCAGCCACATTCGACAGCTGCATTTGCGATGCCTGCAGATGCTTAGTGACGCCCTGATCCGTCGTGATGGTGATGACGTCGGGTGTGGTCGAGCGTCGCCGCTCCACGCTGTTCATCAGATGGGGTATCGACTCGTGCAGGGCGATGTTCAGATCGGTGGCACCCTTGCAGCTGGCAAAGGCACTGTACTTGCTGTCCACCGGCCACTTGTTGGCCTCCACACACGTGACAATGTGGGCGATGCGTCGCTCCAAAGCAAAATCCTTGAACCACCGAATCATGCACATCTCCAACTTCGGTTTCTCGAGCTTCTGCTGCTTGACGGTGGCCGGTTGGATGACCTCCAGATCGGGGAAGCGGGCCTTCAGCTCGGCGGCCTGCTTCTTGCACTCCTCCTCGACGGCCTTCTCCTTCTCCTTCATCACCTCATCGTCGTCGGGATCGGTGGGTGGGCCAGCGGCAACCAGATCCAAGATTTCCTCTTCACTTGCTTTCTCTGGCTTCTCTGTTGCCTTCTTGGGGGTGACTTGGCTAGTAGGTTCTGCCTCTGCTTCTGCCGCATCCCGTGTTGGGGTTTTCTCCACTGAAGCTTCCGCTTCTTCGGCAGGCGTCTCCTTCTTCTCCTCCTTGTCTTTGTCTTTATCGGTTTTGTCGTCTTTTGGCTCTTCAGCGGAGGTGTCTTCTTCCTTTTCAGTGGAGAGCTCCTTCTCTGGGGACGACTCCACTGCAGGAGACTTCTCCTTCTCCTCTGTGGCAGCCACATCTTCAGTCTCCATTTTGGATGTTTTCATTTCCTCTTCCACGGATTCGGATTCGGGTGTTTCCTTGGCCTCTTCGCTGGCTTTGGATTTCTTCTCCTTCTCCTCCGCTGATGTGGACTCTGTGGAGGCATCCGCTGCCTCCACTTCTGCTGATGTCGTCTCCTCCTTCTCCTCTCCATTTTCGGCTATCGGCTCATCCACTTCCATTTTCGCTTGATCTTCGCTGGACTTTGACTCATCTGCGGCTTCTGTGGCAGATGCATCCTTCTCCGCTTCGCTGGACTTTTCCTCAGCGCCGGAGAGGACTTCCTTCTCTGGCGAGGACTCTGCCTTGACTGTATCTGCATCTTCGTCCTTGATTTTGGATGCATCTTCGGTTTCCTCTGCAACAGACGCTGTCGCCGTCTCTTCGCTCTTCTTGGCGGAGGCATCCGTTGCGGATTCAGGTGTCTCCTTCAGCTTCTTCTCGGGGCTCTCCTCCTCCGCCTTGACCTCATCTTTGACGGGCGTCGTGGCGGGAGTCGCCTCCTTTTTGATTACACTCTCATCGGTCATCAGTTCATCGTCCAAGTCGATCACCTCGTTCTTGACAGCCGCTGCTGCCGCCGCCGCTGCTGCTGCTGCCTTCTCTGCCGCTGCTGCCTTCTCTGCCGCGGCCAGCTTCTCCGCCTTCTCGGCGTTGAAGGCCTCCAGCTTGATGGTGCGCTGAATCTGTGCCTCCAACTCCCGGATGAAACGCTTCTCAGACTCGCAAAAGCTAAAGTTGGGATCATTGAAGATGAACGTCTCCGAACGATACAGTCCATGCTTAAGCACTGCTGCAATCAGTTCCTTGTCGTGGCGCCCCGGCTCCCACCAGTCGGGCGTGTCCGCATTCATGGCGCACATCTTGAGCCGCTCCTCCAGATGCGGATTGCGCGCCACTTCGCGCAGCTTCGCGAGCAGCTCCAGCCGGTCCAGTATGAGCTTGGCATGCTCCTTCTCGATCTCCTCGATGATGCCCTCCAGTCCGCGCTCCGACTCGCTCAGCTTGAGCCCCGCCTGACGCTTGCACATGGCCACAAAGACCTTGTAGTAGTCCGTCAGCGTTTCGTCGCTCTTTCGCTCCAGATGGGCCATCTGTTTGAATTTCGTCCAGTCGGGTGTGAGGCTGCTTCCGCTGCCTCCCATGGGGGTGGTCAGATGCAAATCCACACCGTAGCCGGTGAGAACGCGCAGGAACTCGTACTCCTCGCGGCGATTCCACTTCTTGGGAATGAGCTGCAGTCGCTGGGCCTCGCGCTCCTTGGCCGCCATCTCCATCTTGCCCTGGCGTTCCATTTTCTAAAAGAAAATTCAAGAAATTCGATTAGTTTGGGAACGCTGGAAAGAGCCATTTATGGTTTAGTGTGTGTTAGGGATCGTATGGGAGATACTGATGTAATTTTACTTTGTTAACCGTTCCATGAGTCAACATATTAGACGGGATGTCTCGGGCCCCTCGTCACATAAGCAAATTCCAGTTTTAAACCAAAGATAAGATATCTCTTATCTATAGACACACTATTCAGTAGTGGAAATATGTAGAGGGGATTTCTTCGATTAAAATCTTCTGCAAGGACGCTCCCTTCCATTGGCTAGAGTGGGATAACTATCCCACTGCCACTGCCCCCCTCTCTCTCTCTCTCTCTCTCTAACGGCATCTATTAGTCCTCTCCTTCCGCGGGAGCTCTCTCTCCTACTCTTCGTCTCACTCTTTTGTGACACCTTCCCTGTTCCATTTCCATTCATTCCTCTTCTCCATCATATGGGATCGATCTCAGTCTCTCATCAAATCCTCTCTTGTCTTTTTCCCCTTCCCGCTCTCACGCTCTTTCGTGAAGTTGAAGTTCATCCTGCCAACTCGAATTCCCTCGCAATCCATGTACTACACATATGTATGTATGTGTTTGTGTATCTGTTTAATCCTATAGTGTTTTTAGGGGCATTTTGTGTCCTCAAAATACCAACAGATAAAAGAACAGAAAGCACGATAATAAGATGTTTTCAAAGTTGTAAAACCTTTTTGCTTAACAATTATCCATTAAACCCCAAAACTACTGTAAATTTACATTGAAACAATGACCGAAAACTGATTTCAATGGCTTTCTGATATTGTCCAGTACATATTAAAATGATTTAGGTAATATATTGACAACCAAGTTATCATTATTCCAGTAATATTCCAGATTAATAAATCCAATCGAAAATGTAGAAAATATAAGTCAGTCATTCCCCTGCCTCAATTATGGGAATAAAATAAGTCTATTTATCAAAATAGATTGCCTCAAATACGAGTGAGTTGTATTATCTATATCAAAAACCATTCCGTTCCCCACAATTCCATGCAATTATCCCACAGTCGACAGTCGTCGAGCAACGTGTGTGCATGCAGTGGATAAATTATTGTACCCACACACTCGCATCTCCCTTGGAAACAGCACCCCAATCCCAACCCCACCCCACCACACCACCCACCAGCGACGTATCCATCCGGATGTGATATGTACATTTTGCAAGTGCAAATTCATTACGAATATTTACACAATTTCGAAGGCAAAAGAAGAAAAAGGAATTAAAAAGCGTCGTCGTCCACCAGGAACCGAAACGAACAGAACAGAAGCCTTCTCTCCGCCACCGCCGCCGTCCCTCACGTAATGCGAGACGACCCACAGAGGGGTGGGTGCTTCTACCGCTGGCTGCTGCTGCTGCTTCTGCTGTTGGTGGTGTCAGTGGTGTGTAGGGGGGTGTTCCTTCCAGGGCAGGGCAGGGCTCAGGCAGACACTCATCACCATCATCTATACCCCTTCGGTGTATCCCATTCTCATTCCCATTTCCATTCCCTTTCCTCCCTTCTGCGACTGCCGCCGCCTGGCTTTTGAATTACAATTTTTGCGAAAAAGCAAAAACAAAATGCGAATGGCAAGCCCAAAAGCAAAAGGCGGAAAATGAAAATGAGAGAGGAGAATGCACACAACAGAGAGCACACACAGAGACAATGGCAGAGAGAGAGAGAGAGAATGGAGAACGTGCGACGACGATGGCTAAATACGAACAAACTGAAACTGGAAATACAATAAAATCATAATAATAAAAGTAAAAAATCCATTTTACACCCCTAATAACGCTCCGCTTTGCTCTAACGGGGCAGCGCGAGTACAGAGGACAGAGGGCACAGGGCAAAAGGCTACACACAACCATGAGCTGAGCACGAGGCAGCCATAGCGCACACACACCCGGAGACAAACAAATGAATCCTGCGAGACCAATTGCACGGGGCCGACGCCGCACACAACCCGTAAGGAGCGGCGACGACGACGACGACTCTCCACCACACACATACACTTTCAAGTGCTTGGTCTCCTCTATACAATACACATTTATAAACGTACACATATACGTGTACGTGTCGTCTTCTCCTAGTTAGTTATGATAATAATGGGTGCCCAGGAAAGTCAGTAGCATCGCAATACACAAAATTGCAAAAGGGGCTCTCCTCCGTCCGCTATGTCTCCCAAAGAAGAAGAATGTCTCCCCCCCCAACAGCCCACTCTCCACTCCTCAACAGACACACACCGGAACGAGAAACTACGTACACAAATGTCGTAAGGGAGAGCAGAGCGCGAGGCGAGTGTGAGAAAGAGCACCGGGCAAGTGTTGCCAGGTTGTTGCTGCTGGCTGGATGGCTGGCTGGTTGGCTGGTTGGCTGGCTGGTAAGTGTGTGCCCATCTCAACTAATGTGAAATCAAAGCCACAACTAAATGCAAGCCAAACACAGCAGCTGGGCGATACAGTGGAACTTCGCCCAAGACGATCTTATCTCAGAAAATCTAATTTGTAGACGGAAATAATAAGAGGGGCATTCTAATTTGTGCAATTTAATCACTGCAAATCCCGTTGTCCCTACAGTGACCCAATTCGATATCCAAATTTAAATATCATATCGAATTCTTTTTTTATCGTATTGGTTTATTTTTCATGTTCCTTTTAGCCAAGTTCCACTGTGGTATCGTCTTTGCATGTGCAAGTGTTTGTTTGATAGTTTATGTGCACACATACATATGTTTGCGTTTGTGTTTAGGGTCTCCTTCTGGTTCTGCTGCTGCTCCAAAAGGATGCCAAGTGTGGCGCACAGGCTGGCAACCCTGCTCGCCTGTTTCTGTTTATACAGCTAACGGCTTTTTTACTACAACAAATTCCCCCTTCCGTGCCCGCTACCGCCCACCTATACATTCTCCCACCCCACGTATCCATTCCACACTCCTTGGCAGAGCCAGAGCCAGCCGCCAACGAATGAACAGGAGAAACGAAATCCAAAAAGGGGGACAAACAAAAACAAACGACAAAGCGCAGAACCAGATAAAGAGACTCTCCGAGACCCTCTTCGCCTATCTATTTGCGTCTCGCTTGCGCGCACACACACTCTGCTCCCCTCTGCTCTCTGCTCCACCCCGCCAACCGTTATATCGCTGTCGTTGGCGCTCGTCGTCGTCGTCGTCGTCTTCTGCATTTACACGATACTACAAGTGCGAGCGATTGATTATGATTATTAGTGGGGAAACGAAAACGATGGCGGCTTGACTTCGACTTTGACTTGGAACTGGCCGTAGGAGAATCGCTAGAGAGGCGGTGCCAGAGGAATGGAGGTATTGAGGTATGGAGTGGGAGGCCAACGGGGGAATAACGAATTTAAATGAGCGCATTGCTAGTGCTAGAGGGTGAGGTGTATGTATATACATATGTAGTATGTCTGTTTATGTTAGTGAGTGAGTGTAAGTTTGGTTGTCTTCTTCTTTGGCATGCATGTAAGCTGCTGCTACACACATGCTCTCCTTCCAGCTCCTTCATACTGGACTGCGACCTCCTCCCAACTCCTTGAAAACGCCATAGGCATAGTACATTTATTGTTTGCTCCGTTACTTTTTTTTTCTCCAGTCTCCCAGTTTCCATTGCCCTTTGCATTCTCTTTCTAATTAAGCGAGACAGAGAGGACGGAGATGGATGCCCCATGCAATAAATTGTCATTCCGCTTTACCTCCAAATAAATGCCATTTCCATTGTTCAGGCAGGGAACCGTAGTAGTTGTTGTTGCCGTGACTGTGGCTGTTGCCGCTGCTGCCGCCGATGCTGATGCTGCTGCTGCCACAGAAGATTTGTTGAGATGCTCGCAAAAAGCAGAGAAGCTGCTGAAGTCCATGGGTTTAATAACCTCCATTTTGTACGGACACCCGCGGACACCGCCTATATCACAAGTATCACAAGGAGAATATTGATATCGAATGTGGTTTTGCTTGATTTTATGGTCTCGTCATGATTATTGATTTTAATTAAGCACTAATTATCATTGAATTTCGTTTCGAGGAGACAACTATCGACGCCTATGGAGAGAGCACGTTGTCAATTACATTATTCCATTCCGTTTGACTATTATGATTATTATATCTCTCTCTCCCACAAACAGGCACACACAACACACACACACGCACACACTTATGGGAACGAATACACATATGCAAAGGACAGAGACAAGAAGAGTTTTGTTTTGCGTTCGCGTTCCGTTTCGTTCTCGTTTACCGCCGTTCCTCCACGGACGAGCACTTGGACTTTTTACAACTTTACACCGCGGCGCTCAAACAAATAATGAGCGAGCGCATTGCGGACTCAAATACAAGAAACACTTCTCACACACACACAGGCACACATAAACAACCATACAGTCACATCAAGGCGCGTACGCGCACGGAAGCAGCGACAGCGACAGCGGCAGCTAAAATCGAATGCGAATCAGCCAAAACCAAGCCAAGAGCCAGATACAGATACAGAGAGCCGCCGCCGCACCGCTAGCAGCTAGCCAGACTCGAAAGTATTGAGTGAGAGGAGAGCAGAAAAACCAAACAATCGTGAGATTAAGCCAAACGCCGTTTTGGGTGAATGTGAATATGAATGAGATGGGCAGCGCAGGCGGCAGCAGGCAGGCACAAGCCTGTCGTCTGAGTTTGAGTCTGAGGTGAATGAGCGGCAAGCGTCACTTGCAACAGCCAGAGCGGACGAGATAGAGAGAGCAATAGCAAGCCTCAATGAGAGCCGAAAGTAGCGAGAGAGCCAAGCCAGAGGGAGAGAAGAAACCAAGAGAGAGCCGCCACAGCGAGCATAAGTGTGAGTGAGTGAGTGTGCACTGGATGGACGAGTTGAAGAATGAGGAGGCAAAGCAGCAGCAGCACCGCATTGTGTCAACTGTGTAATGTAAGCAAAAGAAGGCAGAGCCTGCACACACACACGTGCACGCTGGACGGGGTAGGGGGGGAGCTATGCGCGGGGGAATAAAACATATCACACGGCAAAAAAAAAAAAAGGCAAAGCAATAAAACAAATGTACCACAAAAACACTGTTGAGGAATAAAGAGCGAAAGAGCGAGCATAAGAGAAGAAGGTGGACAGAATGGGGGATGGGAATGGGAATGGGGAAGCGAGCGACGGCTGCGTCTGATGTTCGGTAATGACGGGAGTGGGGAGGTGGGGAAGGGAGACGCAGGACAACACTCGGCGGAAAAAGGGATAAAATGAAATAATAACCAAACAGAGAGAATCAGGCAAAAAGGCGAATCCATGAAAATGGATTAAGAGCCGCAGGTACAATGGGTGTGTGTGTGCGCCTGAAGAATGGTGACTGTTCTTGGAAATATTCCGCTTAACTTGTCCATATATGACAAGTGTGTATGTGTTTGTGTGTGTGTGTGTCAGCCCCTTCGATTATTGGCATTTTGCAATTGTTTAATTAATTCGACCTTTGGGCAATCTACATGCACACGAGTATCTGTCTCTTGCAGAGAAAGAGTATGAGAAACGCAAGCGAAAGATGGAAACATGACTAAAGTGCGATAAGCACGTAGTCAGAGCAAAATACAAAAAAAAGGAAACGAAACGAGATTATTAATCAATCCGTAAGATAAAGATATACAGATACACACACGTTTATATGCATATGCACATACATATGTAAGTATATTTGTATATCCACCACCATCACCACACAATCGATGCAATGGCGACACATCTTCGGCAAATGCACTTACTCACACTGACTCACACACACATGCATGCATGATCAGCGATGGCAGCGCGAGGGAGAGGTCTGTCTGAAGCATGTTCTCTATCGTAAATTTGACTAAAGCGTAACTCACAAACTAAATCAGTAAGAAAGAGAGAGAGAAACAGAATAGAGGCAGCATCAGCAGGTAGACACACGTATTGATGGACTGACTGACTGACTGACAGACTGACCATGCGGCGGCACAGTGGGTACCGCGGCTGAGGCAATACTTTTTCCAATGTTTTACGACTGACAGGTGTGAAAGAACGGAAAAATGCGCCGACGCAGCAGCTGCATTTAAACGAGATGATGCGACGACAGCAACACGTGATGCGCACGCGTACAGTGGAACAAAATGGGCAACTTACAGATGGGATCAACAAAATCGTATATTTCCAAAAATTATGTAATTGCGAAATTTCATGATTTGGGATGACAATAAATGTACATATGTTTGAAACAATCGAAAAATGTCATTGCTGGAATAACATTTTACTACAGAAATCCCAATCCCGACCATCTACCAAACTCAACTTGTAATTTTCCCTAGTCCACATTTTAGGTATGTAAATATACAACCTGTACCACTGTGCACAGCAGCAGCACCACCAAATGCTAATAAAATAATAAATCGAATGGCAGCAGCAGAGACAGCGCAGCAACAGCGCTGCAGCGTCAGCGGTCAGCAACAAAAGCATCCAAGCAAATCGAAGGTGGACTCGACTGGGGTCCCATTTCCAGCCAAAGATTGGCACAAAAAGAATAGCGCAAAGCCATGCACACACACACACACACACTACACTCAAGCACACAGAGTAAGAGAGCGAGAAAGAGATCTATGCCTGTGTTCTAAATACACGTTGCAAATGCAAAAAGGAATCTGAAAAAATGCTTTTAAGCTGCGGCTGCAGTGTGAGAAGGAAGAAAGGCCTCTTGCGAAGAAAAATAAAAATAAGCATAACGAAACGAAACGAAAGCCAAGCAACGTCGAGTGGAAGGGAGATGAAGATGGGAGCTCAAATGAGCACAATTAGGCTGCTATATCGAAAAACGCCTGCGGCTGGGGCATGCAGAACAGGAACTGAACAGAAACAGAAACCGAAACGGAGACAGAAACAGGAACAGGTCACCGTCACCACAAACACACACGCAGTCAGCCAGTGCCAAGTCACATATTCCGCTCAATAATTCAGTTCGTGAGAGCAAAAGAGAGTAGCACAGCCTCATCCGCTGCTTTTGGGTGGGCGCACACGAAAAAAAAAATTAAACATTGGATAAATCCAGAAAATGTAAAATTACACTCACACACACAGAGAGAGTGAGTGAGAGAGAGAGAAAGACACTCGCATGGAAAACTAATACAGATACAGGGGCAGGCGGTGGCGGCGGTAAGTACAGCCAAGCCAAACGTGTAGCTAGGCGGCAGGCAGCAGAAACCACCCGATATCGAATACTCAACGACCAGACGTCGTCGTCGTCCACCAACGCCGCCGCAACAATCATCGTCACCAAAGAAGAACTTCACTTCGTCAATACAACAACAGGAACAACAACAGCAATAGCATAGCAAGAATAAGAGCAGCACGAAAGAAATGCTACCTTCGGAGGCCGCAGCCTTAGATACCCTATACATCCTTTCCATGATGTGGTGGTCATTCAATCTTGATTAAACTTCGCTGAGTACATCCATAATCTGATTTATAATGATTGACCCTTGTTTTTCGACCGACATTTTATCCTCCATTTTACCCAACTGAGGGACAATTTTGCATGAAAACAGACAGACAGACCAACGGGACGATGCGTTTGTTTCTCTAATCACGAGTTCAGATAGACTTTCTTCCTGCTTTGCCAACATTTGGTCAAAGCAACAATACCCTCCTCAAGGGTATACCAAGAGCTGGCTGTTTCCCTTCTTGTTGCTGGCTGCGACTGCTCTTCTTCTTTTCCTACTCTTCGTGCTGTTGTTCTTGGCTTTGTTGTAGGCTTGATTGATGGCTCGCTGGCTTTGCCTTTTGATAATGGCGGCAGCTTCGGCGCCGTCGTCGCCGTCGTCGTCGTGGTTGCCCCATCGGGTCGTCGGCTGCTCTCCACTACAGTGGTAAGCCGTCGCGTCAGGTTGTACAATTGACTCCGCGCTCATAATTTGACCCAAGCCTTTCGGCCAATACATGGTGGGCTCCACTGTTTGTTGGCAGTTGCTAGCCCCAAAAGGAAACGAAAGCAACGGTTTGTACAGCACAACACAACTAGGCAGCAGGCGGAGGGTGGGATGGGCTGGTATGGGCTGGTGGGATGATGATGCGGGGGTGGTGGGGTAGGGTGTTTCGCTGTGTGCAAAGTGGTTTGACATTTTCTCCGCTTTGGCTGCTCATTCGCGAAGCATCTGCTGGTTGGGCAGGAGAGAGATTGGGGCGGGGTGGGGTGGTGCGGTGTGCTAAAGGAGAGCAGCGACTGACTCCCGAGCATAATCTGAGCATCGGTCGTGTGCACCAACCATTTCGGGTTCAAATTTCGAGTGTATGTATTTCTTTTATTTTGCATAAATTAAGCATAAGTGTATTTGCACTCTCCCTCTGCCTCTGCTGCTGCTTTTACTTTACCTCTGCTTTTGGTGGCCTTTTCTACCGAAGCCATGCGAAGCTTCGGTTTTGTCATCGGCAAGAGACACGAACACACAGAAACAGAGAGGCATTCATAGATGGTGGTGACAGACCGCCGACAGCACCCACACCTCACTTCACCACATTACACCTCAGAGGAGGTGCTGTTGATGGGTGGGTGGTTGGGTTGGATTGGGTTGTGTGGGTGTCAAAATGACTTTTTATTCAGTCAGATTCACAGTTTTTTCCCAGCCTTCGTTTTCCTCTGAAAAGATTTGTCGATAATCTGAAGTATGGGTGGGTTTTCGATTTGTATACCGAAAGCAGAGCAAAAAGAAAATTCGTTCAATTTGATTAATCGAATTATCGACTAATTTGCAACGCTGATTTGAAATGATTAGCAACTTGAAAGCTCTCTTTTGGGAGAATTTAACAAAATAGTTCAAATTTACTTCACTTCTTCTGTTCACACATGTATATTACCAGCACATTATGTAAAAATAAACCCTTCAATATAGCTTGAAAAACGTTAAATCAGAGAATGCCTTGGAAGGAATAAGGCATTTTCAATCGGAATTTTCTCATCGGAAAGCATCAAAAAGCCGTTTATTTCGACTAATCGATTAATATTGTATCGATCTTCGATCTTAACAAGTCTTTCTATATTTCGATATCGCCATATAAGGGATCGATCTATTTTCAAAGTTTGTTCTTATCTAATTACCGACTATGAACTGAGGTCCCATATCTGGACTCTTCTGAAGTTCAACAATCTATTTGTTATAATCGTTGATAAATCAATCAATATTTCGATTAACGATTGTCATTTCACTTCGATAGATACTTTTATTGATATCAGCACAGCTTTCAGCTGTTAATTGTTATTATTACAGACTCCAAGAGTCTAGACTCTAAACCTAAACCTTCCTCTAGCGTCTAGACCGAAGCCTTCCTCTAGAGACTGCCTTCTAAAAATAGTCGTATGAGTTTTGCCCAGTCTAAATTACAATCTTTTTATGCTAATACTCATTGATAAGTCTCCACATGTGGATATGGATATACATATGTATGTATCCACTTGCCCGATATAATTGTAGCTTGATTGGTTCCAAGTTGACTACTTGAAATGTTCTTAGCCTAGATATGTTTGAAATTCAATATAAAATATATATGTGAATGCAATCGTGTTAGTAACCAATCAAAGTTATACATATAGATATTGTTAGATCTTTCAATATTTCGAAGATTCATGCAGGTTAGTATTCAATTGGTACAATTCGGTGTTATGGGTTATGTTAGATAGGAACGACGGACATTTGTTGTGTGACGTGACGTGATGTTTGGTTTTGTGTCAGTGTGTGGGCTACAGTCTTCCGGGGTGGGGGAGGGGTAGGGGGTAGGTTAACGGTTAACAGCTAAAGGACTGTTCATGGTCTATTACAGCCCTCGAAAGAGTATCAGAGAGGGAGTGGAGTGTTTTTGGTCATTGAGTGGTTGAGTAGGGGGTTGATTGGTTGGACAAAAGGGGTGGATTGAATGAGTATTGGGGTTATATTGTGTATAATAAAAATAGTATAATGTGTGGTACTCATCACTAGCGTACATTGTTCATGCTGACGAGGTACATGGCCAGCTTATTGATATCCAAATTGGCCAACTGGCTGACATCGGTGGTGTTGAGGATGCTCAACATTAGGCTGATATCGGCCGCGGTGGGCATCGCCGGCACCGTCGATCCGCCGCCCTGCTGTCCCATTCCATGGCCGCCGCTCGTCGGCCCCGATCCGCCCGCTGAGCCGCCGCCAGCGGCTGCGGCTGCTGCAGCGGCCGCCGCTGCCGATGTGCTGGGGCCCTGCGATTGCATCAGTGCCTGAAGGCTGCGTCCACTCGGATCGAGTTGCTGTTGCAGTTGGCTGTTCGACCCACTGCCGATGCCACTCGAATTGGAGCCAACGACGGAGGAGCCGGCGTTGCCGCTACCCCCCTGCATTTGCATTTGCATGGACTGAAGGGTGGGCGTTGTGGGCACCGATAGCGGTGGCGTTGACGATACCAATGCCTGTAGCTGTGGGGCAGAGGGACAGACACAGAGAGAGAGAGAGAGAGGTTGGGGTTTTTTGTGGTAAGAACTCAGTTAACAACAAGATCAAGAATCATGAGGGTCAAAGATGAAGGAGAGATGAAAAATGAGAGAATTCTGGATGATATGTTGGGGGTTTTCTTTTTTTTCTTTTTGATTTGGGCAACGATAAGGAAGGGATAATGGATGCATCCTTCAAGATAGATGCATCTTCCAGCTGGTACATAGTTTTGTTAATCAGCTGTTGGCTGTTTAAATATTTCATTATTTTTGGGATTACGGACTCGGTTCTTGGTTCTCTTGGATCAGTTGGGTTTCAGTCTTCTGTCTCGTACATATGTATGTGGATTGTCTTTCGTCTGTTCTGTTCTGTTCTGTTCCGTTCCGTTCTGTTCTACTTTTAAACTACGGTGTACGGTTCGCAAAAACTAAGCTACGGGCCAACAGCTAAGCAACAAAACTACGTACGTTCCAACACTGGACACTACGACAAAAAACAATGATTCAACAAATAAGGGTGGTATGGGTGAAAAACAAAGGGAAAACAAAAGAAAAAGTGACTAAAAGGTGCTCAAAATGTGTGTTAGGTGAGGTAATTTTGTAGGCAAGAATGATCGTAAGCCAAATCCTTTTAACGATTTTATAAACTTTTTTCATATCAATTCGAATACATTGCGTTTTGGAACTATGGGAATATTACATTTTGACTCTATTGAAAGCTCAAACATCTTAAAAAAATCGAATAATTCCCTTAAATGGCGATTGACTTCGATAGTATTTTTATATTTATCGATATAGATTCGATAGAGCTGTCGATAGTCGAAAAAACTTTTCGAATGTCTGATTTGATTCGCTTTCATTTTCAATACGAATACGATCTTCCTTCCGAAATAGAAGCGATAAATATTCGATTTATTGAAGCAAATCGATAAAAATCAACTGAATTGAAGCATTTTATCGAACATGTAGCACGTGTAGTCGAGATGTATAAAGTCGAATATAAAGTCGGAAATGTGTGCAAAATGCACCAACAATTGACATGTACCTACGAGTATATCTATAAAGATCTTCTAAATAATCACTTTTCTTCTTATTTGATCCACAAATGTATTCCATTTGTTTCCAAAACTCACTGTATTCCTTGTGAAATGAACATTTAAAGCCAATTATTATACAGATATGACATTTTTAAACACAGACCCAAACACAAATACTTTTTTTTAGTATATTTCTGGCTTGTATCGAACCCAAGATTCGTTGAAAGATTGGAGGACAGAGGTGACAAAATGAACGTGAATAGCGTGTATAAAAATGAAGGAAGTGAGGGTATAGAGGCAGTGGTGGTGGAGATGATAGGGTTTTGGTTGTGATCGAAGGTGTAACATTTTGGAGGGACTAACCTTGGCCTTCTGCTGCTGTTTGAGCTCTTCCTTCTTGTAGTTGCGCTGGTAAGCGGTGATGACGCGTCGGAGGCGTGTATTCAGATCCTGCATCGATGGCCACATGGTGGTGGCATCCTCGACAGCGGCCACTGTCGGTGGATAGCTACCGGCGACACTCTCCTCCTCGTCCAGGCCTAAATTTGAGTTGGAGTTAGCATTTTCGGTGTTGGAATTGTTGGCCGTCGCCGCTGCAGACGCCGAGGTGGTTGTGGTTGTGGTGTTGGATGATGGATTGGTTATGGAAGTAGTAGTAGTAGTGGTGGTGGTGGTGGTGGTGATATTTGTGGTAGCGTTAGTGCATGATTCGGGTGAGCCGGCAGCATCGGCCAGAGCAATGGCAGCGGCATCATCGGCAGCGCCTCCAGCAGCAGCTGTCGTAGAAGCCTCCTCGCCATTGATTTTCTTTTGGTTTTTCTTTGTCTTAGTTTCCATTTCAGTGTCCAATGCGCTGGTTACCTCTCCAGAGTCGACAGTCATCGCTTCGACCCCACTCGCGGCAGCATCGCCTCCTGCCTCAACCGAACTGGAGTCAGCCTCAGGCGTTGAGGAGGATGCGGATGTGGTGCCGCCAGAGGTGGAGCCGGAAGCTCCGACTGCCTCACCAGATGGCACCTCGCTCTTAGCTTTGTCTTTTGTGCTTTTCGTTTCTTGATCTTGGTCTGCCGATTCTGGGAGTGCTTCAGCTGGCTGCTGATCGGCGGTCGCCTCGACGGCGCTGCCATTGCCCTCAGTCGGGGCAGACGACGACGAGTCCAGGTCGCTGCTGGCATTAGCATTCGCATTCGCTTTAGCTTTAGCTTTGGTGGCCGCTTCGGTGCCGTTTCCATCGCCGCTGCTGCTTGTGCTGCTGCTGCTGATGGTCTTACCCGACGAACTGGGACGCTCCGGATCGAGCGAGTCCTTGTTGTCGCCGCCCGTCAACTTTGTGGAGTCCGAATCTTTGGTCGTTGTTGTCCCATCATCGTCCACCTCGTCGCCGTCATCGTGCTTAGAATTTGCATCGTCTTCGATTCTGTTCAAGAAACCAACCAAAGAGAAGATTAATAAAATACCTAAAAAGTTTGATCAGAGGTATATTTTATATAGGAGTTTTTGCTTTTGGGGCAGGGTAACGGTAAAGCAGCACATGCCACATAAAGATTCACTTAAAAACTGAGAGAAAATTCAAGAGAGACACACACTCGCACACCACACATTCAGTGAATGGTAATGGATGGCTTCAAATGAGGACAATGCATCAATGCGACAATGCGTCAATGTGTGTGCCCGTGAGTGAGACCAGTGTGACCATGCTGTTGTTGCGCTACGCTAAATGAATCGATACAGCTATCCAAAGCGTTCCTGGATTCTCTGTATCCGGTTGTTGCCCCATCCCAGTTGGTTAATTTTGATCCTAGCTCTTAAATTTAGATGCTTAGAATCACTGATCTTAATAAAACATCCCAAAACTGGAAGGAATGTAAGATATGCATTTTAAATGAATTATGCTTTCTGTGTGTGACTAGTATGTATGAAAAAATGTTTTCGAATGACTTAAGCATTTTGGTTGGATCCTTATCCATCCTTATCCTTGACATCTGGTCAGAGTCTGAGCATGTATATATGGATTGGGGGATTATCTCTAGTTTTAGTATAGTATGTGGCTTATGCGGGGGATTACTTAATGGTATTTATGGATGGTATGCTAACTACATATTTTTTTAATTTTTTGTTTGTTTTTCTTTTGTTGAGCACTTACATCGGCAAATTCGTGACGGCCAAATCGTCACCGGCACCGGCGCCCACATGGGTGACAAAGCACAGATTGGGATCGGCGCGCATTTGACGATACATTTCACAGCCATGCTTGTAGGTTCCGACCAATAGACTCTTATCACAACAAATGGGATTCCACCATGAGGATGGCACTTGATCTGGCGTTGGCGGCGGGCGAATGGGGAGCTCGCTACATGATTCATTCGTTCGATAGATATTCGATTGCGTTCGATAAACGTTTCGATTCAAATGTGTGTTTGATACGATACGATACGATACGACAGTGGAGGGAGGGAGAGCGTAAGATTTGAGAAATGCGCAAAAAGAAATGCGGTTTTTTAGTACAATTTTTCAATTATTTCAAGTTCAATAATTTTTTGTTTGGTTTTTTGTTGTTTGTATGATAAATAAAACAAAAAATAAAATCAAAAAGGTAAATACAAATGATACAAATAAAAAAATAAAAATATACTGAATGTAATAAAAAATAATAATTTTGTTAATAGCCAATTTGCACTACAGATTTTTACCACTACAAAATGCGAATAGAAATCAATACGAAAGCAAAACTCAAAACGGTTTTCCAAAAATTCATTCTCCTTCATTTTCTAAATCGTTTTCTTTTTTGCTGCCATTTTTGTGGAATTTGGAATTTTGTTTTAAGTACGAAAAATATACAAAATGTAATTATTTTTATAAAATGTAAAAAATTTCGTTTAGTTAAATTTTTTATTTATTTTTTTTTTTTTTGTAGATGAGGACGACTGCACGACTGTACGAGGAGTATATGAGAAAGAGAGACAGAGTAGCGTGGATATCCCTATTCGCCTGCTTGGATGGAGGAGCGAGCGTGTTGCGATGCGTGCGTGCGTGCGAGAGAGCGAACGATAGGCGATCGATATATGGCGGTTTCGGGGGATATTACCTTTCCATATGGAGTGGGAGGGCCAGCTGCTGCTTGGCTTTCGTACTGCTGCAGTTTTGACGGTAGTATCGTATCGTACGGTTATGTACGGATATTCATAATGAAATCAATTAAATATTTTTCGGTTGGTTAAACAAATTCGAGTTGACGAGCAATAAAAAACACACACACACACACAAAAACACTCAACGATAGGAAGTAGGTTAACGACGAATATGCCGAAGATTAGTTGGCAGAAATGTGTGTGAAAATTGTGAATATATTGTATATACAGTGGATAAATCGGTTATGAACATTGTTTAATGGAGAAACAGTTTAGCGCATACGGGAATACAGTATATAAAAAATTAGTTATTTCCAATTAGTTGAAGTATTTTATCGCTTTATAACATGTACAATTATCGATAAAAAGTTGTTCAATCGATAGCACAAAAGCGTTTGCATATAACTGATTTATACAAAAAGTGTGTCTCTTTTAATTAGTAGATATATTTGGCACATAACCGATCAGTACTGTATACTTAAAAGAAATGTGTGTTAGACATGAGGAGAGAGATATGTAGTTATATAGAGTTGTGTGAGTATGTTAACACTTAATTTATTAGCATTAATGGACAAGCGAGAGCGAGCGATCAAACATACTTTGACAGAGAGAGAGAGAGAGAAAGAGAGCAATTACGGTTAAGGAGAGGACTAGAGAGAGAGTTTAAGATAGAGCAATAGTCAGGGCTGTAATTCGCTGGAACTTTGCTGGAATGCAGTTGGGGGAACCATAACTGGTTCCAGGACTTTCCAGCAGCTTATTCAAAAAAGTTCAAGCGAATTAATTTACAAGAAATTTGATAATAAAATAGTTGACAAATTGGCATTTTTAGTATATAAATAGAAAAAAAAAAACCAATCCTCTATACAAATAATAAAATTCAATAAAAATGAATTAATTATGTAACACGCTCCAGCAATCAGTCAGTCAATCAATCAATCAATCAACAACGAACAAGATGTATGATGAAAGCTGAGAGGAGAGCGAGTTTCGATTAAAGCGCCAGTCCTACCTGATCGGAGTGTTATCCTTGATCTGCTGAACGAATTCACCAATCACCTCGTGCTGTATATAGTAGAGCATTCGTACGCGCAGCAAAACCCTGTGAAGGAGAACATTGAATAAACGAAAGACAAAACGCAAATCAACGAGAAAGAAGGGCAGAAGAGAGAGCAGAAAGGAGAATACGGGTAGAGAGTGTTAGTAAAAGTCTGCTCCTGTTGTTCCGAACGAGGGAGTGGTGTTAACTGCACTAATTCGATTCCACACGTGACTCACTTATTGGCGTGTCTGCCCAGATGCTTCTTGTAGGCGCCCTCGAGGTAGGCATCCGCATCGTACTTCTCCTTCTTGCTCCAGTGATTCGGATCATGGATGCTCATGGGAGTGGCTACCGCTGCGGCCACAGCACTGGCACTGACTCCACCACCGCCGAGTCCACCATCCTTGTCGCCACTTCCGTCCAGAGCACTCGACTTGTGGGCGGGGGTCGTGTTGCCACTGTTGCTCCCCGAGGCAGTGCCCGGTGCCGGGGTTGAGCTGCCAGTCGACTCCTTATTCGACTTTCCTCCATTGCGTCCTGAAAGGCAACAAATTGTATAGATGATGTTAGGGGATGTTTCTTGTGGTCCCTGGAGCTGTCCTCAGTCGTTTTGCATCCGCCTGAGGGCAACTCGATTGTTGTGCAATTAATGAATGCAAATGATTTTGCAGCTCTATGGGATCTTCGATCATCTCCAAATTGGTTACAAAGGCACCGCATCTCAATGAATATATCTGCTTGAGATATGTAGCATATTTACAATGGATTTAGTTTTTTCTGCTTAATGTTAGCTACTAAAACAAAAAAGTTATCTTCGCTCTAACGAAGTTAAGGGGATGTCTCTTTGCAAAGATCTCTTCATGATCAACTTTCACTACAAAATACTAACCAAAACTCTTTTGAATGGATTGGTAGAACTATCAAAGGAATTATTAATTAATTAGGAATTACAAGACGTTTATCGTCATTTATCGTCACTTCAAAGTTGATCGATAACTTTGTGATATTAACATGAGATTATTCTTTCAGACCAGAACTAACAACTTTCCAGATAGTACCTTTAACAATAAGTTTCATGATGATTAATCATTCCTGAGACTCCTTTATGGTTCTGCTATATTTCATATCTTATATGATACGAAATGCGAAATGACGAAGCTTGAAACGAGACCGAGGGGCACTGCCGCATGACGCGGTTTCCTAAAATAGGAATTCCTATAAATAGGATTGGTTTCGAATAGCTCTCGAATTGAGGTATTACATTTAGACACTTATACTCAGTATTTCCTATAACAATAGAAATCTTTGCAAAGATAAATCAATAATTAATAAAAAGTGCATTAAAAATATGAATTAATGGTATGATTAATGATTAAATGTATTTTGCAATATATATAATATAAATATTAGTTAATGAATATATTTAGATATGTACAAATAATAAAAGATTTTAATATAGTAAAAGGCATACAATAGCATGGCAACAAAACATACACACACTTTTTTTTTGTAGTCCGTCTGTCGTCGAAAAAAGGTCGTTGCGAGCATAAAACTCAAAGTAAGTCGTGGTCCAAGTCGAGAGATTTTGATTTGAAATTTGAGTTATACGAGTGCAATAGGAGGGCACCACAGGAGAGCCAGAGGAAGTAGAAGGAGGGCAGTAGTACACAGACCCAAACACATCAAAGCGCACACACTACACAAAAATGGAGGTTCCCTTGGGGACTTATGTATATTAGATCTTTCAAAGAAGATCAAAGAAGAATTTCAGAAGTTTATACAAAATAGTTAGGCAGGTAGTCCAAAGAGCACCATGTGACATATAGAAGATATAGTGTGTAGGAATTGTTTTGTACAAATATTTGATGCTTTCTGTTGTTGTGGTTTTTTTCGTAGACTTTTCTCTTCGGATAACTCTCTACGTCCGTGCAGCAGTTGGAAGTGTGCGTGAATGTATCTTTTACCATACCTTTGGCATTCCTACCTCGTGGCACCAAATTGTGTAGGCCACTATGATCCCTGCTGATTTTCTGCACCTCTCCATCCTCCGTGGGCGTAATGAGGTCCCAGATGAATGTCTTGATCTTCTCGTCTCCCTTGTACACCTGCAGGCAGTAGAGGAGCTGTAAGGGGAATGGGAAAACATAGGTTAATTATGGGTTGGTTCTCTGAAATGTTAAACCCTAATTTATGGTTTGGTTTCTTTCAGCAGGTTGAGAAGTTGTGTTTTTACTCAGCGAAAACCTAAAGTTCTCTCAATATTAGCATAGCTTGGTCATCATCAAGTTTTGTTGTCCTTCAATCATATAAATCTTTTGTGTGATTTGCAATACTTACGATTATGCGAGCACAATCCTCAACATCAATGTCGCGCCAGCCGCGCTTGAATGATCCCAATTCCAAAAGTTCTGACCAGCGGCCCCAACTGCAAAAAGATGGCATATAAAATGAGTGTTTTTGTTCGGGAAAATAAATGGAAACGATAGGATTCTTCAGTGAATTATAGGACTGAAAAGAGACTGTCTATTTCTTACGATCTACACGATCTGACGAAGAGAAAGGGAGAGTAAGTAAACATGCACACAATACCCATCTTTCATCTAGATATCATAGGTTTCTCTGTCATTTATCTATCAAATACTATACTCTTCTCTCACCTATATCTTTCGCCTTTGCAATCTAGTTATCTTACATATTCATGTCTGATTTCGTGAAATAGTACACAACCATATCATAGTCATTATTACAGACAATTTGAGGCAAGCTGTTCGAAACGATATATACAAATTTCATCTTTAATCCTTTTTTCACCACTAATATTGAGTAAACCAAAACCAACACCATGGCGACGAGTGTGTCGGAGCACAGTATGAAGATAGCGTCGTCGGCGAATTTGAGCCGCAAGTCCGATATGAAGTCGCGAATCAGTCACAAGTCTGCTGTCCCGCAGGATTATGTGGCGGCGCAGGACTTGGACATTACGGGCATTATGTATAAGTATAGATTGGATGAATACCGCGGCTATACGTACGAGGAGCGTATGGCTCGATTGGCCACCTTCGATGCCATGGATATGCTGCATACCATCGAGCAAGTACACAACGATTTGGCTACCTTGAAGCTGGAGAATTACATTATGGTCGAGTTTCTGGAGAAAAACGATCCAAAGCTATTGATTGGCCTGCGACAGCGCCGCACTTCGATGCTAAAACGCTTGCAGACCAAGCAACGGCCATCGATCCATGGCAGTACGACGATGAGCAGCCGGAAGTCGAGCTCCAAGCGTTCCTTGCGCCAGTCCATGTCCCATATGGCGTCGTTGGTACCCACAGGAGGCAGCGGCGACAGACGTCGTGGCAATGAATACAGACTGAATTTCAAGGCAAAGGCAGAAATGGCGGAGAAGAGGGCAGCCGAATTGGAGAAGCGTGTGTTGGACATCGAGAGGAATGGTAAGCATTGATGTGATGTCGCCTTCCTTTAAATGCACTTCAATGTGTGTCCTTTAGCCATGGTGGAGGTAAAGCAGCTGCGTGCCAAGATCGAAGAGCTGCGGTCTCGCAGCGAGGAGACCATGGAGACGGAGAACAACTTCATGTTGCACTTTCTGCGCGACGAGAACGATGTGGCCTTCTTGGAGTCGGCCACGGAGCGACAAATCGAACGAAAGCTGCGCAAATTCACCAGCAATTGGTTCAAGAATGCCCGTGCTCTGCTTGGGACCATGAAGCTAACGATTGTCTCGCTGCAGGAGACTTGCCAGCAGCATCGTGCTGATCTCATCACCAAATCAGATCTAAGTGGAATCCTCACGGCCGTCGACTTTGAGAAGCTGATCATTAAGCGCACGGAGCTGATCAATCAGCTGGAGGAGAAGAACATCCACATGGCGGGACTCAAGGGCGTCACCGGGAGGACCTCCCTGGCGATGACCGAGGAGAAGCAGGCCATGATGAACCTGGAGTCCGAGATGCGTTCGGTTCTCAATCGCACGGAGGAGGTAACTCGTGCCATTTCCAAACTGGAAAAGGAAGTGGCCCTCGTCCAGCTGAACAATGATAAGGACTCGGCGACCCTCGACGATTTGCGTACCCAACTGCAGGAATACGAGGCGCCCAGTGTCAGCGAGTATATCGAACGCAAGGAGGAGGCTCTCGTTCTCGAGAAGGAGGAGAAAATGCTCCATCGCAAGATCTACATCCTGAACATGAAGCTCAACAATCTTATACGTCGCCGTATGCGTGTCACTGATTTTTAACGCGCTTTGATCTCTGATCTGGAGCTATATTACTGTTTTAAATATAAATTAATATCCTTTGAGTTAACGCATGAAAAGAAGTCGTTTTCATTCTTAAAGCTGATATCCTGTGACATTAGGCTTGACTAGACCTTTTTAAAGGCCCATTTTGAAATACCATGGTTCCAATTTGGATAGGTTCGGAATATCTATACGAAAACTATTGAACCTATGCAGAAATCCATCCACCACTCACCATTTTTTAATGTGGGACTTGGACTTGAATATTACTTAAATTCCGCTCATCCGAAAGTGCTGATTGGTGCTATGGACAAAGAATGTCGCCACTGTCAAGTGTAAAGGATATTTTCCGAGTGATGGTTTTATTTATATGTATATTAATTTACAAAGTCTCTTTTTCTCCACTTTTTTTTTTTTTCTTTCATACAAATAGCAAATCAATCATCAAGAACTGCTTAGTTAATGTTTCCCCATTTCCATCCTAGAATCCTCTCTGTGCACATTATACTATAAATTTGTAGAAAAAAATGTGTGTGTAAGGGGCTATCTCCGCCACGCAGGCACCAAATTGCATGCTGTTTTTTTAAATGATAGCCAGAGTATGTGGCTTTGTTTTTATAAGCAAAAATTTGTACTTTTCTATAAATGTGTGTTCGAACGCCTATGTCATTTCATTTGGTCTAGCAGCGAAGCGCGCGGGTCTGCTAGTATAGTTATAGTTTAAAAGAAAAAAATCAAAAAACTTACCCAAAGGAAAGCAGACCCTTTTCCACCTTGAAGCATTCGGATTTGGCCCAATTGCCATACTGAATCTCCTCCAAGCCCAAGGCGGCCAAGGCATCACGCTCGCGTGGTATGTACTCCTCATGGCCCTTCTCTCTTTTCTCCCTGGCGCGATCGCGCTTCTCCTTGCGTCGTCGCGACCGTAGACCTGGATAGGGAAAACATTATAGGTCTTATTAATAACCTTCGGCTGGGATGGCGATGATTCTCTTACCTATTCCGCCCTCTTCATCGCTCTGTTCATTCGACGAATCCTCGGAATTGAGTTCCATTACATCCTCATGACCATAGCGCTTGATCTGAGTGCGCCGTCGGGGCTCGGAGAGTACCAGATCTTCGGTTTCATCGCGTTCACAGGCATCGGGGTCAATGTCCACTTTCTTGGCCCATTTGGTCCAAAAGTCGGGATCATCGATGGTAATGTCCGATCGATTGCCGGAGGCGGCAAAGGAGGCCTTCGAGAAGGTTGACCCCTTCTCCGATTCCATGGTAATGACCTGAGTGCGTCGCTTTAGGATCGAATCGATATCCTCCTCGCAGAACTTATCCCCTGCATTGTCGTCGTCCATGACGGCCCCGTAGGCACCTTTTTTGAGGAGATCTTCAATCTCCTTTTTGGACAACTGCTTGTTGTTGCCATCCTTGGAGCCCTGGGTATTCATCGACTGGAGGACGGCCTTGTCAAGACCGAGCTTCATGGAGGCCTTGTCGAACATCTCCCGCTCGTAGGTGTTCCTGCAGAGCAGACGATAGATCTTCACCATTTTACGTTGACCGATGCGATGGCATCGGGCCTGGGCCTGCAAATCATTCTGGGGATTCCAGTCCGAATCGTAGATGATCACCGTGTCGGCCGCCGTCAGATTGATGCCCAATCCGCCCGCCTTCGTGCAGAGCAGAAAGACGAAGCGATCGGAGCCGGGCTTCGAGTAGCGATCGATGGCCTCCTGTCGGAGATTACCGCGAATGCGTCCATCGATCCGCTCAAAGGGATACTTCCGGTAGACAAGATAGTCCTCTAGAATGTCCAGACAGCGGACCATCTGACTGAAGATCAGCACACGATGGCCATTGGCCTTCAGCTTGGGCAGGAGTTTGTCAATCAACACCATTTTGCCCGCCGAGAGGATCAAGTTCTTGTAATAGGATTCGGGATCTTCGCCGTGCTGCGACTTGAAATCGTACTGAATCTGCTCCTCGGCTCCGTTGAGCAGATACGGATGGATGCAGCACTTGCGCAGCTCCATCATGGTGTTCATCAGATTGGGTATATTGGCCGATGTGGTTCCCTTCTTCAGGAAACTAAAGTTCTGTTCGAGTATGCCGCGATAGTACTTCTTCTGGATATTCGTGAGCTCCACCTCGATGATGGTCTCCTCTTTGGGGGCCAGTGATTTCTCCACATCATCCTTGAGACGTCGCAACATCATGGGTTTCAGCAGTGCCTGCAGTTTGTTCACCTCCTCCTCATTCCGGAGGTTGCCGAATTCCGACATAAACTCCTCCTGGGAGGAGAACTGAGCGGGTTCGAGGAAATTCAACAGCGAAAACAGTTCGCTAATGTTGTTCTGGAGCGGTGTGCCGGACAGTAGGACCCTATGCTCGAGATTCAGCTGTCGCAATCCCTCGAGGAGCTTACAATTGCGATTCTTCAATCGATGCGCCTCATCAATCACACACAGACGCCAATTGAATTGCTTGAGGTCCATATAGTCCGTGACAATCATCTCAAAGGTCGTTATAAGTACATTAAATTTAATGGGTTCCTTCAGGACCTTTCCGCTGTCTGTTTTGTAGTAGAACTCGTAGTCCTGTATCATCTGTTTGCTGGTCACCGAACCATGATACACCACAATGTTCATGTCCGTCCAGCCCTCAAACTCTCGCTGCCAATTGGGTATCGTCGAAAGGGGGGCTATAACCAGAAAAGGCCCGCGTATTCCATACTCGTAAACCGAATGGACAAAGGTCAAGCTCTGTATGGTCTTGCCGAGACCCATTTCATCGGCCAGTATGCAGTTGTGGGTGTTGAACCAGGAGAACTTTAACCAATTGAGACCCTCCAGCTGGTAGGGACGCAAACTGTTGCCCGCCTTGTAGATGGGCGTCTTCTCCAGCTTCTTCCATTGCTCGGGATGCGGGCGCTTGCGGCTCTTCCACTCGCAGCGCAAGGGGATTTTATTGAAACGCAAATACTGCTCGATTTTGTCATTGTCTACGTCTTCCTCGAGCTCCCAGGTGCAGTCCTCGTAGGGCAGAGACTTCCACTTGACGAGATAATGCTTTGTGGTCTCGCCACTGTTCTCATCCGTATGCACGGACATGTCGAGTACGCGATCGACCTCGGTAAAGTCCTGGTTGAAGGGCTCCTCTTCGATGTTCTCGAAGATGTTCACCTGCTGGGCTTGCTTCTGCTGGAAGCGACGTATCTTGGCGGCCACACGGCGATCGCCCTTGAGCAGCTCCTCCTCGGTGCGCCACTCGCAGTGGAGGTAGCTGAAATTCCGATATTTCACAAAATATTCCTCAACATCGATGTAAACGGGTTCGGGTTTGTTCTCTTTGTCCTTCGAATCTCCATCTTCATTGCTTGGTTCTTTCTTCTCGGTATCTTCACCCTCCTTGGGGTCGGCGGCTTCTTTTTCTGTGGATTCCTTCTCCGTGGTAGCCTTTGGTTCTTCTGTTCCCTCTGGCTTGGGGGAAGGACTCTTGACGCTTGTCTTGGTCTCCACAGTTTCCTCTTCTTCCGCTTCTGCTGCTGGCTTTGTGGGGGACTTTGGCGAGTCTCCTGCATTTTCATCGACTTCCATTTTGTCCGAGGTCTCCGATTGCTTGGCCTCATCCTCTGTCTCCGATTCCTTCTCGTCTTCCTCGGGAGCCACAGTAGTAGCGACAGCGGCTTCTTCTTCATCAGTCTTGGCGGCTTCTTCATCTTCTGCCTCGGATTTTGGTTCCTCTCCTGGTGATTTGACAGCTGTCGTTTCAGTCGTTTCATCAATTTCCATTTTCTCCTCATCGGATTTTTCCGAGGATTCTTCTTCAGATTTCTCGGTTTCGTCTTTTTCGAGAGGTTCCTCTTTGGTGTCGTCGACTTCCATTTCAGACGACTCCGTTTCGCTTTTTGGTTTCTTATCCTCAAGTTTGCTTTCCCCATCCTTGGATTCTGTCTCTGTTTCCTCCTCTGTTTTGGGCTTATCTTCCGCATCTTTATCCTTTTCTGCAGAATCTTCTTTAGAATCGCTGTCTGCCGATTTCTCCTCCACTTTTGGGGCTGGCTCGGGCGTCTTCTCTTTGGGCACCTCGGGGATTAGCTCACGTTTGCCCATGCGCATGGCCAGCACCAGTTGCACCACCATGCTATCCTCATCGCCCGTGTTGATGTACACATAATTGGGCTTCGAGGACATGGCAGCGGATGCCGCATCGCTCGAGCTATGACGCTCCTTCTCCGCTGCAGCGGCGGCTGCTGCCGAGGTGCTGGAACTGGCCTCCAGTTGGCTGTTCTCGTCCATCGCCAGGGAAGGCTTCTCGCCCTCGCCCGCAGAGTTGCCGGCCTCACCCTCGGCTCCAGATTGGGGCTCTGCCTTCTCCACATCGCTGCCGGCATTCGAGTGGGCGGCATTGGCCGCAGCCGAGGATTTCTTGTCCTTTTTGACGGGCGATGCCACCAGCAGAGAGTTCTCGTCATCTGAGAAGCGTAGCATGACGTCATCGACGTACTTCTTGCGTTGCGTATTTCTCGACGAGCGGCGTTTGTTCGAGTCGAGCTCCGAGTCGGGCGGTGGCGATGGTGGGGGCGTGCGATCCATGGTATCGTCTTCGCCATCGGATTCGGGTACAATCCTTCCGCGATTCCTGCGCTTCTTGAGAGCCTTGGCCGAGAGGGAGCCGCGATTGCGCCGTGCGCTGCCTCCATCGTCGGAGTTTGCATTGCGACGACTCCTCGCAGTGGATCGTTTGCGATCCCTGCGACTGGGCGTGGAGGCAGCATCTCCTGCGGAATCTGGCACTGAATCCACAGTCTCGTCTCCCGCCTCGGGATCCTTTTCCTCTTCATTCGCGCTGCGTGGAATCTTCGACACGGGAATGTCATCGTAGTCGGGCGACTCGCCATCGACTCCTGCGACTCCGGACGTGGGTTCAGCTTCGCCATCAGCGTCGCCAGATCCCGACTTGGGGACCAGCGGTTTGTTATCCTCCACCTCGCTGCCGTCTCCTGGTGGTTCGGTGCCCTCCTCGCCGTACTGCTTGCGACGCTTCCCGATGCTCCCACGTTTGCGTCCGGGTCCTGGGGATTCTGTGGAATTGGGATCCATGGGATCACGGCTTTTCTTCACCTTGGCCGACCTGTCGCGTGGCGGTTTGTTGGGGTCCTTGGGGGTGCGAGGCTTGCGCGGCTTCTTCTTTTTGCCGCTGCCATCGGTGGAGGTGTCCAGCTCGTTGGCCGAGTGCACATCCTGCGACAGATCGCCCATGCCCTCGCTATACTCGACCATTCCCACGACACTCGTGTCACCCGCTCCCTGCGTCACACAATCCTCGGACACTGGCAGCTGTGTGGTGGGAATGGCAGCGTTGGCTGCTGCCACCACAACGTTCCCGCTGATATCCATCAGATCCTGCTGGCTGCCCGCCTGACCCGCCTTCTCGCCCTTTTTGGCCCGCGGTTTCCTTGGTTTATTCGCACCCTTGCGACCCCTGCCCGTGGTGGAGGACACCTGGGGAGACTCGACCATCTGCTGACTGAGCAGAGGATTCGATCCCCCTCCCATGTACGGGGGCATGCTCTGAAAGAGCACACACTGCGGCCCACCAGCACACTGTTCGGCCATCTCGTGCTGCTGCAGGAGATTCAGGCGCTCCTGCAGGCGCATCAGCTTTTCCTGATGGTTCGGCTCGTGGCCCGGGGGCATGCAATACAGTTCCTGGATTTGCTGTTGCAGGGCCGCTATCTCTTGCTGATGCAGCATCGGATAGGGAGGGTACATGCCCGCTCCTGCTGCATATGGTGGCAGCATTGGAGGCATAACCTGTGCAGCCGCCGCAGCATCATAGCCCGGAGCCAAGGGATGCAATGGCATACCAATCGGAGGAATGGCAGTCGGAGGTACCGGACCCGGTCCCGGGCCAGTCACTGCTGGGGTAGCGGTTTCCGCCTGCACAGCTGTTGCTGGCTGGGATTTCTCTTCTGACATTTCCTCCCCGGACTTGGGGTCCTCTGAGAGAGAGGTCGAGAGATCTCCGCCCAAGGGCTGGCTCAATGTCGTCTGTTCGAGCTCCTCTGTGGTCTTGTCCAGCAGATCATCTTGCCCCACCACTGGCAGCAGCTCTGTGGATGCTGCTCCCAATGATGCTATATCCTGCGTCTTGGACATGCTCGTCTCATCTTGCGGCAGTTCCGTTTCGGTTACTGAGGCGGCACCTGTGCCTGTGCTGCCACTCAAGCCGCCCTCGCTTTCGCTTTGATTCTTCTCGAATTCCGTGTTCGATGACTGCGAATTGCTGTCCAGCAGGGCAGCCGCTGCGGAGGCAGCATTCGAGGCCACCACAGCCACTGCCGCACTCGACGAGGACATGGAGTTCTGATCAAACAGCCCACCCACATCCACACCACTTACGGCATGCTGTGTGGAGTGCTCTGAAGTCGCGCCATGCGAATTCGTATCTCTATCCATTAGCAGCTGCTGCTGATTGTTGCTATTGATGCTGCTCTGCGAATTGCTGTCGTGCACGGACGTTGGCTGGTTGTTCACGATGCTGTTGGTGCTGCTGTTGCTGCTGCTGTTGTTGCTGTCATTCGCGGCCACAGCCAGCGTGGAGGAATCATTCGAGTTTGCGGTCTCATTGAGTATGCTGCTCAAATGATGAGAGGGTGTCGTGGGTGCCGGCTGGTGTTGAACTTGCACTTGCACTTGCTGGGGCGTCTGTTGTTGTTGCTGTTGCTGCTGCTGCTGCTGTGGCGTCTGTTGCTGATGCTGTTGCATCTGTTGTGGTATTGGGGAGCTCACGTGTGCTGGCGACATGGTCTGCTGCTGTGCCTGTGCCTGCGCCTGTGGTTGTACTGCCGACGCCTGACTACTGGCATCCCCCAATATATTGGCAAACGGATCAAACTGTTGCTGCTGCTGCGCCTGCGCCTGCACCTGCGATTGATTGTATGTCGGCAGATGCTGCGGCTGCTGCTGCTGCTGCTGTTGGTGATGTGGCGACTGTTGATGTATGGGCGATTGATGTTGCAACTGATGATGCGGCGATGTCAATGTTGGTTGCGGAGGTACTGCTACTGCTGCTGCTGCCTCCATATTGGGCTGTTGCATCAAATGATGCATGCTGGGCAGACTCTGCTGATGCAAGGGCGAGGACATGGCCGAGATTTGGGGCTGCTGCTGTTGATTGCTGTTGCTGCTTCCTCCAGAGCTGCCACCGCCTCCTCCCACAATATCGTTTATGGAATGCTGCAGTTGGTCATTGAGGGATTGCTGTTGCTGCTGTTGTTGTTGTTGTTGTTGTTGTTGCTGCTGCTGTTGTTGCTGCTGCTGCTGTTGGTGCTGCTGCTGCTGCACTTGTTGCTGCTGCTGTGGCGTTGCCACTGGCGGCTGTGGCTGTGCCGCCACTGGTGGCACAACCACTTGTTGCTGTTGCGTAGGCTGGGGTTGCTGCTGCTGCTGACCCATTGCCTGACCGTACATGCTCAATTGTTGCTGGTGATGCTGCTGCTGGGCTGCCTGCAACATTGCCGCCGCCGCTGCCGCCTGCTGCTGCTGCTGTGCAGCTGGTGGTGGCGCCTGTTGTTGTTGCTGCTGCTGTTGCTGTTGCACTTGCTGCTGCTGTGCCGCCGCCTGTGCCTGTTGCGCCGCCTGCTGTTGGGCCGCCGCCTGCTGTTGGGCCGCCGCCTGCTGCTGGGCCGCCGCCTGCTGCTGTGCTGCCGCCTGCTGCTGGGCCGCCGCTTGTGCCTGTGCCTGTTGCTGCTGCTGTTGCATGGCCGCCATATGCTGGGGGCCACCCCATTGCTGGTGATGCTGCTGTTGCTGTGGTGATGGCGAGACCGGCATCCTGGGACCCACAACGGCACTCCTGTACGCCGAAGGATAATCCATCGGCGGCAGGCCATGCGCCTGGGTGGGCATCACCATTTGTTCGAGTGCCTGGAGAGTGTTTACCGGTGCTGGGACCACTCCGACACTGGGCGGCACCCCCACACCTACGCCCACGCTGGGCGGCACCTTGGAACTGGCTCCCGTGCTCCCACCGACCGGTGGCTGCGGCCTGGGCGACGGCAGACCGACCATTCCCTGTATGCTGTGCTGGCTGGGCTGTGTATTCACCTGCTGCTGCTGCTGGGCGTTCACCTGTTGCTGCTGCTGCTGTTGTCCCTGACTGCTCTGTGGCGGTGGCTTCGCTGGCGACACGCCCACCGGCCGCGGCGACATCTGTGGATGCGGTGACATGGTGGGCGGACGTGGCGACATCTGTGGCGAGAGTTGGGGGAACGGCGCCCTGTACTGTGGCGAGGAGTTGAGCTGTGCCGCCGCCTGCTGATGCTTGCTCGAGGACATGTAAGGAGGCGCAGCCTGCTGCTGCTGTTGTTGCTGCTGGGGGTTCACCTGTTGCTGCTGCTGCTGGTGGTGGCTCCCATAGCTGGGCGGCATGCCCATGTGTGGTGGCGGCAGGCCGGCTCCTGGGATCTGTTGCTGCTGCTGCATCAGACCCACATGATTCGGCTGTTGCTGTTGTTGCGCCTGCTGTTGCTGCTGCGACTGGAGCTGCTGCTGCTGGTGGGCCCCCAATTGCTGCGCTGCCTGCTGCTGCTGCGCTGTCAAATGGTGGCCCGGGGGCGCTGCACTCGGCACATGCTGGCCATAGGCCGAGGCCTGATCGAGTCCTGCATGCCCGTAGCCCACATGCTGTGGGGCACCCCGTCCAGGCTGATGCTGCATCGGGCTGCCGTACGGACTGTGGGCATAGGCCTGCGGTGCGGCCGGTTGTCCCGCTTGCAGGGCACTTGTCGGTGCCCCACTGACGCCCACTCCCACGCCGGGATAAAGGGGATGCTGGCCAGGGACCTGCGGATAGTGCTGCGGCAGTCGAGCCTGCTGCTGGCTCTGCTGCTGCTGCTGTTGTTGCTGCTGCTGCTGTTGCTGCTGTGGCGTGGGCGGTTGCTGTTGTTGCTGCTGGGGCGCCAGACTCCCGTAGCCCGTCATCATGCTCTGCTGGGCTCCGTACGGAGCCAGCTTCTGCTGCTCCTGCTGTCCGTACGCGGGCATATGTTGGCGGTAGGCGCTGGCATTGCTCTGGCGCTGCTGCTGCGCCGGTGGAGCTGCCTGCGGATGTCCATAGGCCCCCAGGCCGGCACCCGGATACGCTGCTGCCTGTCCCGGGACCGAGGGGGCTGCTCCCCATCCACTTAGATCACCCATTCCGACTCCGACACCAACGCCGACGCCCATGCTCGCCGCATGCTGATCGGCGGCCCCCAGCCCGTACAGATTCTCCGCCGTTGGCTGGTACGATGGATATTGTGGCTGCTGCTGTAGCGGATGTGGGGCTCTGTGGCGCGGCGGATAGCCGCCCGGTGGGCCCATTGCCCGGGGATTTGCCGCTGCGGCGGCTGCTGCGGCGGCGGCCGCATCGTAACGGTAATAGGGATCTCTGTAATGAAGGAAAGACCACAAAAAGGGAGAGTCGAATTAGACATAAGATAACCATAGCAGAGGGTGTTCTAGTTGTAGCCTCAAGATATTTGTCTAGTCTTGCGACCCACCAAGAGTTTATATATTCTTGGACAGCATCAATAGCCGAGTCGATATAGCAATATCTGTTTGTCCGACTTGTTTCTCGCCTAGTCCTCATCCCACGGAATTAAGTTTGTTTCCAGAATCATAGAGAATATCTGGTATAGATCGGATCATTATTATAGGCACACGCTTGCTCTTCCTATTAATCTTTTTCTTTCTCACACTGCACTATGGGGAATTTTTTATATTCGATATATTGATATAAATAATGATATATTTATAACCGTTATATATCAGAAAAACATTGATCTTTAATGTTATGCAGTCTAAAACCTAACAGAGCGACCACTGTTAACTTTTCAGCTGTTTAACAGAGCTGTTCGCTATCAAAGGAGAGCGAGATATAACGGCTGGTGTTGGTGTGAGAAGAGTGAGAGAGATAGGCAGTTGCAGCGGAAATATGGAATGGAAACAAATCAAATAGATAACTAGGTGGAAACAGGATAAACGAAGTGCAGGAATGTTAAACATTACAGCTCATGTCCGTTTTTGTATGTTTTTCCCCCATCACTCATGGCCATGTTGGAGCAACTGCTGTTTGAGAGAGATCGCTGTCTGCGTTTCCCACCAGTGTTGGTAATTGCATAATGTTTGTTAAAATACTTAACCATTATCTGATCAAAATATGATACGATAATAGCATTTGTATAAAACATGCCAATTCACTGCATCACTTAACGAGTATTATATGAATATGTTTTTAAGGGCTGTTTTGCAATGAATCTCAGCCAGATCTGATCATTTCAATGAATCTTTAAATTAAAAGACTCCTTCCTACCCATCGTCTCAACAACTATTTAACCCATTTCCCTGAACCTCTTGGGGTGACATTTTACCAACCAAAGGCAAAAACACACACAGAAAAAATGGGGAACAGGATAATAAAAACTCACCCTTGATGATTTCCGTGAAACATATTTTGTGCATTTCCATCCATCAGATTTTTGAAACGCAGCGCACACAGAAATGTCCGTTACGCGACGCTGCGTTTTTTTTTAGGTTTGGTCGTCTATTGGCTTAATTTTGATGCTGCTCTCTGCGCGTGGCCGTTGTCAAAAAGGTGGAATCCAATCCGGGGAACTGCAACTGGAACTGGATTTCGGTTTGCAGTTCGAGTTCAAGTTCCGTTTTGGGAGGGCGGGGTTGTCTGGGACCCCTCGAATATATATATATATACTTTTTAGTTATTGTTGTTGGGGCCTCCCTCTGTCACACTTTCTTTCACTATTTATAGTTATATATATATATATTGGTTTATAGATTTCTTTTGTTTCTAACTACTAAACTTAATTACAGCTGATGTGCAATTTAACGTCTTGTTGTTGCTTTCATATAGTATTATTAAAGTCATTTGATTTTCTTGTTTCGCGCACTTCATGGCCGACCTTTGACATATACGCAGTGAAACACATTTGCTCACAGCTGGAAATCAACAAAAGATAATCATTCGATTAATATTAGTATAGAATTCTAGTGGCTTATAAATGGGTCTACGTTAAACGGCAATTTATCAGATGACAGAGCATGTTTATTTATTTTTTGTTTTGGCGAGCGTATTTTAAGCGAAATTTGCAAAGTTTTCAGTATTCCTTTGTTTAATCTGCAAATAGAAGAAGAAAATACGAATTTTAGTTTGATTTTAAGATGGAAATTTCTACAGTTATGGTAAAAACTAATGGTTTTACTTTTAAATATTGTATTGACAAGAGAGGCCGATGTGCCTCAGCAAAAACCTTCCGATTGCCACTTAAATATTAAATATATCTAACCATTAATATTTCATATTTATTCTTTAATATAGATCCTCATATTTTATACAGTTAGACCCATTCTGGAGATATTATACAAGAAAGATGGTGATGATACACTGAAGAAGATGGATGGAATGGATGATTGACAAGCAATAAAACAGACCAAAAACACGTGTTTAAATAATAAATATATACAAATATTTGTGCATACCAAAGTCTAAGATAGTTGCTATTATTAATAACTATTTTGTACTTAACACAGGATACAATTGTTGTTGCGATTGTTGCTGTTGCATCAAGTTTTAAGGGGAAAAGCTATACGCTTATGAATTTCGAACATTGTCACATAGAACGTACAGTTTGACCCCTCAAATTTTTGAGCAGATGGGGAAATGATTTTGGAGTTTATAGTTCACTTAATAAATTATTAAAAACATAAAAAGAAAAAAAATATTAACAACACAACGAAATTATGTTTTGGAAATAGCCATGAATAAGGTAATGAAATGGAATGTTTTCAATAAAAGATTATACAAATAAAGGAGAGATAAAATATTTCAATAAGAGGAAATAGTTCATGAAATGATTTTATTCGTTTGCATTGCTATAAACCTTTTATGGAATTTAGTTAGATGCAAAACGAATAAATGGCAACAAAATAAATAGACGGGGAAAGCCCACAAATATTTTCTAGGCTAACAAATAAAAAAGAATTATAAATTGGAACTAGTTCATATTGTACAGTTTACTCGACTGAGTAAACAAATCACCCACCAAAAATTCTAAAGAAAAAAAAACAAACATCAAGTGTAAAATAATTAAATGATTCACTGATTTTTCTGAATGATTCTGTATGGCGGAGCCCACACATAAAAAGAGGGTAGATGGATAGAACAGAGATTGAAGTTTCCTTTTAGGAATGGAATTGGATTTTTGCCTGGGATTTCGTTTCGGGTTGGGCTTTCGATTCGGAATGTTGCTGGGTGTTGGGTTGGTTTCAGTTTCGGTTTCGGTGGGGGTAGAAAATCTTATGCGGCGACAGTGAGAAAAACAATGGCAACTCTATCGATTTTTCTCGCATTGTCTCCGACGCGCGTTGCTCGTTTTTGGCCGAAAATCTAAAGTAGCAGAAAAACGGCAACAAAATGAGAGCGAGAGCAAGAAGGAGGAGGCAGAGACAGAGGCAGAAACAAAAAAAAATAAGAAAAATGCGGGTGGGTTGACTGACTGGTTCATGGGTGGTGGGGTGGTGTGTAGCTGCACAAGTAGAGTGAGAGGTAGGGAGTGTGGAGTGTGGGGCGGGGGGAAGCTGCGAGCAGAGCCAAAAGATATGCAAATGCCACCAGCAAAGAGAAGGAGATTCGAGGAGCTGCTAGTGGAGTGGAGGAGTGGGGTGTCAAAGGTGTGGTGTCTCTGTTTTATGGTGTGTTCCTGTGTATGTGTGTATGTGCAAATGGAAAGTAGAGATAGAGAAACATAGAGACAACAACAACAACAACATAAACAACAACTACAGCGAGAGGAACCATATCTCTCCCGTACATAGAGATATGCAGTTACATACACAACCGAAAATTTGCTGCTGCTGGCTGCTCTTGTGTACTGTTATAAATACGTGCGCACATACAGTGGGTACAACATGTATTCGTACACCTTAGGAGAGTTGTGCTGACGAATGCATCGGGAATATTAAATTTTTATATTGAAAAAGTCAGTTAGTTTTTGTTTGCTTAGTGGGTGTACGCATACATTTTGGTGCGAGTGTATTTTGACAGGGGGTAAAGGCAAAGGCAGCCGACAGAGGCATCGCAGCCGCAGCCGCAGTCAGTCAACCAGTGAACCGCACATACACATTCACATTTGCACACATCTCCATTCATTCAGATACACACACACACAGAGAGAAACATATCATCAGCGAAACTTATGCGAAGAGTGCATGGATGGTCGGTAGCCTGACATGGGGCTAAGCGGAGAGCTTAGCACCGTTTCCCCCCTTCAACCATCCACATCCCCCCCTCTCTAGGAACCCATGAGCTGCTCGCGCTCATTGGACAATCATTTAGCCAGTTGTCGCTCTCCCTCGCTCTCTCTCTATCTCTCTGTGTCTTTCCTCTCCTCTCTTTAGCCGCTACTGCTGCTTTGAGTGTAATCAATTACATTTCGCTTTTGCAATTTCAGCTATTTATTTATTTATTTAGTTTCCAGCTTTCTGCCCCCCTCCCCATTATTATTATTATTAGTAGTAGTAGTCGAAAGGTACATACGGAGCAGCACATAATTCTGTGCGAAAGAGTGAGATAGCGAGGATAGACTGTTGTTTCAGGGGCTTAGGCGTTAAGGGGGGTATTAGGATTTTAATCCTGTTTGCATATGTTTTGATAGAAAGCATTTGCACACCCATGAAACATCAATTCTTGAGACTCCTTCTTTATTCAATAATCTGCTCATTCCTATCTTGATTTAAGTTTCATTTTACTCTCCCAGGAGGGATCTGTAACGGTAACACTCCCCCTTTTGCATACGCCTTTGTCTTGGGTTGGATATTTTATCAAAGCGTGTTTATGGCTATCGGTGTGTTTCTCTCTCTGTGTGTGTGTGTGTGTGTGTGGGTACATGTCATTGAGTTTACTTTTTTTTTTCTTTTACTTTTCTTCTTCTTCAGTCTGTTTCTTTCTTCTGCTGCTGCTGCTTCTTCTTTTTTTTGTGTGTCGTCGCCATTGCCTGCCTTTGCAGCCGCCGCCAGGCCAGTGCCGTGCCGCTTTTACACACCAGCAAATCAGCCAAAGTAATTGCAAAAACAATAAACTAAAAGCAATAGTAATATGCATACACACACACATATGTACGAGAGTGTCTATGAGTTTTTTGTGGGTACAGCAGCGATCAGCAAAATAGCTTAAAGCAGAAAACATTATCTACCACAAAAATATATGCAAACTTTTGAAAGATTTTCAGTCTTAAAAGATTTCAATTATTTATATAATTTGATTTTGTTTTAGCGTAATTTTTTTTTAGAGATTTTTACTTTCTTTGGTATAAATTTTATGACTGCGAATCTATGGATTTCTATACTCTATATAAATAAGCCATATTCTACAAAATATGATTAGATCAACAAACAAATAAATTATGTTGTTCCCGCGGACCCTTTGGACTTTCCCATTGAATGAACCTGAATTATGATTACTATTCCATTGACCGCTACTGTATGTTGGCCTCTACTATGTACATATACCTGGCTCAGTGTGTGTGTGTTTGTTGTTTGTGTAAGCCAAAGCAGACATCTGAAAAATTGTGAAATTATACTTTACTTATTGCGAATGTAGCCATAGCCATAGCCCACAGGCCATAGCCCATAGACAGTGTCTGCTCCCAATGTGCTCAATGTGTCTGCGTTGGTGGTGTCGGTGTATCGGTCTTTTGTATCTGTGTCTGCGCACAACTGTACATTTGTTTTAAATAAGCGAAAAATCGATTAAAGGTGATAATAGACAGGCAAATTTCTGTGTGTCCAACTTTGGCAGCGGCGACAACGAGACTCACAGCCGCAGCCGCCGCCGCAGCCGCACCGACGACGACAACGAAGTCGCCGCGACGCAACATTTCGGTGTGACCCTCCGAACAACAACACTACTATTCTGTGTGTTGGGGTGGGGTGGGTTGGGGTCTCCATTCCTATCTATATTTCTTCTTTTCTTTTTGCTCCATCGTTTAATGAGCCATGAAATCTAGAGCCCAAGTGAGCGAGCAAATTTTCTCAGTTTTTTCTTTTTGGGGGTTCGGGGGCCAAACCCAAAGGTGATGTAAAAATGTTTGCCCAATTCGCAAAACCTCACCATCGGCCTATCGGGCTAGCAGCTGGCAATCCAATTACAATCAACAAAGTCCTTCCAGACGGGTGTCGCCTGCTCTTCCGATAATGACTTGGGAGGGGGCCATCCAGAGACTATGACGGACAATTGGGGATCTTCTCGATCACATAACGACAGATTCCTATTCCTCTAACACTTGAATTTAATCATGCACCATAATCATTTCAGTCTCTGTTGCTGGAGAAGGAAGGAATCGATTCCACAGCCGAATTTTTTACAGAAACTAAAGTGGACTTCAATTAAAATTTATATAGAATGTTCTGTAAACACTATATGAATCTTTTCTCTGTGAAAAGAGAAGATTCTCTTTTGTAGGTACATCTTTAACACTCCTCTCCCACACTCTCATTTATTGTGGGTCAAATATTTCGTTACATTTCAAAAGGTGAATAAAAAGAGAAGCCCAGAAAAAGCTCAAGCCAAATAACACACAAACACGAACCAAAGCACAAAACACAACTGTCAAAAAAAAAAAAAAAACAAACTTTGAGCTAAACTAAAGACGGAGAAGAGAGAAGGTGAATGAACTGTTGTCTTGTCTCGTCTCGTCTCTCTCTCAATCTTATTTCTCTGTTGCTGCTATTGTTATTGCAAAATGTTTAATCATAAGTTTCATTTGATGTATTCGTAAAGGCATTCATTCATTGAGATTCAGGTTTATTTGCCACTTGAAAAAGATACGAGGAGGTCTGTAACTTAAAATTAAATCAAAATGTGCCAATTATACAATCTCTTTTTTTTCGGTATGACTTTTAAAAAATGATTCAAGAAATGAATGCAAAAAAGGCTATTCCTTAGATTCCAGTAGAAATTAGATCAACTATGTAAAATTACTTCATTTCTACAGGAAGAATATACTATGTATTGTATTTTAAGTGGATGTGTTCAGGTTAGAAGTTATTGTGTTTACTACTATGTGCCAGCAAATAAATATTTAGTGGTGTGTGTTTCCAAGTACTCGTTATATTAACTTAGTCTATCTACACAGGTTGGACACAAAATGCAAAATCGTTTACAGATGATAATTTCGATAGAAAGTATATGGAACAATTGGAAATGTTTCACATTTTAATTTAACATTTTTAATGTATTTGAAAAATTAATACATAGGAAAAACAATTAGTAGATGTAAAATAAAGAGTACTAGGTAATCCCATTAATTCGTAGAAACAATTAGTTTTGGTTACATTTAGAGTATTACATATTTTTGAAAGAAATATTTAGTATATTTCAATGTCCATCTACTTTTATCAGTACATCAAATGAATATCAAAGCAGATGTACGAAGACATCATGGGTGCACTGTATGAGTGTAGAAATATGTGCACATATGATGCATAACAAATTATGAATGTACGTACATACATATGTACATAAATACATATGAACATTGGTATGTACATGCTTTAATAACAATCAAGTCAAGTGGCCCCTGGCTCGACCCGCTAACAGTAACTAAAAAGTACAGTTGGTTTTTGTAAGAAAAGCAACACCAACACAAACAGAAGCAGCAGCAGCAAGTCCGTCAAGAGCCAAAGAGCAAACCAAAGAGACGACTCTGTGGTGCAGGGGCAGGGGGAAAAAGTAGAAGTAGAGGCGGCGGCAGTGGCAATGGCAAAGCAGAGACAGATGGGCGCAGCAGCGCAACGCGCACACACACACACTCTCACAGAAACGTACATAAAAATGGTAATAAAATAGGTAAAGTAATAGCAGCGCCGACGACGCTGCTGCTGCCACACACAGTTTTCGGAAAAGCCAAAGAGCGCAGCGCCAGCACCAACTCCCCTAACACACACACACAGACACACACGAACCCAGTGGCGACACACAAAAGTTCGCTGGGCAAAAAAAATTACAAACACGTCGCGTCGCAGCTTTTTGAATGTGTAACGGCACATTTATGGCATGCCCAATTGGTATTAGAGATGAGCAATGAGCGATAGTGTTGCTAGCGAAAAAGCATATCAAAGAGGAGATTTTACAAAGACACGAATACAAAAGAAGGTTAACCCTAAGAGTTCATAATTGAACGTGGAGTGACAGGATTGACACTAAAATAATTTTTCCATATTTGGTTAACAATCACCTTCGAAAGAAAACCTTTGCCAAATGTTTAAAAATGAAGCGGTAATTATTTATAGCACCAACCCAGCACAACAAATCAATAGAAACCGCCTGGCCATCTCTAATGCGTGGTGGACACATGCCGATACGATATGCAGTGGATGCATATGATGACGTTGCAGAATTGTCACAGTGTGGCCAAAGAGAGAAAAGCAGAAGCGTGCATGAATAGGCATAGGCATAGGCATGGCCGTAAGCGAAATGTCACCAAACTGACGCCATGTTTCCCGCTGGAATTACGAAAGGTGTATATGTAAAAATTACCTAAAAATACACACACACATGGACACAAACAGTCGTCCTTCCTTATACAAAAGATACAAGTCCTGACCCGATTATCGAGTTAAAACTGTTGTATAAAAATTTGCACCTGGACCTAAACCGGATAGAGGTGCCCATTGTCATTGTGCGATTGAGAGTATGTGCAGAGAGGCGGCAAGCAGTAGAAGAGCCAGAGAGAAGGAAGTTCAAGAAACAGCCGTTTTGAGCAGAACAACTGCCAGGGGGCAAGAGAGAGAGAGAGAGAGACGAATCCGCTCTCTTGAATGAATACTAACACGAGCGCACTGTGTGCCGGCTAAATCCGAGAGAGCGGCGAACAGCTCACACAAAGCAGAAGCACAAGAAAGAGAGAGAGAGAGAGAGAGAGAGAAAAAAAAAAACAGCCCAACAAGTGAAATGAATGTATGAAGAGGAAAAAAAACAACAAAAAATACGAAAGCAAAGCATAGCGTGCGCTAAAGAGAAGGCCAAAAGCAAAATTACAAAAGCAAAGCGAGTATATCACGTGCTGCCTGCTGCCACAGACGAAGGGGGGACCAGAGCGAGAGGGGCTGGGCTGGTGCTGTGCTGTTGGTGCAGGCGGAGAGGAGTGTGTGGAGAGGGAAGGGGTCGTGTGCCGGCCTTTGGCGGCAGAGCAGCCAGCGTCAGCGCCATGTTAGGGGGATTCCAACCGAGAGACAGAAGAGACACAGCGACAACATGCCGACAGCTTTTCGTATAGAATGAGAGTGCAAAAGCGACAAACAAAAATGCGAATAAAGTGGCAGATAATATGAAATGAAAAAATAAAAGATGGACAGAAAAAATTAGCTTTGATTTGAAGTGGTTTTCATTTCAGGATTGAGTGTTACTGTGCAGTTGTTGGGTGGTCAAAGGCGGCGAAAGAGATGGCGAGAGCCACAGAGCTGAGAATGAAGAAAAATCTCAAAAGCAAAGCGCAGACCGTGATGATGATGGCGGCGGATGGCTGTTGGGCGGCGAGAAATGGAAAAGACGGCGGCGACAAACCACCAACAACATTACGGCGACAAGTACAAAAAAACACGTATTATGCATGGGATGGGGGGCCATAGCATATGTACGGATGAGTGAGGAGTGTGGCCTCTGTGTGTGTGTGTATTGGAGATTTCGCATGATTCGTGCAAATTCGCCGCATAGTTGTTGTTGCTGGTTGCCCTGCTCTGCTGCTGCTCCTCCTCTGCTGCTGCGGCCTGCTCTTGCTGTTACTCCACGTTGTTGTTGCTATTTTATTCGCATTCGCATATCCGTGGCGCTGCTTGGGCTTTTGGCTTTGCCTTTTGTTTGTGTGGTATGCATGCGGCTCTGTATCTGTACATCTGTCTGTATCTGTGTGTGTGGGGTCGTCGTCGTCGACGTTCATATGTTTTGCGCCTTGTGTTGTTTGGTCGGTTTTGATTCGGTTTTTTGGGATGGATGATATGGTATGGTCTTGGTTTTGCCTGGTGCCCCTGCTTTTCCATCCATCCATTTGTTCCGTTCATTCTCGCTCTTCCCCTGTCTTTGTGTGTGTGTGTGTGTGTGTTTGTCTTCTCTTTCGATGAATTGTTTGCTTCAGTTTTCTTCTTCTTGTTTGATGATTCTGTTGTTGTTGTTGCTGTTCTCATTTGCACGTCACGTAAGGCGGCGCTGCTTTTTTCTTTTCTTCTTTTTTTCGCCGCAAATAATGGGGGCTGCCCACTCTCTCAATAAAATGAGTGAACGAGTGGTCATAGGGGCGGGGGGAAGTGCGGTTGAGTGGAAAGGGTATGGCGTGTGACGCTTTTTTATTACTGCTTCTCCCTCTGCTTCTGAAATTATTTCGTTTGCTTGTGTTTGTGTACTTCTCTTGTTTTTCTGAGTACGTTTCTTTGAATGTGTGTGTGTGTGTGTGCCTGCGACTGTCTGCCTGTATCTGCTTGGGCTTGAAGATACATAATTATTTTTTCTAAAAAGCATTTTCTGCCTTCCCATTGTCATAAATTTCTCAAAGTTTCGTGTTAACCTTTGCACGGATCTACCATATAACAGAATACAACTTAATTTCTAGAGTTAAACAAATATTTACTCACCTTTTTTTTATGGTTCTCGGCTGGCAATGGTAATGGTGCTGCTAATCCGTTTCGACGCTCTCCCTCTCACATACAAACAGTTTTACAGTTCATTTGGTTGGTGGTCACGCAATCAATTTTTTTTTCGGACAAGAGCGCGCGCGAGTCGATTCTCGTACGAGAATGACAGATGACGACGGAAACAAGGAATGACGACGAATACAACAATTGCTAATTCAAGTGTAGATACAATAATTGTAGCACAATTGTACCAACAACAACAGCAACAACAACAACAACAACAACAACAAAAGAGGAATGTAGAAGAAGCAGCAAAACTACAAAAGCGCAACGATTGCCATTCGCGGACTGTTGCTGCTGCTTCTTGCTCTCCTCTCTCTCATATATGTACACAGTCAATCACACTCACACATATGCACACGCACACACGATAATTACAATTAAACATGATATACGCGCACGTAGAGTTGGAGCAGCGCCGCCGTCATCGTCGGCAGCAGCCAAACAAAGAAATCGATAGATATTACTGGAAATCTCTGGTGCTCCTGCTGCTTCTTCTTCTCCTCCACTGGTATATATCTTTTTCTTCATTTTAGTAGTAGCAAAGGAAAATACCACAAAGAAGTCATGAACAGCAAAAGACAAAAAATTGTTTCAGCCGATGGATGCCAGCCGCCGCCGTCTCAGCAGACGAAGAGACGCACAACAGACGCGTCGCGTCGAGAGCAGCGACAAGCGCATGAATTTTACGCTCTCTCATCAATTGCGCGTTATAGTGTGAGAGAGCAGGCAGGCATAGCATGGAACAGGCACAGGCAAACCAAACCAAACGGCAGGCCAGGCCAGCCAGCGAGTGGCCCGGCTAGAAAAACGTGTGTCCGAGCGTGTGTTTGTGTGAGTGTTGGAGAGTATGGGTAAAAATGAGCAAGAGGGAGGCAGACAGATGAGTTGAGTTGACAGAGGCAGAGCAGCAATCAAATGGTTGAAGCCAAAAGAGCAAGAAGAAGAGATGGGGGATTGGATACCGTTGCAGGGGCCAATGTATCTGCCTGATGTGCTGCTCTTGCGCTCAAATTAACATATCAAAATGGTTCGATTCGAACTTTAATTACTCTTCAATTTGGCTGGTAACAAGACTCAAGGAGATGCTGCAACAATAACACAATATATATATGTTATGTAGAGAGCACAGGAGAGGGGCGGCCATTTCGTGGAGTTGCACACGCTGCGGGGGTGAAGATGACAGGGAGATTGTCTTTTGCACAGGTGCAAATGGTGCTGTGCTCTGTGGCTGCATCTCCCGATGTTGGCAATACTGCAGCAGCAGCAGCAGCACTCACACAGTCAAAACGGAGACCAATACATACACAAAATTTATGCGACGCGCGATACGCGAAAAAAAGGCAACAACATTTTTGGGAGTCAAAGAAGAAGAGTGTGCGAGTGGGAAAAGGAAGGTAGCAATTATAAATGGCGAGCAAATGCAAAATCTCTTCGACAAAGAAGAAACGGGAAAAATCAACTGCAACTAATTTTTGTGCGGTGCGAGAGGGGTGCAAGAGCCGACTTGAAGAAAGAAATCAACTTTGTTGGCTGTTTGCTCGTTCCCACCACACCCCCGCAAGACATCAAACATCATGATCCACACACACACACACACATACACACACACACACACACAGCTGCACAGAGAGGTCCATTTTTAATTAGACAGCAGAAGAAAAAAAAACTCTTCAAGACTTCACTGCTCTTTCACACATTTAGATTTTATTATTTAAGGTTTGGTTTTTTGTTTTTGGAAATTGTAATTATTTTTTGCCAATTAATTAACACACACACAAACATACATATTTAGAAAATGCACTTGGCACTAGGGAAAACAATTGAAAATTGGACATTGGCTGCTTTCAGCCTTTGATTTTCTCTGCCGTCACAGTCGACGCCGCTCGGTGCGGTCGTCGTCGTCTCGCGAAATACATATTTCTTTTGCCGTTTTTCTCGTCGCTTGTGTGTCGTCTTGTGCTCGCTCTTCGCTCTCCTCTCTCTCTTCTTCTTTGCACATTTTTTTCTTTTCAAGTGTCTCTTTTTCGGGTGCGATTTTCAAATGCATTTTTCGCTTAAAATACGCTCAATTTTGTTTGGGTTTCTTGCTTATCCGGTTGCCGGCAACTTTATCAGCGTTTTATTGTTAATTTCATCAATTGATTTACACTTTTAATTACCGTTTAATGCAAAATTCTAGCAGCACTATGTCGGACAACGCACCACACGAACCTCCATTTTGTTTTGCTGAAATCCATATATCGATATGAGGGTACATCGATATGTTGTGTACATTGAGATGGGAGATTTCGTCATTCCACGTCATTCATCGGGCCTGCTATCGCGATTGCCCGCCAGATTCGAATAGCACAGCCGGCGAAAGAATATTATAGACGATTGGGGCGGAGGCTGTCGGAGTAGTTTACCGCCTTTTTTAATGTTATAATTTGTATGAAATAGGTTTTTAGACTTATTTTTAAATATTAAACTGTATCTTAACTTGTAATCTTAGGTGGTTTTTTATTTAAAACGGGTGTAAATAACGGCCGAGTTTGCGATTTGAATTTGTCGGGCATTCTGTAGAGCTAACCCGATGAATGACTTGGAATGGCGAAATCCGATACAAATTAAAATATCGCACAGCAGTTTAATATTCTGCCAGCGCCGCCAATGTGCCCGTTTTTTAATACAACGTAGCGTAAGCGTAACGCGTTTAGATTTGAATAAAAACAAAGATTTACGTAAGCTTTATGCCACTTTCAGTCTTTTATTGGGCGGTTTGATTTCAGTTTGCTCTTCATCTTGACCGTCTTTCGACATTTCGGTGACTACTCCATCCATTTCGTCATCTTCCGCTCCGCTTTGGTCATCGTCGGAGCTGTCCGAAAACACTATGGGTCCATTTCCCTTGACAAACATTATTGTTTTGCGCAAACGTCGCGATTCGGCACTCAGAAAGATCTGCCGACAGAAACGATCCACAGCATTCTTTCCCTGATCCTCCGATAAGCCAAATATTAAGGCTCTGAAATGGTAAATTCATACAAAATTCAAGCGAAATTTAGTGATCTCAACTTACAAATTCGCCACATCGTAGGGTCCTCGTAGCTGGAACTCGTGCTCTGCTCCACTGCTGAGAATTATATTCTTCGACTTGCCCTTGATGGAGTAGTTCTGGGCGATCTTTATCATGTCCTTGCGATTGTTGGAGTCGGCAATAGCTGGGGCATATTTGATCTCGAAGAACATGCCACGTCGTACGGCCACCTGGTAGGCCTTTCTGTTGACGTTAAGCCTTGAACCAGCTACAGGATCAAAGGTTATTATGTCCCCTGCGAAAAGGGTGCAGCAGTGCTGGTGGAGAACGGAGAATAAATAGCAGTTCTAAGATGTTAAATTCCAGAGCGCTTACTGTCAGTGCGGCATCGGTTTTGGGCTGTCCAGCTATAAGATTGAACTTTCTCAGATTATACGAAACACTCTAAACGAGACATAATACATTAGTATAAGGACAAAAATAGCATATAATAATAAATTACCATCGCATGCGACAGATTTACATCCACATAGAGAATAGTTATCCTTTGCAATATTCTCAGCTTGTCGGCAAACTCCTTCCGCAAGTGTTCGATGCCGTGGGGTGCGGGAAACACCTCGGAGCCACGTTTGCCGGCATCCTTCTTGCTGTGATCGAAGCTCTGGTCGATGGCTATTGTCTTATAGCCCACTGCAGGTTGGGAGTAGCAAAAATTGTCAATGAAATTAGTGCATTCCCGCACCAAAGTCACACTCTAATCTACTCACACTCCACCAGCTCGCTGAGTATGGCCCGCATTTGTTTGTCATCTTTGTTGAATGGCACGCAAAAGTCGTAAAATGGTTTTGTTTGTTCCATTTTTTGTTGTTATTAGCCGCAAGCACGTGCAACTGGTGCCGCTCATGTGTACCGTGCGAATTGGAGTAATGTAAATGAATGTGAATTCCTTAATAATAGAAACTGAATTCTTGTGGGAACAAAAACAACAACAACAACAAATGGGTGTTTGAGTGCACAACAAGTAGTTTTATGCGTAGAAAAATACAAAATTCTGAGCAAATTCTGTTTACCAATGCACAGGGTTCACGATAGTTCCGTTCACGATGATTGAACGGACTTAGCCCACTTAAGCCCCCTATAGTTAAACTGTTGAACAACTTGAATTAAACCGCGAAAATAATACTGTTTGCAAACTCCTCTTATAGATTATATTTTCTTAAAATAAGAAATGAACTCGACTCGCTATAATTATTCAAGTTTCGTAATTTTCGTGGTGTGTATTTTGATACCCACTGGTCGACAAGGGGTTAATCGTTCTCTGTCGATGATCGGAAATCATTTACTTGATATTCGTTTTAATATTACTAGAACTCTCAGCATAATATAATATAATATAATTTAATCCGGATGACAACTCAAATGTTCCTTTTACCTACAATAAGGTTTAAACAAAAATTTAAATTTTTTACATGGTAACTACCCGGTAACTACATATGTATTTCTTATATATGAACTACTTATTTATGGGGTGTGGATATTTGTATACCTTATTTATTTTAATTCATGTTATCTGTTTCCAAACTGCTTCGAAACCTAATACCTTTTTCACAGATTGACATGTTTTTTTTAACCTATTCATGCATTTGATTAATTGCCTGTAATATATCTCGATCCCGATACTTATTTTTGGTCTCTGTAAGAAGACCATAAACTGAAATATTTCAATGAGATGGACTGGTCGCTTCATTGGAGCCTGAGATGACAAACATTTCCTTAATTATATAACTAGCATCCTTATATATATATTTAATCTCTTTGCATACATATTTTTGAATATTTCAGCTGGGCAGTAATTATAGATCAGATCGTTGCCAGTTGAAGATTCAGTTCCGTGTGGAAGGTCTTCATCTCGAGGCTATCATCAACCTGACGCTTCTGACAGTCAAACTGTTCAGTCTATAGTGGATAGTGGGGATGCAAGAATATACTCACTTGCTTGTGAGTACAGGACGAAGGAGATCTCCTTCAGTGACAAGTGTAACTCCGCCGTGAGGAGAGCGCGCTTATAACTAAATGTTTTATATCTGGTTTAAATTCCTTAAATAGTGGAATACCAATAACTGTGATTTGAATTTGGAACTTGAAACACTTTAGGTTCTCCATCTTGTTAAGTGTGGCCATACCCCTGAATCCTGCTGGTTACTTGTCAACCCTGCCATTAACCGTAATATCCGTGTTCGCCGACACACACGAAGACATATTGTATTTTCTTTTTTCGACGCGTCATTTAAAATAAACGAAACGAAACGATGAAGGTCAGAATGAGTGAACAAAAGCAGGCAACGCCCGATCGCCGTGGTGGGCCAATGAAGGCGCAACCGGGGGCCAGCCTGGACGCTTTAAAGAAAAACTTTCAAGACAAGAAGACTTTGAACAAGTACGTTCAAGTTCTGATGTGCGCATCCTCGCACGTGACTGCCTCAGTTATGCTCAAAAAGATAGACCAGATTAGTAGTCAGTACCGGACGTCTAGCAAGGTGATTGTGCGTTGGTTCACGGTGGAGCTGTCGGATTGTAAGGGCGTCGCCGACGCGTACATTTGGCTGGCTCTCAGATACCTGGTGACACCGGAGACTTTCGTTCCGTTCAATTTCAAGCGCGATGTCTCGCGCGGATCCTTTTGCGTGGACAACCTATTAATTGCCAACCGATTTAAGCGACTGCAGAGCAAATTAAATGTGCTCTTTAGCTGCCAGAACATTCAGATCCGCGTGATTGAGGGCCTGCCGGAGCAAACTCTGAATGCTGTAATTACTTGCAAATTCATGGCGGCTGCCAAGGATGCTATGCGGTCCTCTTACGATGACGCCACTGGCACTCTCAACCTCAAGCGCTTTCACGCCACACCAGAACTGCGCCTCCACTTCTGCCCGTTGCACGTGGACAAGTTTTTGGAGTGCGTGCTGCTATTAATATTGAAACACACGCCCAAGGTGTCCAAGATCGTTCTCAGCGACAACTACTTGTGCTCGCTGAAGGCATTTGGTGTGATTCCTTCTGGCCTGCTGGCCGGCTTGGAGTGCATGGATATAAGCTCGAACAAAATCGACGATCTGCAGGATCTGCTGCATCTGGCCAATCTGAAATTGAAGACCCTGATCCTGCAAGGGAATGGGGTGGCTAGGCTGCCTTTAAATGATATTCTAGCCATTCTTCCCCAACTCCAGAACGTGCAGGGCTGTCTAAAGTCGCCGAACAAGGAGCACGTTTCTATGGATCCACCAAAATTGAAGCTGTTCGAGAGTACAGAGCCCGATAGCTGGAAGGGCCTGGAAATGGCTGAGCAGATAACAGCAACAAGACCCGGCAGATTGGGCGCACAGACTATACCCAAGGAAATGAAAGAAATGGTTCCAAAGCGTGTGATCATGCCTCTAGATCTAAATAAATTCGATGATATGCCTCGTAAAATAGGGCCCGGTGCCCCGTCGAATTCGAATGATGTGGAAAAAATTTCCGAATCCCTACGAAAAGATACCATGCTACCAGATGGAAATGCCGTTTCGGAGTTGGAACGACAGCTCAGTGACACACAAATTTCCGATGATTCCGATGAGCTCCTCATCTTTGAAGATGTGCGCTTTGGCGGTTTTGATCTATAATCAGAATTAATTACTTAATCATTTCTCAAGTACACCGACACAGACAAGCAAAAATTAAAATAAATAACATAGAAGTCGCCAGGTCACCCAACCAATACTCTAGAAGCTATTGTCCATATAAACTTGTATTATTGCCCTAAAAAGGCCACAAAACAGAACGCGAAGACCTTCAGGTGAGTTCAAGTTCTCTTTGATTTCTCATTCCAAAACTAATTCCCCATTTAATTCCATCTGAATTTCTGCAGACCCAAAATGCTTCATCAATCAACGAGAGTGGACCAGGACCAGGCACAGGAGCTGCTTCTGGAAAATGGCGGTCTAGTCACCACGAACATACACAAATCGGCGCCGTCTTCCATTTTGTTTAAATAAATTTGTTCATTACTTGTATTATTATTTATTATTAGTTTTATTTATACCCGATACTCAAGGAGAGAGGGTTATATTAGATTTATGCGGAAAGTGGATGTGTCTAAGGCCCAGAGGGCAGTGTCTGTCTGGCCATGTCCGACGATAAGAGATAGAGCAATAAAATTTTGTATCCAGACTCATGGACGGGCGACGACAACTCAAAACTTGATTATATATTTTAATAGAGAGTTAACTTTTGCTCTGCTTAACCTAATTGGGATTGGGATGGGGAGTAGATGCCATCAAAGCAAACTGTTTTAAGAATAAAATACAAACATTTACAAATTCAAATCATTCAGCATTGAAGGCACCCACGTCTCACCCACGTCCAGCGGCCCAAGTCAGGCGGTGGAGGCGGACTCGGAGGATCGGCCTTGAGTACCACCTGAGGAGGAGGTACGGCCAAGCATCCGGCGGCAGCCATGAACAATGAGGACATCAGCCCCATTCCCAGTCCAAGTGCGCCGACCTATTCGTTTCGCAGCGGCTTTCTTCGAAGGCGATGTTTGGTGGATGCGGACAATGAGCCATCGACCAGCCAGCAGGCAGCAGGGGCCACGCAGCATGCCTCCACATCGTCCACGGACATATCCATGCCCATTTCGAGTGGCAAGGCAAAGAAACGGGCCAGGGCCCGCAAGGATGTGGAGATTGAGGCTGGAGTTGAGGTGATACCCAGGTTGATCAGACCAGCAGGTCTGCCGGTCGTCTGGCCAGCGCTGGAACGTACGGATGATGTCGAGGCCGATTCAGGCGCTCCAACGGAAACCACAGCGATCATTGATGAAACACCTCCCGATAGGTCGATTAAATCGCGGTTCAGCTTCTTCTCCAGAGGAAGCGCTTACAGCCTTAATGGGTGGCGTACTCATCGCGGGACGGTGGCATCCATTGCCACGCCCATAGCGCTGGCCGCCTCCATGGTGGTGCTGATGATCCTGCCGATGAAGGAATTCCTGCGCGGCGTCTTCGCCACAATGCTGTTCATCGCTCTGCTGGACTCGTGCGGCAAACACTTGCTCTGGGTCTTCGAACACTTCATGTTCGCCACGCATCCGGAAAGGGGGATGTTCGGGATACCGAACTTCGAGGATATGCCGGTCTGTGAGATCCCTTCGGCGGAGGATCAAATGGCAATCAAAGCCTACTCGGGCTGGATGAACGAGGTGGACAGCTACGATCCGCACACCTTCTCATTTCACATGACGCGGTCCGTCTACGTGCAACTTGATGGCTGCATCCTGAAGCTGTCCGGCACCCAGGCGAGGATACCCAAGCGCTGCATGTGGAACGAGCAGCCCATCGATCCCAAGAAGGTCCTCTTCACCGATCATTGCTCGTACGATCTGGGGGACTGTCGCGTGGAGCTGCTGCCCCTGGGCCTGGCCCATAAGCGGTGAGCAGTTGATCCCTGAGGAGTGTTGAAGCACTCTTGATTCATTTGTCTCCTTTTGCAGCTACTTCAATCGCAAGTATCCCATCCAGCTGGTCATCAAGAACACCTGTGATTCAATTGAATCCCTGTCGGATTCAAGGCGCGGGATGGAGTCCAAGGAGGTATCCTACGAGGATCAGGAAAAACAGAATGCTGCAGCAGAAGTGAGACGCAATCAATTGAATCCGAACTGTGAAGATCACGATCTCGTTACAGAACAGTGGCAGTCCGGACACGGAGCTGAACGACATCACGGTGCCCTGTGGCGAGGAGGTTCGTCTGCTGCTCTTCGCGCGCTGCGACCGGGAGAAGGAGGACTGGTATCGCCGCTTCATTGCCGCCAGCAAGGGGCGCATCTATGAGCGGGAGCTGCAGTTGCCGATGGCACGCTTTGTGGAGGACACCGATCTGCAGATGGCCGCCGCCAGGCAGGTGACCGTCCGCATGGAAGATCTTATAGCTGGACTCAGGGTGAGCAAGCAGCTGCTTTGTGCTTTCCCTCGATCCCAGTCGTTAATATACTTTGCATAGGCGATTCCAAAGAACACTCAGAGTGATGATCGGATCTTGGGCGAGGTGTCGTTTGCCTCAAATGTGAATGACGGTCAGCAGACGCTCCCAGATGCAGACGCAGACGCAGCAGACGATGACATAGGCATGGATGATTTTCTTCCTGGGACGCCGAAGGAGGAGACGTTCGAGGGAATGATCATGAGTGCCGATGTGTCTAGAAATCCTGAGGAATATGTCCGCTTCATGGCCGTCTACCAGGTGCGGCTCCCTCCTCTCCCTCCCTCTCTCCCTCTGAGGATTTTTCAGTTCAGTAGCTTTCTCCTTTTCTCCTCGATCCATGCAGAAGGCTTGTCGACAGAGCCAGATCCCGGTTACCAGAAGCGTCCGCCCCGAGAACGGCTCAGAGAAAAAGAAAGTATGTTTGTTGGCTTACTTTGGAGACTAAACAATGAGCAACATTTCTACATAGACTCGACGCACCAAGCGCCAGGAAAATGAGCTATGGAAGGGCGTTGACCATTCCCTGTTTCTGGGCCCCTCCGGCAGCGTTGTCTGGGCGAATCTCCTCATGGGGCGCTGTCTCTTCAGCTGTCTGCATAACCCTGCGCTCCAAGAAAGGATTAAGGAATTTATGCAGAAGAAGCTCAACTCGATAAAGGTAAGTGTAAGTGAAACAAGTCCAACAATCCGAATCCATTTCAGTGGGATTTGTGCTGTGTGTGATCTCTCTCCCACAGTTGCCCAGCTACATGGAGGAGGTGCTCATAACGAACATCTATATGGGCGATTCGCCCATACTGTTCCATCGCGTCTCCCAGCCCATGCTGGACGAGCGCGGTGTTTGGGTGGACGCGGACCTCACCTACGAAGGACTGGCTCACATCACGGTGACGACCAAGCTCAATTTGCGCCGAATACGCGCCAAGGCCAAGGCTGCGCCAATGGAAACCGAAAGCGTTCCCAGCACATCGGTCCATCAAGACCCGCGCAATCTGAGTGACGAAACACCGCTAGACAGCGATGGCGAGAGCTCTAGTGACTCCTCCGCCGATAGTGATAGACTACCGACCGTCCCCGAGTAAGTTCCCCTCCTCTACGCTGAATTCCTGCGGATATCCCCACTGCGATTGTTTCAGAGTCTCCCAGAGCCCGTCGAAGAACGCACGACGTATCTTCCAGATCGTCCACCGCATAGCCTCCTCAAATCTGTTCCAATATGCCGTCGAGCTGCCGTACGTGCAGCGACGCATAGATAGAATGAATGCCAACATCACACTGCGCGTCGATCTCAAGGGCTTGGTGGCTCGCGGGACAATCAACATACCGCCCCCGCCCTCCGACCGGGTGTGGTTGTGCTTTCGGGGGCCACCACGCCTGTGGATATCCACCAAGCCCCAAGTGGGCGACAAGTCCGTCGACTGGTCCATTGTTACCAATGTCATTGAAGGCAAGCTGTGCGAGACTGTCAACAAGTTTCTGGTCTACCCGAATATGGTGGACCTCAGCATACCCTTCCTGGCCAAGCCCAGCTACGATGACGATGACGAGACGCCCAACTAAATGCCACAAAGGAGATTATCATTTTTTTTTGTGAATTAAACAGTGTGTGCAAAATTGTTTAGTTTCGAGATTAAAATGAAGATTAGTATTTTGAAGAGATGCCATTTTGCACTGCACTTCGTCCCTCTTGCATTACAAGTTTAAATAATAAACCAGAATATTCGTTATGTATATCAAATGTTTCAAATTCTAGATCCTAACTGGTATAGAATAGTTTTTTTTTACGTGTGTAAATTTAAGTGGCATAAAATATAATTATTTCCATGCTGAAAAATGTCAAACTAAAACAGATTTGTGTTAAGTCATTGAGCTTCACTTAAATAACTTAACCAGCACTATAATTGGGGCCGAGGTTGATTTTGGCCAAGGCATTCGCCGACGATCTAAACGTCGATTTCCGCAAAACCTGCGACTGGCATTAGAATTTTGTGCATTGATGTCTCTTGAAAATGGTCTGGAATTTACCCAAAAAGTATATATAATTTAACAAAAGTTATACATATTATTAAAGAAAGTAAAAATAATATATTGTTAGCCGAGATTGCGCTTTTTTCGGTAGATAGTTTGAATCAGTTTTCTTATAGGAGATTATATTAGAGGAAAACATAATATTAACAATACAAAAATAAGTATAATTTTTTCGGATTTTAATTGATTTGAAAACTATAATAAAATGATATGTGAATTGGTTGATTTGGCTAAGAAATTTAGAAAATAATATCGGAACACAGTTATTTAAAACTGTACTTTTATGGACTTATGGATACTTCCATGGAAATGACCCTGACGTTCAAAAATGCCGTATATACTTAGCCAATTTTGATTTTGCAATTAAAATCCGATATTTAACACCCAAAAATATCTATATTCTTTTATTAGTCGTCATAGGAACAATTAAAATAGTCATTTCCTACAAAAAGTCACTTAAGCCGAACATCAGGGAACATCCCCATCCGCCGCCACAGCAGGCGGCACAGGATCACTATCCAAATGCTCAATGCGGACGCCGGAATCGTTGTTCTCCTCGATTTGGGAATGTTCCTGGTACTGTTTGGCCTTGGCTCGTCTCGATTTGATCAGTATACCATGGCCGCGACAGTCGCAGTCCTCGCCATAGCACTTGTCCTTGCAGCACACGCGGCATAGATTGAATTCACACTTTGATCCCTGCGGATTGGCGCATGCTGTGCAGTATTGCAGTCGCCGTTCATGCCGTTGGTGGACCTGGGCCTCGGTTTTATTGGGTCGCCGCTGGCGTCTACGCAGCTTCTTCATGCGTTTCCGCGAGATTTCATTGCCATCTTTGTCAAAGTATTGACGCTTGGCGCGATTCGGATCAATGGCTGCCAGCTCTTTTTCGGCAATTTTCTGACGATGGGATTCGGGGGAGGCGCGTATGTACGGCTGACAGAGCCAGGGTGAAAGCTCGAGCTTCTATCAAGATGAAAACATATGGCATTAATGGATTTTTTAAAGGTGTTCCTTAACTTACATCTGTACTTATGGTGGCATCCATTTCCTCAGGTACATAGACCACTTCCTTCTTATGATAGGGCTCATATTTGGCCTGGACCTTGTCCACAACCGCCTGGAACTGCTCTAACTGGTTCGAGGTGGCCAGCGTGTCCCTGAGCTCTGAATTCTGTCGTATATTCATGCTAGAACCAGTCAAGACAAACAGTTTAAAGCGCCACAAAATATACATCGTCATCTGTGTAATCTCACATGTGGTGGAAGAGCTTGAAGAGATGTCCTCGGATATAAGAGCTGGGACAGGGATATAGATCCACAAATTCTAAGTACTCTTTGGCCATTTGCCAGACGGGCGGCGCTAGGCCTTGGAAGATGGCCGGATTATGCAGATTACCCTCGGCACTCATCACACCATCCACGCCCGTCTCGTCCAGACAGCGGTGGACATCCTCCAGTCCCAGTATGTTGCCATTGGCGAACATGGGTATTTTCAAGTGCTGTCGCACCTCCTGAATGTAACTCCAATCGGCCACACCTGTGAGGGGTCCCTTCTGCTCTCTGGTCCGGCCATGAACGGCGAGGAGCTGACAGCCGGCAGCCTCCAGCATTTTGGCATATCGTAAGGTTTTCTCCCGATCCTCGAAGATGCGGATTTTGCAGGTCACCGGAACGGACAGCTTCTCGTGCAGTGTCCTAACTAGGAGATAGAAATGAATTCAATATAATTTCAAATATTCAAATCAAATCCACTCACCAATATCCGTCAGCAGCTCCCATTCGTCCTGCAGGAATGAACCATAGTGTCCCCTTTTGGCGATGGCCTGTGGACAACCCAGATTAATGTCCACCGCATCGCAATGATCCTGTGCCAACAGCGCCGCATCCAGTATCTGTTGAGCATCATTTCCGCAAAACTGAATGATCAGCGGCCTGTCCTCTGGACACGTTTGCAGAGCATCCTTGCGATACTTGGGATCGTGAGCGAACAGATTGGCATGGTACATGGGCGAGTAGCAGAGTTCGGCTCCATAGCGACGGCAGAGCATGCGCCAGGCCAGCTCGCTCTGGTCCACCATGGGCGCCACCACATACCGAGGGGATCCCAGAGTACGGCGATAGAAGTCATACCCTATTAGTTTGGTATTCCCTGCCTCGCCACCCTCATCGTTGACCATCGTTCAATTCAGTTGTAAGCTGTAAGAAATGGAGAATGCAATCGTTTGCTGTAGAGTTTTTCCATATATTTGAGCTTAAGATCTATAAATCTGAAAGGTTTTTCCAGTTATTCGTTTGGTAATTGATTCTTAGGTACTTTGATTGGTGTTATCCCACAGTAAAAGTACTAAAAAGTATCGAATCGCTCGTGGCGCACTCGCCACGTTTCCTCTCGCCATTTGTACTCGTCCGTTACTCTACAAAAGACTACCCAGTCAGTACATATGCCCTGAGTACTTGGCCACTCATTATTCGATTGAAAACGTATGAGTAATGAGAGAATATTAATTATTACGATTGACCCTTCCCTTGGGCATTGATGCTCAGGTGTTTTGCCCCCCGAATTACTCATCTGGCAAATTAGTTGACAAATGTCCGCAATGTTGGTGAAAATTGTGGCTCATTTTTTAAACCCCATGGGCTGATGGGGCTGGGGAAGGTAGCCCGTTGCGTTACCACAAAGGTGTTTTGTGGCAACTAATTAGGGACACATTAGCCAGAACTGGGTGCGGCCGTGCGTGGCAGGGGCAGGGGCAGGGGCAGGGGTTGAAGCCACGCACAGGTGGACAAAGTGCAAAAGCCAAACAAATTTACATTGAGCTGTTGACAAAAAACAGAAAAAGAAAAGACACAGAAGGAGCAATACAAGTGGGAGGTGGATAAAGTTGCACTGAGGGAAAACACGAGGGATGCCTATCCTGAAAGCATTTCGAAACATACATGATGGTATGCCGCTCTTGTGTCGAACAAACTGTCATCGATACTGTACTTAAAGGCCAATATGGTTATTTGGAAGGATCTATAGAGGATCTACGCTCTCTCTCTGGCAATGTTTCTCGGTCGGTTGGGCAAGTGGTAGGCTGCGTTTTTACCCTGGATCCCAATGAAAACCCTTTAAATACTAATGCCACGAAGATCTAAGCTGTTTATTTATACTCTTCCATTTCCACGATATTTCCTCTCAATCTCAATCGAGAGCATATCTGAATTAATCAAAACTGATTTCTCAGTGTATCCGAATGGGCCTGCCTTTAATATTGGAGACACTTAGGGCTTTGGGTGTTTGTATTTGCCAAGTTGGAATATAACGTTTCACTTTCATTGCAAGTGCACTTCCAATTGCAGTTACTGGTTGGCTTTTGTTCCAATTAACTGGGTGCATCTCCTTCGCCTCTGTTTGCTTGCTTACTTATGGTACAAATTTTCTTTTCATTTTCATTTTCACTTTTCTTCAAGCGTTCTGCGTTTTTCGTTTTCGCTTTCGTTTTTGGGGCTTGGCCCAGTCACAGAAGCGTGAAAATTGCGCTCCGAGTCAATGCACAGCAGCAGCGGCAGCAGCAGCAGCAGCGGCAGCAAAAAGAGTGCCAGTGGCAACAACAGAAACTAAGTACTCCCCGTAACATGGTCTGCAACAAAAGGCCTTACTAATTGAGTTATTCGAGTTGTGCATGCACTTTAAAATCTTCTTAGCAGCTTAACGAAATTTTCAACTTGCGGTTTTTGGGTGGATCGCATCTGTTGGAGCAACAAAGTTAATTGGCTTAAGAGTACAGTGGGGTAGGGGGCTATAAGATGGTTTTTGTTGTTGGGGTACAATCGACGACTTATGATGACAGTGATGATTGCTGGAAAATACTAATAACTCGAATAAGATCTTTCAATCACCAATGTTTTCGTAATTTACTGTTTTCATCACAAATAAAATACGGAATTTAAAGGAACATTTTGGCATACGTTTATCCATAAATTTTTACAAACGATATCTTAAACGACGCGCAATTTATGTATCTATATTAAAACAAAAATGCAACACAAGAAATATTTTTTTTCGATTTTTGCTGAGTTTTTGAAAAAATAATGTTAGGTAAATATACCGCAAAAAATAATAAAATTGGAATTTTCAAAGCTTGAAAATTTCCAGACGGTAAGCTGCAGCTACAAAGTGTTTTGTTTCGATTTATAGCTGCATTTATTAGCTTTTCAGAATAGCAAAGTTCAATACAACCAGATGTAAGACACTTAAGTTATGTGGTAAAAAGAAGCACTACCTCTGAAAAACCATTAAAAAAAAATACAATTTTTCAAAAATGTTTAATAAAAAAAAACTTTAAAAAATGCCTTATACATTTTTAAAGCCTCTATCAGTTAAATTTGGTTTGGTTTACAGCGGTAATGTGATGTTGCATAGTGCTATTTAAGTGCTATCGAGTTCTGTTATGCAATTCGTTTTATTGTAATGAGTTTTGTTTTGAAATTAATCATACATAATAGTTTCCTATGGAAAGTCAAGTGCTTTAGTGACATTACTTCCCATATAACACCCATCAACCGCCGTCTTACGATTATGAAACGTACTGTAGATGCCTGCCTAGACAGGTAGATGCTGCCAACTGCCCATCCCAGTGCTGCCTGGCCCTCAGCCTGCTGCTTGCCCAATAACTTGCATAACTTTGCTCAATTGGAAATTTACTTTTGCTCCGCTTTACACACACACAGACACAGAGACACATACAGTCACAAGCACAAAGAAAAGTTTTTTCATCGAAAGTTTACTGACCGGAAATGGCATGCAATTTTATCAATGGCGAAAGGCAGATATTCGTACGCCGATTTTCACCTTCTGCCCCATACCAAGTCTGTCTGTTATTTTTGGGCTTCTGTTTCTTGCTTTTTTTTCTTTTCTGTTACGTTCCTGTTGCACACCCCCAGGGAGTGAGGCGCATGGGTCAGGGGTTAAGAAGCTTTTTTCCTGCTGACAATGCACGCCATTTTGAAGTCCCCGAATGTCTGCGAGTAATTAAACTTTAAATGTACCGAAAAACTTTTTGAAAAATTGCATAAGAACTGAAATGCAACAGCAACAAAATAGTAAAGGGCAAAGTAGGCATGGCATTGGCAGGCAGCCGTTGGCTTTGTCATAATTATGGCCAAATTACCAGCAACTTACCAAAAATGAGATGATGAGGGCCGGAAACGGCCGGCACCCTCTGGGGCCAGCAGCGGGCTTCGGGCATTTTGCAATTAAGAACTTTTCGCAGAATATACTAGATTGGCAGGGGCAGGGACAGGGACAGGGCGAGGGGCATGGCATGGCAACAACTGCAACCGAGGGGAACAAGTCTGGTAATGTTGGCAAATTGTACCAAAAAGTGATTTACAAGTTGTAAGAAAAGTTTCCGTAACGCTTTTTTATTAATTTGCATAACATTTTTGGAGCATAGTAATAGTAGATTTGGTGCCAAAAAACAACAACAATTCCACAAAACATTGAACTTTAAACATTTATTATTGATATTAATGTAAATTCAAGGATCGATTTGGATTTCCTTCCATTCCTTAACATTTTATCATATTTTCTGCATTTAATTTAATGCATTTTTAAAGTCTTTGCTTGAACTTTTCCAAATACTCCTCAATATCTATTTTTGTACGCTTTAAATTACTTTAAAAACCGCATAAAAAGAGATCATTCTCTTCATTGATGCAAAAGGCTTTTCTACTCACATTGGTCTGTGGTTAAACATTACAAGTGCATCAGCGTCAACTTTTGGCTCTTGGCAGGCCCACAATTTTCTCATCAGTAGAAGACTTTCGTCTATCTACCAGGTTCATGCTCTACTTAACCACCAGCAAAACTGACTTGTCTTAGAAGGGGTTCAGAGTGAGATGCTGGCTCTTGGAATCCATTATTTGAAGACTTTGGAGTATCTTTTGCTTCATAGATAAAAGCGCTGGCTAGAATCCTGTATACCCTTCTGCAAAAGGGGCACTGAGAACGTAATGTGTTTGCTCTAATAAATGTATCTTAAATTAAATTACAATTTTATGCAATGATAGCGAATTTCTTGTTGTTTTTTATTTCAGTGTTTCCACATTTTCTAGTTTACAGAATGTACTATTTTCTGGAAATGAAATTATGATCTAGAAATATGAAGCTAATTAATCGAAAATTAAATTATCCAACGATTGTGTTGCTCAGTCGTTCGATTTTTCCCCCCGATTTTGCAGTATAAGCTTCACCCACTACAGCTACATATATCATATCCCTCCCGCAGACGGAAACTTTCGCCCTAACAAAGTGAATTCATTTAATGCCGCAATCTAGCAGACACACTCAAATGGTCAACCGCAGAACGACCAAAAGAGCTATGCAACATTTTGCAATGCACTTGGCCGGGTCGGGACTTGGGATGGACTGGGACGGTTGGGGTAATTAGGAGACCGCAGACAATTCCACTTTATAGTACATTGTTGCTGGCATTTTCTGGAGCTGACGGCAGCAGAAAATTGAATCTGTATCCCGGACACTGGCAATCGCATTTCAATGCTTTCGATTTCTGGGCAAGGCCACCGAGATGGTGAAGGAGCTGGCTGCCACCGGCCACAGATAATTAATAATTTCCGCACCAATTAAGGCGGACCAAGACCCAAAGCCAAAGCCAAAGCAATCTTGGCTTTCTCTACAGTTAGCAGAAATGCAATACCGGAGAGGGGGCAGAGAGGTGGGGGTGGCAGTGAAGCATGGGCTGAAGCCACACCCACCCAACAGCACATTGCATGTGGCGGGAATGGCAATTGCTTTGGCTCATGGCCATCGCCATCGCCTCCATCAGCTCCTCTGTGGCTCCCGTTCCCACACAACCGCAAGGGGCATTTCCAATTTCCAGAATGGCTCCTCTATGGCCTATACGGAATGGTGTAGGGTAGTGTTATATTTATTTAATGTTAACCTTCCATTGCTTTGGTCAATCGTCATTATGAATTCAAAAGTTAAACTTGGGAAAAAGAGGACATGCAAACTGAATTACTTCTACAGGTTTTCAGGGTTGGGAAAGCGCTACGAACTAGAGGAAATATTAGTTCAAAAATTGAGCAATATGAGGAATCTATTTTATAAACCAATTAAAGTAAGAAACAATCCATTAAAATAAATAAAAATAAAATAAAATACAAAATATAATGATATAACATTTCCTAAAAAACAAATAAAAAATGTATGATTGTGCTAGCCAGTCCAGACACGTGTCTCGACCTTCACGCTAAGAAAGTTATCCCTGCTATTTGATCTTGAATAGGAAAAGACAACGAACTGTTTAGAGAACTCGAAACCAGTAAAGAGAACTAATCCCAATGAAATTTCTAATCCAATTGAAGCACTCACTGAGCCCGCACAAATCAGCTTCGTGATCCCTGAGTTTCCACCAACAACAACCAAAGAATTAGCCTTAACCCCGGTTCATGGGAAAAGTGCAGACGATGGCAGTTGGCATGCCCGACCTGCCCGCACCGTCGTCCCCGCCCGCAGAATGTCTAGAAGCCAGCTCCTTCGCGAAGGAAGCTCAATGCAAAATTGGTAATGCGAAAAAAATGTGAATTAACTTGCTTGCCATTCAACGAGGCGTTAAATCCTTTTCAGGGAGCCGAAAAGAGAGCAGAAAATGAGATGAGAGAAGGCAAAAAGGAGGAGACCCTTGGTGGGGGGTTGCCATTTTCCGTTTTTCGCAATTCGTCACTTTTTTTTAATTCCTGTTTTCGATACCCTGACAGTACCTGGAGTACGTATACTTGTTATTAGAACATTTGGTCTAGATTTGCTGTAAGAAAATCAATGAATTATTTTTCTTTGATAACTTCGGTATTTATGTGGAAAAAAACGTTGGAAAACTGATTTTAGACTTATTCGATGTCTGCTTGAGGAACTTGAAGGGTATTCAAAATTTGATCACTTAAAGTTACCTTTTTTTCCTGTGGTTATGTTTTGCATTGTTCCCTCTCCCACTTCGTCCCCAAGTTCCAATCGGCTCTGCCAAGGTATATCAAACAGTAGGTAAGGCAGTGCATGAGACGGCCTCTAGTTGGCACACAAAAATTGGTTTAGCAAGGATCTACTATGTACGGATGCCGCAAAACACCGGTGGGCAAGGAATTATACAAGGATGTATAATCGCTTCTCCTTTTATTTTTCTCATTCTTTGTGTTTGGATATGTGTGAATATTAATAAGTCCCGAGAGAGAGAGCGAATACCACACCTTGTATATATTCAGCATGCCCACGTCCTTGCGCCTACTTCTCCCACTGCTCAGAGATATTTTTCGACAGCCGTCGCCAGAATGTCGCATAAGCGGCGAAGAGAATCTCCGAAAATGCAAAAACAAAATACATGGACGCAGCTGTGGGATCGCTCGAGAGAGAATGCAAAAACAACCGACACCAACGGTCGGGACCGAGAGTGCAAAAACAAAAAAACACACAGTGGTGATAAGCGTGGTTTTGCTGCTGTTGGGCTGCTTCCAAATTTAAAACGCGTTCCCACTGCTACCGCAATACTCTCTCCACGGCACTGCCTTACCCTTACCTTGTATTTAATTTACCTTTTTGGTGCCCTCATTCCCCTGCCTCAGCACCCCTCAGCACCCCTCTTCAGCTCTTGCTCTCTTTGCACTTTCCACTCAAGTGCCGCAATTTACTTAGAAGCTGTTTTGGCGGCTGCTGTTTTGTGTTCCTCTTCCTTTTCCTCTCCTTGTTGTAGCTGTTTTATTGCCACGGCTGGCTTTACATTTGTTTCGCTGTCGAACGAGCAGAACGACAACCGAAAACAGACAGAAGACAAAAGACGAAAGAAAGGAGACAAACTTACTGTAAACGGCGATGCCAGACTCCAAAATATGACCTCATTCCCCTCACACTCACACGCACTCATACCCGGGGGGCAGGACCCGAGCCCCACTCCATCGGAATGACTGCGCCTTGTATTACGCATACAACAGAAAGTTTACAGCACAAAAAGAGGAGCAAGAGAGGGCAGAAGGGCAGCAGCGGAATTGCAGTGCTGAAGTTTTGATACCCCTTAGACGGTGGGTGCAAGGGTGTATGGGTTTGAAGAACTAATATAGAAGAACTAGAATCTATATACAATTTTACAAGATCCACCTACTCCCTCGTTAAATGAAAGAAAAATTGATGGAATCTACAATCTTCAAGATATGACACATTATAATTATTGCAGGAACATGTTTGTAGAAACATTATTACACCCAGAAATGTATAATTTAATTTCTATATTCGATGAGCTGGAGATCTGCTTGGCCAGGCGGCGGAGAATTACGTGGCTTTACGTAAAGAAATGTTCATCTGCAAGCATCCATGCCACGCCATCGCCTAGATCCGCTCGAACAGCAGACTGTCCAGAAGTGGAGTTGCAGACCATCCGCCGTAATATGCTGCTCACGGACATCAAGCTGTCATAGGCCTTCAAAATGGACACGCTGGAAAGCATCCATGACATGCTGAAGAGGATCAAGGAGACACCTCGCACAACCCTCAAGTGAGAGCAAATAGAGAGAGAGAGAGAGTTTCCTGTAATAATGCAGATTATAGATCCAGATTCTTGCAGAGAATGATGCGCAACCTACTGCAGGAGAAACCTGTGGACAGCCTACCCCAAATCTACCCTATCCCAAACGGATAATTATAAAAGTCTGAAAAGTAAAGAAAATTTAATTCCCTTTTGGCGACACTGTTATCTATTTTCCTATCATTGCAAAATTTGTATATAAAATGTTGTCATAGGTAAATACTTTCAGGCAGATGACTCCTTCATGATCATTGATCCATCTATGTAGATATGATCTGATGTATCAATTAAATCTACTCTATAACCTACTCTTCCTTTATGTATGTTATCATTCCATAGAATACTTATTTCTTCAGAACTCTTTCCGCTTGTTAAATTCCCATTAGATACTTTTCCAGAAATAAATTCTGAATAGCTGGGTATTTAAAAGTTTGAAATGAACTTGTTGTTTTCTAGTTTTCTAGCCAGCGCAATGAAATATCAAGTGGTCAAGGATGGTGGCATTGAGGAGGTATGTACACATTGCAGGGAGATCTCTGGGGCCTGGGAACACGGCTAGTTTGTGGTCTATTAAAGCGCAGGCTTGGCCAAAACCACTCCCCATGGCGTGATGGCAATCAAATTGAAAAATACAAACAAAAAAACTCTTTGCGTGCAACCACTGGAAAAGGGTAAATAAAAGCTTAAACGACACACAAAAAAAATAGAAAAGAAAAAGTGGAAAAATAGAAGAAATGAAAGAAAAAGTGGACCCAGAAATGACCGCCTCTATTGCGTGCATTGCATTTGGCCATTTCGCCATTTGACGTGCGAATTGCGATTAACCCCACTATTCAGGGGGATTTTCCCTTCGTGTTTGGCCTGGACTCTAAAGAGAATTGGTACGAGTATTGGTGTTTCAGGCACAAAAGTGTTAGGGGGTGATGAAAGCCCTCAGGGAATCGCTCTGGCCATGGAATAGTCGTACAATTCGATCTGGTAATTGGACTTTGGCAGCGGAATTAAAAAAGCGCAGCAAAACGAGTGCTGCTATCTTTTTCAATTTGGATAAAGTACAGGTATAATCTTTTAAGCATTTAATGGGATAATTGGCAAAATTCAGTTATTGTTTGTAGGTTTTGGAGGATATATCGTTCATTTAATACCCTTCCCACTTGCAATTGTCTCTGTAGATTCGTCCCGAACAAGGTCCAAGTCTCTTCGATTGTGGCCCTATCCGAAGGATACTTCCTGAACACTTTCTCCAGGTGTTTTCGTTCAGAAGATGACCCGTAACCTCTCGCTGGTCTTTCTGTCTGATCTGATCTCTGTCTCCACTTCCCTAGGGCCTAGGACCTCTATCTCTGAAGATAGAATCATCAATTCATTCGATAAACATCGACAGTACATTTGAATCGAATGAATAAAAAATAATGTCTGTTTTAAGGTTTTCCTGTTGCTTAAAATACTTTCAAAATTGAAATAAAAATCATTCGGAACGTTCTGGTCGAGGCGCATGTGCCTCAAATACTATTAAATTCTCTATTTTTCCATATAATTGCTGTCTATTTCTGACAATATTTAATCATACATAAAGGTCGCATTTATTTAAAGACTAAATATAGTTTTTTTGTTTGTCGTTCAATAAACAGAACAGAACCATATGGCATTTAAAACTAAATTATACATTTATCTACTTTCATTTGAAAACTTTTCCTATGCAGGTACACGTAGACGTGCCCATTCATTCCATGGAAACAGACAACAGCAACAACCCACTCATACATATGCATACCCCCACACGCATTCGTCCTTGGGTTGTCACGAATAAAAACTTAATTTCCCACTTTTTCCACTTAGTCATCCGAAAATGCTTCGTTTTCTCATTCTGTCCACTCGGACTCGGACTCGGGACTCGGGTCCGAGCAAGCCAGCCCCTGAAATGGGTTAATGGGTTGGGGCTTTTAAGGCGTCACTAGATGTTGCCACTTAATCAAAGGCAGCCCCACCCTACGCCCCCATACCATATTCTTGACAATTTTTGTGCCCATCTCGTCGTAGTCGTTGTCGTAGTCGTGTGACATTTCTTATGCAAGCGGGTCAAAGTCAGGGCCCCGTCTGCTTCTTGTGGCCCTATATCCTAGGGCCCCCTCCGCCTCCCCCTCCTCTCTGCTCCTCTCTGTATGTGTACACACATTCCCTTTGCTGACGTAATAAAACCATAATAAAAGGCCAAAGCGCGTAACAGGCCCGCATTGTGCCCCTTTCAAGGACAATGGAACAGCACACAGAAGTGTGGAGGCTTGCCCCAAAAATTGGATGCAAAGAAATGACAAGAACAGACGGGACAAGAGGTCCGAAAAAGAAGAGCCAGAACAGAGGAGAAAACCAAGGAAGGAGAGGACAGAGGGGACAGACGTCTCTCCCTTTGGCGACAATTAGGCATCTGTCGCAGGGAGCACTTCCCCTCCAGTTAGACATAATTGAAATGGGGCCAAGCTATGAGTGCAGATCTCATCCATTTGGGAATGATATGAGGGGAATGCATAGATGTATGGAAAAAGGTTTCCGAACTGAAGATTTGGCGTCTTTGAAGATACAACTTGAGATCTGGCTAAAATTCCTTGAAGTCTTTTATGACAAGAATGAGTCGTTCCTCCTTGCTACAGGGGATTATATTTTGTTCTATGTGTTCTATAACCTTTCCATACACACATCCTAGAAGAGAACTCTTTTCATGGAAAACCTTTCGATTTGTGATTGTTCAATGGTTCTAGGAGCAGCAAATTCCTTGCCATTTCACTAGTACATTCTCCTACATTTCCGAACAATTTTTCCCCAGTGCCTGGCAGTCGGAGAACAGATGCATAAAGTCCCAGCAGGATGCATTTCATTGAAAACTTCGAGAAGGCAAGGCAATCTCCTTTAATATTCATTACCGTCACCGCCAGCACTACGTAAATTGGTTTATTAATTAATTTCTTGAGCACGGGGCACAGATTGAAGGTTCATCCACCATCCTTAACTCCTGGCCGCTGTTTACCTCTGCTTTAATGTTGTTTGCACACATTTTGTGATGAAATTTTATTACACACAGCTCATTAGGACTAATGATGCTTGTTGGCCGTCAGCCCTGATTCCAGATCAAGCGACAGAGAAAGAAAAACAGAGAGAGAGAGAGAGAGAGAAAAACACAGAAGAAAACTTGAGACGAGCTCTAGGATGGGGATGGGGATGAGTATGGGGGATGGGCATGGGCATGGGCATGGGCTACGGATAGACAGCCTTCCAACTGCAGTGACGATAATGAAGGGGCTGTGCCATTTGGCCTTGTGTGTGCTTGTGTGCTACGAAGGATGTTCTCTGGGGCTTCTTCCGTGTTTTCGGTTTGGCTGTCTGGTGTGTTGCCTTTGCACTTAATTATATTTGTATGGCCCAGACGAGCCATGATGGGGGCGGCATCTCTGAGGCCAAATGGCCAAATTGAACGTGAATATTGCTGATTGACTTGGAGAGAGCTACTCAGGAGACCCCTCCTGCCACTCGAAAGGTTCAAGATTGGATTGGCTTTTCTAAACAAGTTAAAACTGCAGAAAAAATCCCACATTTTCTTAAGCTTTTAGTGGGGTACTTTTTAGCAATAGGAGTGGTGTGAAAACTTTTATTTATTGCCCTTTGGCCAGAAGTAATATCACATAAGTTTTGACAGAGCTGTTGTTAGGGGGCGTACGAGGTACTTAAACATAGAAACTTGCAGAAACTAAAGAAAAAAGTTTCATTAAGTCGAAAACTGAGTGCAGTGCAACTGATTCTAGTATGAAAACTTTCAGGAACAAAACCTTTTTAAAGAAAGGCTCAAGGGACTAGTTCTATTAACCACCTAAGAGAGATGATAGAGGCAATAAATAGTATACCCATCAAGAGAGCTGTTGGCTGAAAGTTGTTTAATTTTATTTAATAAATAAACTTATGGCACATATATTCTACACATTGAGATTCTAGCCTTAAGAAAACTGCCCTACCTTTCGTTTTGGATTTATGGATTAGCATTTCGTGGTTTATTTTTATAGAGACATATTTATTAAATATATAAAATATACATTGTCCATTCCCCACATTTTTGCATCACTATATTGGTAATTGCGACAGGATTATCTCCCAATTAATACCGGAGGAGTGATAAAGATATGATAATCCAAAATGTCACCTTATTTGGATGGCCTTTTTACTATCCTGATCTGTACATTATAAAAATCGATAGGATAGTTTTTGGGTAATGTATACGAATCTTGTAGAAAACATATAAATTAATTAATGACTAAAGAATGCCATTAAATACACTCGAACCGAGTTTTCATTGCCATTTTTGAAGTCCCTTTACGATTTAATGTCCTGCAGGAGTTTACGAATTAATTTCAACAAAAACTTGGCTACACACATTATTAGTAAAGCTTAAAATATTATTAAAATAATAATTAATATAAAGCTTTTGAAAGTTTTTTGTCATTTTGCGTCTTTGAATCTATTATATTGATCGAAAAAATCATTATTTTCAGGACAAAACAAAATACATTAAAAAAAAGACCATTCGACCAAAAGAGTTAATTTTTGATTATTTTATTTAAAAAAAAAACCTGAATAATGAAACAATTAATTTTTTTATTTTTAAAATGGAATTTCCTATAGAAAATGCATTGAGTCTATTCTATTGATCGGCAGTGTGTATAAAAAATGAGTATCTGATGTTTTATTGCCAAGATTTATATTACAAGCCATCTTCACAGATCTTCACCATCTTCTTCTAAATTATTTCTTAATTCATTTATGTCGTAAATATCTTTAATTTGCAGCAGTTTCTATCTGTATTATTTGAAAAACTCTAGCCTCTTATTCTACTACAATTTAAGTTGCACATTCTTGAAGAAATACATTCCCTTAAGAGATATTCTGCTCAAATTCTTTAGTGAATTCTTAACAAAGAACATTCGCGTTTGGTTATATTAAAACTCCTATTATTCTGCGCTATAATCCTTGGAATCCGTCCTTTAAAAGTATCAGCCTGCCTGGCCCCATCACAAACTGTAGCCTACTTAACAGGCGTTGCTCAATTAGTCGCTCCTTTATTTGCCATGAGTGTTGCGGGGTTGGTTGTCGTCTGCTGGATTTGGTTTTATTTGTTGTGTTGCCACCGTGTTGCATAGATACATACATCTCTAATGAATACATACAAACGTACATACCTTTTCGTTATGTTTATCTGTTGCAAAACGAGAGAGGGAGAGAGAGTGGAAGAAAAAGACAAACAAGCCAAATGACACGTACCCATAAATCCCCAACGTTTTATTGGGAAAGCGCTAAGCTTTAGGGCCGCCCACCCACAGAATGCCATTACAGGTGTACAGCTGTGCACATGTATGCGCATAGGGTGAACACTGTACAGGTTGTACACTTGTGTGCCTCAGCGTGTGCGTGTGTGTGTGTCTGTCAATTGTGTGATTTGTTTTGGCGATGCAAACACACACGGGGACGACAGGATATAACGACAAAAAGCAAACAGAAAAAAAAACATAAAAAAATTCCAACAACAATTTACTTTGTTAATTTACGCACAAGTATTTGCATAAATCATAAAAATACAGGAAAACGCTAAACATACAAGTGGAAAAAACCAAAACAATAAATAAATTTCCATAGGGGGATTTTTGAATCGGGAGAGGGGATTTATACGATTTTCCTGGTATGTAATATCATTATATAAATATTCTGGTATATATTTTAAAGTATTTTCCCGTTTTATATAGTGTTTTCTGGTATTTAAATATTTTTTTTATATTAATATTTTTTTTTCAATATTTGTATTAGGATTTTTGAGATATTTTTCTGGTTATTTTTGTTCAAAGCAGGCTTGTATATCGGATCCATATGTATACCGTTAGCCGTTGGTTGGTCCAGATTTTCGGCATTTTCTTTTAATAATTCAATATGTTAGACAGAATAACTTTTACCAGGAATCCTATGTCTTAGAGGAGATAGTAATAAAAGGAAAACGTGACTATAAAAATACCAAAAAACATACAGAACAGGTTTTCACATCAAAGTTAATGAAATTTAATGTCAATTGGTGAAATCAGTTAGCTTTCAATAAATTTAGAAAATAATAGCGGAGCAGAATTATATGGAAATTTGTTTTTATTTACTTTTAGTGGACATGTTGCCTGACATGCCCATGTGTACATATGTATATTGATTATTTAAACTTAAATTAAAACACCCAACCATCCATTTCATTGACAAAAACCACGAAATTGGCCCAAAGCGCAGCGTGACCCAATGCCTGCGAATGAGTGTCGGACTCCCCGTCAAGAGGGGAGCGTGATTCCCAGTAATTCCAAACCATAATGACCGCAACGTGGAGCAAATTAGGCAAATGTGTACTCCTCGCTGGGCAGCAATGTAAATGTCAACACGGGCTGGTGTGGCATGCCGCATGCATAGCACCTAGGACCTCATCGGAGCTTAACATACTCCTACTGTCAGAGGCTCATAGTTCCCAATCTCCAACCAGAGACTCCACCATCATCATCTATGTACCACCAGCAGAGGACCATCACGAGACCGCTGGCATCCACTCCAGCCACTCCACAAGACTATCTCCCGTCATGCGGTGCAGAAGCCTTGTTAAATATTTAAAATACCATTGGAGAAGCAGGTCACGACAATCCCCCAATGATGACGACCCCACACTGGACGACAGGTGCCGGCCAATGATAGTTTTATAGTTTTGCTTTTTCAGTTTCTATTTTTTATTTCGTATTTTTTGCTCTATTATCCTTTGCGCTTTAGAGAGCCATATACAATTCACTTAACTCTTTAAAAGGGGGCGGCCATAAAATACTAGAAAATATATGAAGCAAAAGAGTACAAAAAACACACTTTTATTTTTTAGAGCTAGAAAAAAGAAACAATTAAATGGAAAAGCATTTTCCCATTATTATTTGCACTTAAATATACGCAATGCTATTCTTTGATAGCATATTTTTATTTTTTGTTAATCTTTTTCTGTTTGTATTTTGTGTTTCCATTTTTGTGGAAATATTTCTAATTGATTTCTATATTTCTTTGATATTTATAAATATTTTTGCTTTGGTTTAATTGGTATTCGTTTATTTATGGACTTTTATGTTGACTGCACATTTTATCAAAATATATATATTTCTGTGTGCACAAAAATGTTACATTCAATTTGCTGCCTAAATTAATATAATTATTATTGTATTTTCTTGCATTTCCATATTCGTTTCCTTATGCAAGAAATTATCCAGTCTCATTCACTTAGTTTTTCCTTCATTTTCCTTATATTATAGGGGACATTCTTTGTTTTAGATAGAGTTACACGCAAAGAACCGAACCCATAAATCGGTTCAAGGGCCTACTGCCATCTGGGAAAGTCATTAACTAAATTGAAAAGCATATGAAAAGCTGGCCCCCGGCGACGGAGTGGGGGGATCCTACCTGGTTGGCACAACACAATGGGCACCCACCCAAAGACGTAGGGAAAACCGAGGAGCAGGGTTCGTTGAACCAAAACGAAAATGGAAAAAAACAAGAACTGAAAAAATGTCATTGCATGGCAGCCCAGAGACAATGCAAAGAGTAAGCGAAAGGGAATCCCCAGCAAGAGGAAGGGAATACAGAGTTAGAGGAAAAGAAATACCAAAACTCCGAGGAAAGGAAAGGAAAGTCAAGCCAACAATGGGCCAGAACCCCATCGAAATATGTATATCACCCAAATGCCACCCATTGCTAATGACAACCAAGAAATCAGTGGGCGGAGTGGGCGTTGTCAGTGGGTGTACGTACACAAGTAAAACCTGTCTGAACCCGACTAGACATCGCACCCAATTTCAGCCAAATCAATCATAATTCGTTAGCGTAGAAGATGGCGAGTGGAGGGGAGTGGGTCTCCCCGATTTTTCATCAGACGGCACACCCACTCTAAAAGGTAACCTGAGAAATTAGCCAAAATTTTGGGATACACTTGGAAAAAATAGTTTGCATATTACCAGAAATTTCCTATAAATAATTAGAAATCGAACACTTTAAATGCTTTTGCTTAATCACTTCTGAAAATTTCCTAGTAAACATGTTTTTCATTCTCCACGAATTCTCCTACGTAAATTCCAGTTCGAGGAATGTGGTATCTCTGATAGTATTAGTGGCCAGATACATATGTGGCAGCTCCTGAAATGTTTTCATACAAGAATGCTTTTCATTTTCTGGAATTTTTCCAGTAATCTGATAAATTCTGGTACGAGAGCCAATTATCCACTTAGCCTCATATACTATAAAGCCTCTTAAATGTTTTTATTTCTCATAAATGTTGATGTTCCGACAATTCTATGTAAAATATACAAGAAAAATGGCCATAAAATTGTACGTACTCGTTTTTTATATTTTTTGGAATTATAGGATTTTCGGTATTCAAATTTAGAACAACAATACCCTACAAAATGTTGTTGGAACCCTTTCAATCTATTCTACTTCGCAGACATTTGTCCTTGGAAATAACACATATTTTCTACGAAAAAGTATACGAATTTCACTTGGACCTAAAACAAAAACTTGTATAGAAAAACAAAAGCATAATACCCGATATTCTAATTCTCTGAATACTGGATGTAATCTTTCAAAATTATCTTAAAAATGCTGAACTTTTTAGTAAAAATTTATATAAATATTCTTTACTGCAACAAAGTGGAAATATGGAAATATTTCCATTCTAAAGCCAAGAAAATGTGCAAAAAGTATAAATACTTTTATATAAACAGAGAAACTTCTCAAATTCCTGAACAATATATTAATTTTCGATTAGTGTAGGCACAGAATGATGTACATTTTTTTGTGGAATTTTCTCCGTTGCATGTCAAAGGCATATTGCATCAAAAAGAGAGAAAATGTTTTTTAATTGATGTGCAGAAATAACAACAACTACCAGTGGAGGAAAACCAACAAAAACCAAACAACAAGTGGTCATGACAACATCAGCAAATGCATTTTTGTGTTGCCATAGGGAAAGTCTGTCGAGTGGGAGAACGAGCGAGCGGAACAAACGCCCCCAAAAGGAAAAAAACCCCAACAAAAATGGAGATCCCCAGGAGCTTGTGTCTCCATAAACAATCTCCAGGCGGGAGGAAAAGAATCGAACTGAAAACTAGAGGGCGTTGCCTGGATCCCAGGACCCCTGTTCTGGTTCTGGTCGTGTGATGGGGCGTTGCATGTACAGGACACGAACATGCAATTAAAGTGGAATATTTTTATAGCCATCTACCACATACTGTACCAGAAAAATATACTCTCTATATGTAAATGCATATATTTCACTTCAATTTTTGCTGAAATTACTCAACTGACAACTGAAAGTGAAGAAAAACGAAAAGCCACACAGGAGGTAACTCTTTCAGGTGCCAGGACTTCAGACTTCAGAGAGCATACGCATGGACAGCTCTCCCATGGCTCTGGGTCCCCTGAAGTGTGGCTGGATGACCACAGGACAGACAGCTGGCGACTGGGTCGGACATATAACTAGAGGCAGAAAGAGCATCGCTCCACAGAAACACACAGCCAAAAGAGAAAATCGGAGGAAAAGCAACGAAATGGAGAGGAAAGTAGAGAAAAGGTGAGAACAGATAAGGGAAACATTTTGTAGTTTGGTTTTTTCAAGTGAAATTAATTTACTTTAATTTTTAAGATATTTTAATGGTAGAATAGTTAAAATAGTCTGAAAATTGTAGTAAGAAATATTCAATTAGAGAAGAGAGACTGATAAATATTTATCCAAAAAGAAAAAAAACAAAGCGTTTGCCCTTAATAATGAAAAGTATTGTAAAGAATTTGGAAAATCATATTAATGGATGTACTTTATTGTCAAAAATTGTACTTCTAAAGCGACTTCTCCTAAAAGCCAACAACATAAACGACATACATTTGGGGAGAGGAATAGGAAATAAATGCAACCATTTACTCTACAGCATACACACGCATAGAAGGACACACACGCCAGACACGCTACTCTACTCAGTGTCGGATATACACAGGTCGGATACTTAATGAACCCTGGAAGAATGTACTCGTACTCGTAGTCGTGTTTCTGTTGGTGAGTGTGTCTCCTGGTGGCAGGTGCAGTTCCAAATGTTAATGCCAAGTGCCATCAAATTAAACATTTTCCCTCCACACCAAACACAAACACCATCACAAAGCACATGCACATGGAAAATTGTAGCACACATCAGAGAGAGGGAACAGCACCCTCAAAAGTATGCAGCATGTTTTTTGCGTTCTACGGAAATGAGCAACAGAAAAGGCGTAAAGTGGGGAAAATGCAAAAGGAAAACCCAAAGAAGTAAAATGTATGTTGCTCCAGCTGTCAGTGCAGTGAAGTCTGCATTGAAAATCCATTTATAGCAGTTGCATTATGTTATTTTCAGTCATTTACCAGGCGACTGTCTGTCTGTCCGACTGTCGGACTGTCTCTCTCTGTATGTCTGAATATCACTGCAAGAGTGCATGTCAAACGAAGGCTCAATGACACTGGCTTTCAAGCTCGTTCCCCATCTCTTTCTTTCGGTTTCTCCCCATATTTTTCTCTATCCGAAAATAGCTTCTGTATATGTCAACCACATTTGTACTAGTATTCCACTTGATTTTCTTTCTGGAGCTTTCCGACCATCGCTGTAGGGTCAACGAGTATGACAATTAATTAAGTTTCCATTTATTTGTTGGCCTCATATCGCATGTGAAACTGTGACCAAGGCAAAACGTTTAATTATTTATCCAGAACCGACAGTGTGGCCGAAATTCTCTAAAGAGTGGGGTCAGAAATTTATAAAGGAAAAGATTTAAGGATTTATAGTAGATCTAGTCAGGGAAAGAGGTTTGGAGAAAGTTGTAAGCGAAATAAGTTTTGACAGAAAACTTTCGAGGAAAGCACTTTGAGATGACTGTACTTAGGATTGGCAGAAATACTGTTTGTTGAGTACAGGGCTGTTCTCAGAAATATTGGTAGAAATATTACGACTATTTCGTGGAAGTAATTTGTAATAACTGTACCTTGATTGTTATATGAAAAACAAACGTGTTTAATAATCTAGAATCTATAAAAAATCATAATAAATAAAAAATTTGCATGTTACAATAAATTAAACACTTTCTAGTAGATCCACAGAATTGTACAATAAATAAAACACTTCGAACGCCATTTAACAGCGAAACAAACATTTTCGCATATTCTTTTTACATTCAAAGATTGTGGATTATATTCCCATGTGAGTTAGGAACTAAACCAAAGCTAAGCCAAACCAAAGAAGCGCATTTTGTTTTAAACTCTTTTCTGTTCTTTTTTAAGTTAAAAAGTTTGTGGTAAACTTTTTGAGAATCAGAATAGAAGTTTTCTTTTGAACAAAAGTTTACAGCAGATATGCTTTGAGTTGGTTGTACTTTAATAGCATAAGAATTGAATTTTAGCTTAGCCAAAGGATTTGTAGGCTTTGAAAGGTTAGAGATAAATGAATTGTGATAGAAAGTTTAATGAAAAGGGATAGTTAATTTTTAATTGAATCTTAAACGAAGTAAATTGAATGCAAATTATGTAAATTATTCTATAAGTTTTTGTCGAGGCATTAAAGAAGAAACCAAAATGATATTAGCTAAACTGTCTCAACTTCTCTTCAATTTTATGAACTTAATAATCATTTTTGTATACTATTTTCTGTGTTTAGTTCCAAGTACATAATTTAAAGAGGTAAAAGTCACTCAATTAAAAAAACACTATTTACAGTTGAATGTTGGCTATCCCATTCGAAAACCTGAATGATGAAGGGTAAGAAAATTGATTTGGAATGTCTGTTTAACAGACAGAAAGTAACAGAAACTAATCACACTCTGAGTGAAGCTAACTGCCCCACCGGCCACACCTCGAGCATCGAACACCTCTTCTACAGCTTTTTCCTGTACTCAATTCTCGCGCTACCAATCCATCCATTCATCCATCCATCCGTCTCACATCGCATCACACCATGCCACACCATTACTCGTGCCACATCACATCCCATCCCACACACACTCCACGCCCCGGCACTCCCCTCCACTCCCCTCCACTCCACCAGTGTGTGTTAGCCAGTTAAAAATGGACTTTCCATTTGGCTTTCTGCCTCGACTGTCAGTTTCAATAACATGAAAACCGACACAGACGACTGTCTGGAAATGGGAGGACCAGTCCTCCAGATGTGCGTCCTCGTTATGGCAAGCACTAGTCAGAGCAAACCTGGATATCTATCCAACCATTCGTTAAAGTTTTCCCCCGAATGACAGGTGAAGAAACAGGAACAGGAGCGCTCGATCCCCGCGATTCAATCTCACATTTGACGCATTTCCTTGCTGTACTTCTATCTGCTTTTTTTTCGACTTGTATTTCATTAATTATTCAGTTATTTCAGCATATTTAATGGGGCTCTTTCTCCTTCGTTCACTCTCTCTCTCTCTCTCTCTCTGTCTGTCATCAAAATCAGGTTTAGAGCCATGACAATTTCCATTGGCAAAAGCACGATGGATGGGGCATGAGGGCAACCTTCTACCTCGCACTCATTCTCATACTCATACTCATACTCGTAGTCGTACTCGTATCTGTTATATCTCTCGGGTCTATTGTCGAGTTTTGTCACTGCATTCGAATTTAAATCGAATGAAAACATTTGCGTAACAATTTGGCAACATGCAGCAGCAGCAGCATCATCAGCATCAGCAGTCTGCTTCCCTTGGGGCGAGGCATGCCCCCACCAATGTTGGAATGGTTTCGCCTCTCTGCTGTACAGATGATGCCAGGATATACGAGTGGATATACAGATACAGATACACGGCATACTCGTATACGTACAATACGTAATCACCCCAACGCCTTTGCTTATAAATTTTGTGGAAAATGAAAATCAATATCAGTGTGGAGCTGCTTCCTCCCTCTTGTGACCTGTCCTCCAAATGCTTCACACAACCGACGACCCCTTTGGCTGCATTTGCAGCACATGCTGTTGCATATTTTATAAATTCAACTGCAAAGTCATTCAATGAAGACAAAGGATAAGCGAATATTGTTAGGGATAGACATGTAGTAGGTATGTGCTAAAGAGTGGGCATAATGCAGCTAGTATCTAACGATGTGGCAACAATGAGAGGTTTCAGATGGAATTCCAAGGGAAAACTACCTTTGATTATAGGGAAAACGGAAACAGGAATATCCCCAAAAACTGTGATTATTTAAAGGTTCGAAAATTATATTATATTATAAATTATATATCAGAATGTGGTACAACTCATAATATCAAAGATCAGAAGTTCTTAAAGATTTAAATTGTTAAGAAAAGCGAAAAACCTTTAATTTTTGATGCATGAACCGCACAGAATCATATTTCATTAATTTATAACGAACTAACAAAGAAATCATTTTAGAATATCAAAACTTATAATATTCCTAACTTCTATAAAGAAAACCATCCTAAGATGAATAAAAGATACAAAAATTCATTAATTTCAAACCTATCTTAAGCCAAACAAAGACACAGCCCAAAGGTAAATTCCAGAGTGAAATTCCATTCCAAAAGTAAATCACATTTCCTTAGTTGCCTTGAGCACCGAGAAATGTTTTCCCACAAACTAATACAATTTTCAATTAGCACTCGAGGGGTCGGGCCAGGACTTTTAATAAATCAAATCAAATCAAATATGCATTCAATAAACTCAAACAAGGAAGAAGCAAAGAACCGCCCAGTATCCTATGCAAAAAAGGTAATTAAGTTTCGGGTCATGAAACCACATCGCATCCACTGGCAATTTCCTGCCACTCCGTCGATGGCAGGGCCTTAATTGATTTCAATTGGTTATGACTTTGGATACTTATTTGCAAATTAATTGATTTCCTGGATCCACCAAAACCCAAGGGTACGACGACTATGACTATGACTACGACTATCATCTAAAGGACTTAACAGAAACCATTCGAGGAACTGTTCAACACCACAGCACATTCCTTTATAATTTATGTAGGTGCTCCTGGCATCTCATTTAAGTGCTGCTTGAGTTGGAGCTGATGCTTTGGAGCGAACTATTGGACGATGTCTTCCTTAGGGTCTCGCCTGCCAGGCTGCACAGATTCTGGACGAGCACCGAGGATGTGGACATCGATGAACGGTTGGCGAGTGGGGACGAACATTTGGCCGGATTGGAATTAAAGTTGAGTGTTAGACTATTGTGTGGATGGTGGCGCAGCGGTTGCGGCGATGTAGGGTTGGAGAGGCCGGATTCATGGATGGGCGACAGTGTGGGCGATCGAGTGCGCAGGAAATGCTTCCTCCTTTGCCTTCGATAGACATTCCCCAGGGTATGGGGCAACTGTCGACTGTTTGGTGTCAAGTGTTGCTGCTGCTGCTGGTGCGGCGGATGATGATGATTACTGCTGACAAATCCCAGAGACTCGGCAAGTTCTGCCAACTCCTGACTGGCCTGCGGCATCTTGCGTCGCGTGGGTGGCGGCAATGCCGGTGGCAGGGTGAGTGTATAGGTTGTCACACTATCATCTCGGATCACGGATGTCGGCAACAGCATTAGCTCCTTCTTGGAGCCACTGGAGGGACTGCTGGTGCTCACCGATTCGCTGCTGCTCTCCGCGGAGCTACGGCTCGGTGAACTCCCGGGTGGCGTTGTTGTTGTCGTCGTCGTGGAGGCAGCGTAACCACGTCCTGCCGCCTGCAGTTGCAACGGACGTATCTGATTCTGTTTGATAGTGCCGCCGCCATGATGCTGATGATGCTCCTTGGCCGCCACGCCATGGGCTCCTCCTCCATGATGGCGACACCGGGGCCGTCTATAGCGTCCCAGGAGACGCAGCATGTGCCGCAATCGAGAGCTGCGCGGCGGCGTCGTTGTCTTCCCAGGCAGCTCCACCTCCGGATGATCCATGCCCCCGTTCAGAGTTCGTATAAATTGTATGGGCAGCTCCTGGGCATTCAGCTTGGCCGCCGCTTCCGCATTCTCGCGCTCTCTGAAGGTCAGAGCCGCCAGGAGATCGTTGGGTACATCCGGACTATCCGGGACACTGGCACAGCAGTTCCATTTCCTGCGCCAACGCTGGTGCTTGGAGATGTTCCCTGCCGCCCCAGTGGCCGATGCGGAGGAAACACCCGCTTGACTGGACAGAGTCCTCGTGCTGCTGCTTCCCCCAGCACTGCTGGGAGCGCCTGCCGCTGCTCCTTCGCGTCGCAGGCGAAAGGTGCAGAGTGTGCACTGTTCCGTGTACTGCAGATACGTGGCTGGACGCTGGGGTCGTGGCTCTCCAGAGATCAGTGTGCCCTTGGCCACACTCACGCGACGCTGCAGGGAGCTGGCCGCAAAGCTCGAGCAGCAATGGAAGCTGCTCAGAGAGTCCTGCAGGGGGGTGATTGGATGGTGACTGGCGCTGCTGGTGCGCTCCTCCAGCAGGGAGCACAGATAGATGGCCTGCCGCGACTGGTGGAACTCCCTGGAGCTGGCACAGCAATGCATCCGCATCGATTGCTCTGTTTGGCCCTTGCCGAGGGCCGCCTCCTGTTGCTGCTGCTGCTGCTGCTGTGGCTGGTTAGGATGTGGCGCCTTGGAGAAACAGTAGAGCTGCTGACCACCTGGCAACGTTTTGGACGGATTGTGGGGCTCTGGGAGTGTTGCTGAAAAGTGAACTGTTCCATTCTTGCCCACTCCCGCGGCTGTGCCGTGCTCCAGCAGCTGTTTGGCTTTGGCCTCCTGCGCCTGGCGATGATTCCTGATGTACTCGTAGGTCGTGAGTCCCAAAAACGAGATGTAGATGTGGAAAAAGCACAGGTGGAGTAGTAATCCTGCACTCACGGCTGCCAGGAGTCCCAGGACTCCCAGGAGCAGCAGGAATATAGTTTCATTTACGCCTATACCCGCCACTACGGGCGTGATCGTCTGATTCGTGGCCAAATTGAGGCCTGGCTGGGATGTGGCAGCTGCCTCAATCAGAGCCGTGAAATTCTCCAAGAGTGTGGGCAATGTCGAAATGGTTATGTTCTCCATTTGCTCATCCATCTGCTGGGGTTCCTCCTCGTCGGGTGGCTGCTCCAGCAGCATCATGGTCCCATTACCAAGACTTAGAGTGAGATTTATGTAGTCGCCGGGCTCCATTTGGTGTCCGGCATCCGAATCGCTCATGGAACGACACCAGTAGAAGCTCAGCCACTCCGGCTGGATGTAGTAGAAGGCGATTTGGGCAATCACCGCGGCCACAATCACCAGTGTGGCCACCACCGCACTGACGACGCACATCAGGAAGGCCACATAGTTCCTCGATCCGATGCAATGATTCAACCACTTGCAGTGATGGTCGAACTTTCCCACACACTTGTTGCACACCGAACAGTGCTTGGTGCGGCTCGAGGAGGTGCGTATGTTGCACAAATGACACCGTCCGTTCTCGATCACGTGTCCGTGCTTGGTGCGATCGAACTCTGGCACAATGCGATCGTTGCGATGCACTCGCCGCAGTTCCTTGTCCGCCGGATCCGTCAGCAGGGCCGTCAAATGTGAGGCAATGTGCACCAGATACAGTCCGGTGATGAGACCATATAGCGGACCCTGTAGCGGTGCATGAAATGCAGGTATCAACACCCAATAGCTGGCCAAACCGAACAGCAGGAGGACCAACCATCCAAATAGCTGCAACGGATGCAATGGCAACTGCAGTCCATGGAGGCGTCTACCACGTCGATGCTGGACGTCGGCAATGTTGTTCTGGTAGCTAACCAACTGCGACAGTCGACAGAGGGAGTATCCTTGATTCCTCGTTTGGGTTTGGGCACTGTTCGCTTTGGGCGGCTGGTGTGGCACCTCCACAGATGGTGGCACAACTGGGTGTATAGCGGATGTATCTGCGGCGGATGATTGCTTCAGTGCTTCCCCGTTGCTGGCTTCCGTGAGGCTGGCAGTGCTGATGGTTATTATGTGATCCTCCGTCCTGACACCGTTTGCTCCACCGATAGAACCTCCTAGCGCGGGTCCAATGTTTCCCGTCGCTTTGGACATTTTGTTGATGGCACCCACGTCGATGATGATGAGTATGAAAATGATGAGTGGATGATGAACAGGGATCGTCGACAATGGAACATTACAGTTGGATGCACTTAGCCACGCCCACAACGGTTGATGCAGACCCAAGAATTTTTTCTTCTTCTCTTTTTGTTTTTGGAGCTTTGCAAGGTCCGTTAAATTCTGAAATTCTCTCTCTCTCTTCCGCAGAATCCGTAATTCAAAATCAGCTTTTGTTGCGTTTAAAATCCTTTTCTTTATTTTCCTTTTCGTTGTTTCTCCGTTGTTTTAGTTCTCTCGGACTCTGTTGTTGTTGTCGGCTGTTGCTATCTTTCTTCCACTCACTGACGGCTGTTTCTCTCTTTCTTAGATTCCGTTGTTTCTGCTTTCCCTTTTGTTCTGCTGCTTCTTCAAATTATGCTTCACTTGTTGTTGTTTTCGTCAAACGGTTATTGTTGTTCTTTTTTTTTTTTTGCCGACTCTACTCTTATTTTCTTTGCATTTATTTTTGTTATTGGAATTTGTGAATGGATGGCGCCCTTAACGGTGCATACGTGAGCGTATTTAGCGGGTTGTGTGGTGTGGCAGGGGGGGTGGTGGTTACACAGGGAGCAGTGGTTTGTCGCCACCCCCGTTTGTACGGGACTCCTGCTCTATGATTTCTTTCGGCCCTTTTCGCTTTTGCGTTTTGCTATTTGTTTGGCTACCACTCACACCCACACAATCGCGCGCGCACATATAGAAACACACACACATACACACAGTCGCACGCACACACGCAGAAACGGGTGTCGCGCGTCACACAACAACAGCGTTCTTTCCGTTTATACCGTTAAACGGAACGTCTACAGAGTTGCAGTTAGGCCGCAAAAACGAACCGACTTCGGCAATGGACGCGAGACAATTGAGCGCAAGCAACGCCAAAGCTTGAGCGAAAGTCTCGCTCTCTCTTCTCTCGCCGCCAGCTTTCACAATTGAAAGCGGCCTTCTCTGTTAAAACGGGGGGGTAGCAATCATGGAATATTATTTCAAGGTAAGGCATCATCAGTGAGCTCTCTCAAGGTACATATGTATGTATGTATTTTCGCATTTTGAACTTTGTTCCTTGCAGGAAAATTACTAGTTTTTAATTGCCAAGCCAAGTATTTTTGTGTGCCATATGTATGTATGTCTGCTGTTGCACAGGAAAGTCTTTAGAATATGTCCTCCATTGTACATTGTCCTCCAATGCGATTACATAATTAACATAATTTTTCCCAGAATCCGTGACTGTTTAAAATTACAATTTTAAATAGAGCAATATTTATTAATCCGATTTTACGCACCTAATTAATACACAACTCTCATGAGATCACTCTCTAGAAATGTCTCACCTTTTATTAATCGGCCCTGGGTGTGAGGAGCCAACATGGGAGCTTAAGCCAAAGAGAGCAACAGCAAACGCCATCACAGCCACAGCTGTGTGAAGTTTTGCCGGCAGTCAGTCGTATTCGGTTTAAAAAGATTGAAGGGAAGGGATGGGGAATAGTTGTCCCAGCACGCACTGGGTGGGTGGAGTAGGGCGAGTTGGAGTGGGGATGTGGGGGTGGTTCGGAATGGTGATGCTTTGTGGCTGAGGTCTTGAGGGGATGTTTCGTAGAGATATGAGCGTGATATCTTTAAAGTTATGTTTTTGATGTTACTTAAATCGTTACTTAAAATCAGAAAATCAGACATCTACCTACCTATCCTTTCATCACCATTTAGACCCCAAAGCCATGGGCTTCATTTTCAAAGAAGATTACATGGCATTAAATATTTTTGACATCATTTTAAGGATACCTCCCTAGAAAGGCCACATTTTGTAGTGTCAATCTTTGTACAGCGGATTCCCACAATAATCGAATTCACAGTCATCTATCCGGGTAGGTGTACTCTCTGACCTTGGGGATGGAAGACTCTCTTCAAGTGTGAATACTTGTAATGATTAGCTCGTTAAACCCTCTGCTCACGCTCTCATCTCTAGCCGCTCTTATCGTTACAGGAAGTAACTATTATATAACGGTAAATGGGACACCGACAGGCTCACTAGAGATTGGCACGCACCTTTCGGTATTTCTTTTAGATTTTTCTGGTTTTTTTTTCGTTTTTTTGTTTTTGTTTTTGGAATGCCACCGCAGCATCATTTTTTATTTATGGCTTCGACAGTTCCCCCATGTGGGTGGGGGAAAGCCACTAGCCAGTAGCCAGAAGGCAGGAGCCAGGGTGTTAGATGAAATGGAAAGCACACTCGAGAGCGTATTTGGAGCACGTGCTTGGAGCAAGCACTACGTTTTCAGCACTTGGTGTGATTTTATTTACATGAGCGAAAGAGAAAGGCAATACATGTAATGTGGGTGCAAGCGAAACAAAAAGAAGACAAAAATTTAAAGAACTATTCAAGGTATATTCAAGAGAAGGTTATACACGAATGATGTTCGTTGTACAAATTCCACATGGAGCTCAGAACAGAACTCAACCAGTGGAACAGAATATCAGCTGTTTTTATCAGCTGTTGATGGTAAAATTGCCAGTCACACGTAAAAGTAGGATGAAATATTCCAGTGGAGTCCCTATCATATGCGAATGGCAAGTTCTTACTATGAAACTGGGGTATTAAACAGTTTTGAAGGCCTGAAAAAAGGTTTATCATTCGCATTGACATACCTTATACCAGATTTTACTTTATTTATGGCAATGCAGACATGCTGACGCCTGTTTGGCCTGACCGATTGGGTAAATATTTATGCCTGGGATGCCAAACAATCTGATGGGATGGCCAGAATGCAGGAAACGAGGTCACCCCCAACAGAGATGAAAATGGAAACTGAATCACGGATTTATGTAAGCCGCAGACAGACAGCCGCAGATGGTGTAAGTATTGGCGTCTTTGTGCTCTTTGGAGCGCAACTAATGATGGGTCTGGGGGATTTTTACGGACATCGTAAAATCGAAATACAAATTACCAAAACAAATAGAGAAATTATAATGTGTGTGGTTGTTGATTTTGCATATGATAAGTATGGGGAATTAGGGGAAACGCTTGATATCCGCCATTTCACAGTGGATATAAAACATATAATATTTTCCATAGCCAGAGCCATATTGAATATAGAATCCGGTTCAGTAGTACACAATTTATGAGCAATATTGAATGGAATTTTGTTTGTGAATAAATTGAATTTTCTATAGTTTCCGGTTCACAGTTATTGCCTCTTGGCAACGATAACCAAACAGGACAAAGACGAATCCCCACCCACAATGCAATGTCGCTCTTGTCAAGCTTTCTCCTCTCCTCTCTCGCCCTCTCTCTGTGTCCACAAAGGTAGCTGTAAGAGGAAAAGCTTTGATAAGCAGGAGACCCAGCCCCCGACCCCAACCCCAACCCCAACCACTTCCATTGAACAGTAAAATAAGAGGCAAACAAGCAAGGAAACACCATGAGGCAAAGGAATAACAACAAAAGGAGCAAACGTCAAGAAAAGAAGGCTAGCCTAGCTTTTGGGGGTGGAATCTGTGGATACCCTGGAAGGCGATTGCAGCTCCCATGGCTCTGAGAGCTTCAGAGAACTTCAGAGCAATTCTATAACACCTTGTATAAGCTCTGTAAGGAATTGTTCCCCCAAAAACGATACAGACAGACACAATGCTTTAGTAGGCAATTCCTTTCGATTTCAAAGTTGATCAGTATTCGGATAATTTCAAAACCCCATTCGAAAATAATTTTCTTACCTACACAAAACACATCTATAAAATAAATGTTACTAGCAGAAAAATATTAGTCAGGGGAAACGGGAACGGTACCAAAACGCGCGGCATCATGATCGATATACTATCTATGCCGCGCCGCAACAATCGGCTGGTCAATGCGGCACTTCTCAAGGTGATCAGTAACAAGACGGGTCTGCCGATCAACAGTCTGCCCGGATGGGAGCTAATTCCGCTCAACTGCAAGCTGCCGATGCTCAAGTGTCCCGGCAATCAAGTGATATTTTCCAAAAACAAAATTGGACAATCGGTGAGTGGACAACACATATTAATCATTATAATTATGAAAGATACTTTGAGCTTCATCAGTCTCTGGGAAATTCGAAACGAAATAGTCCTTCCACCTATGGAAGATCCACAGCATTTTCTCTTTCACAAAGGAAACCTTCCTTGTTGCAAAGCGTTTTTATCCCCTAAATCCAGACTAGCATACCCGTCTAATTAATTAATTTCCCGCTTATTGGATAGTTCAAAAGTGCCAAACAGGAGTTTGATACCTCGGTGACTGGGGCGGCGATACCTGAATACAATCCCTTGCATGATTCGAATCTGAGAACCTTCTACTCGAACGAACGCAATCTGAAGCGTTTGAGGGAGAACGGCGAGATCACCCAAACGAATGATGTGATTTGCAATCTGAAGGACTTCAATCAGCATCGCGAGGAGCTGCACAAGTCCCAGCTGTACTATGTCCTGCATGCCTACAAGCGTCGCGAGGAGGAGCAACATGATCGCCTTCTGATAGCCAATGCCGAGGCGATCACCAAACGCGATCACCTCAACCTGGCGGCCCGGCATCAGTGCTACGAGGAGGTGGTGGCCAGGAAGATGCGCCTGGACATGGAGAAGCACGAACGCATGGTGCACTTGTATAACATTACCCTGGAGAGGATAAAGCGGCTGGATAACCTGGCCGCCATGCAGGCTATGCTCTTGGAGCATCGCAAGATGCTGACAAATATGAGGGTACAGGCGCACGTCAGCCTGTGCAACGATATGCAGAGGAAGTACCTCATCAAGCTGAAGAAACTGTTCCAATTCAAGAAGGATCGCTTTAACAAGAACATGCGTCTGCTGCAGAAGCAGCGAATGACGAAGAACAACGAGGAACAGATACAGTCGTGGCAGAAGCGTTTGAACGAGCGTATAGCCAATCAGGAACGCCTCACCTTTCTGCTCCAGGAAGTTGCTTTGGAGCGTGGGACATTCATTGAGGAGCACAAGGCCAGATACGAGTTGAAATGGAAGCAGATCCAGGATCAGATCAGGGAGCGTACCCGCCAGACGATGCTGAAGCGCAAGCCAAAGCGACGCAAGCGCAAGAAGCCCAAGCGTGCGAAGCGATCGTTCTGTGAGGAGTACCAGGCAACCTTCGATGGCCTGATGGACAGCGAGCTCTGCTACGCCCTCAATGCGGCCATTGCCATGGAGGGCCACTCGCCGCTGACCTTTGCCCCAGACGATCCCATCTACAAGGCGGCCCAGTACATACTCAACCATATACTGGCGAGCTTCACCGAAGATCTCAGCGAGGATGCATGCGCGCTAAAGATATTGATTGCACGCATTCGCGAGTTCCTCTCCGATGCCAAGAAATATGTCAACTATGTAAGTGTTTATAGACAATTTTCCAGACCGACTTTGACAGACCATGCTTCTTCCTTACAGAAAGCAGGGCAAATCATTAACTTTGCCAGGGATCATCACAATGCCATGGACTTGGGGCCAACTGTGGCCAAGCCCATTGTTCCGCAAAGGAACCCCCGTGCGTCGCACGTATCCTTTAGCGGTGTGTCCAGCACCATTGGCGTTGGCAGCTACGAGATCCATCCGTTTGTAGATGTACGTCCCTGCTCGGAGCGTCGGCCCACGCCGGCTGGCTCCCTGGCCTCGCTGGTGGTCAGCCAGATTGGCGAGCAAATGATCCAGGACAAGGTCCGTTTGCCGCACTTGAATCGCAACGAGATCGTCTTCATCGAACACTATCTGGTAAAGTTTAAGCGCGAGCTGCTGGTCGGCCTAGACAAGAACGTCTTTGCAGCCATTCAGTGTCACTTTGAGAACCGCATGATGGACGTGAGGGAGGAGCTGCTCGAGCTGGATCGCAACTACCTGCACGAACAAATAGCCCGCGGCATTCTCAGCTACGCGGCCAATCCACTCAACTACCAGGCGATTCTCATGCTGGCCGTCAGCGTCATGTCCAGTGAGGTCATCTCGGATCTGCATCAGACCTTGCTCAAGCCAGGCATCGATCCCCGCGGCCTCAACCATCCTTGCAGCTGCGGCACAGAGCGGGAACGTGAGCAATTCGCCCTTTGCACGTCGTAGGATAGCCCCTCAACACTGGCACCGTCATTGTTCTATGTTTTTGGTAAAACTAATCTGTATAAATTGTCTGTTTATCGTTGATATTGAAACACTTACTGCCTGAAATAAGCCGCGCACCGCGTGAAACGGCAAAGAGACGAGACCCGAACCCATATTTGTATGTATTGGCCAAATCGATATGCCTTGTTTAAATTTTATGTGATATATTATATGAAACACTCACCTCACCTCACCGATGTAACTGTTTTAGCTAAAATTTGTTGTGCACTACACAAAATAAAAACTAAGCATGTCACGGCATGCAACAGCTGGTCGCACAGTCCAGGGCTGGCGGGAGGCAGTTGTATACCAACAACCAGGGCTGGACCAACCGATAGCACCGATCTATCGATGATTTGGTAGACAATTTAATTCCATTCAAATGAATTCCAGGCTCACAATTAAATATCCTAATATCTGCGAGTGATTCCACTGATTTTCAGCTATATAAATGTATAATTGCTTGTATTTTGTAACATTTTTTAAGCACGGCGGGATTTCCCCAAATTCATTTATACAAAAATTATTTAAAAACTACTAACTACTGTAACTCTTATTATTGTTTAGGAAAGCTAAAAGGCGCCGCATATGGATACATCATGGAGTTGTAAGGGGAGCCGGCAGCCAACAGTGGAAATGGAAACGCTGGCGGTGGTAGGTTTGCGGAAGTCTGAGGATTTGTCTGCTTAGCGTTCCGCTTTCGCTTTTGCTTAGTGACGGGTGCTGGCTCATCGCTGGATGGTTCAGAATCTTCGCTATCGCTGCTAGCCTCCTCATCTTCGTCGTCGTCGTCATCATCATCATCATCGTCGTCGTCGGCAGTTTCCAGTTTCATTCTCTTTTGTGGCGTTTTCTTGGTCTTCTTGGGAGTCTTTTTCTCCTTCTTTGCCTTGGCAGGCGTAGACGTAGCCGGGGCGGATGACATAGCTGGCACCGCAGCGGCGGGAAAGGCAAAACGTTGCTCCACATTGAAGACGGCCACCTGCTGCATGGTGTACTCCAAATAAGCCTGCAGAGCAATGTTCAGATTCGGTGGCTTTGGACAGTTCTTGAGGCTATGATACTGAGCCGAGCAATTCCTGCAGATCATCTGGCACTCGAAGGACGTATGTCCCTGTTAAAGATGACAATGCAAACCAAATTAGAATTTTTCCCATAATTATATCTGAAATACTTGCCTTCTTGTCGCAAATTGCACAGCCATTGTCGGCTTTTTGCTTGCCTTTACTTTTGTTGACTTTCTGCTGATCGTCCTTGTCGTCTTCCTCGTCCTCGCTGCTCTCCTCGTCCTCATCGGGTATGGTGTAGTGTCGCTTCTGAGTGCCCAGGCAGATGACATCCTCTTCAGGTGTGGTTTTCTTCACTTTCTTAGAAGTCTTGCCACTCGATTCCTTTTCTTTTGTTGCAGTTTTGCCTTTAGCGGGGGGCGGACTATCGTCACTGTCAGAGTCAGAATCCTCGGATGATGAGGATGAGGAAGACGAAGAGGCCACTGGTGCTTTGGCCACTGGTGCCTTAACAGCTGTGGCCTCTGGCTTCGTTTTCACAGCTTGTTCTTTGACCACTTCACCATCCGCAACGCTTTCATCAGAACTGCTGGAAGAACTCTCGTCGCTGCTTTCCGCTGGCTTTTTGACAGGCTGCGACTGCGCCTGTGGCTGTTGCTGTGGCTGCGGTGCAGGTTTCACAACTTGCGAGTGCAAGTCTTTCTTCTCCTTCTTGATGTTAACGTTGAGAGGTGGCACTGTGGGTATTACTTGAATGGCAGGCTGCTTCTGTTCTATGGGTGCTTCTGTTCTTAACGGAATATAATTCATGGTAGCCTCAGGTAGCTGTGGCACTTCCAAGCCGCCCAACACTGGTGGTAGTGCTTCAGGTTGCGCTTGTCCCATTGGTTCGTAGTAAAATCCAGAGTTGGGAACGGGCTCTAGTGGGGCACCCCAATTATCGTTGCGACCACCTCTTTGTTGCGGGTCTCTGCCATTGTCACCTCTTGGTCCACGAGATCTGCGAGATCTACGACCACCCTCGCCGTCACCAGAGCCGCCGCCTCTTCTGTTTCTACGGAATCCATTGTTTTGGCCTTGCTGCTGAGGATCCCGGAATTTATTAAACGACTCCGAATGGTTGCCATTACCACCATCCCGGCCATCACGGCGACCACGGCCAGCGCCACCGCCACGTCCACGTCCTTTATTCAAATTGTTGTGGTGTCCATCAGCCTGTCCGCCGTTCTGCCTATTGACATTGGGATTATTGTTACCGCCACGGCCATTACCACGTCCACCACTGCGCATCTCTTGGTTTTGTGGCGACCCGGAGTAGAAATGATATTTATCCTGGACTGGGTGATGGTTTGAGCTAGAGCTGGAATGTCCTTGGCCGTTGTGCATCCTATAAAAGTGCCAGAGTTCAAGAAATATTCGTTTACCACCGCCGGCGCACGTGTTGTGCTGCTTGGAGATGGTCGATGCTAACCAAGTATCGATAACATTTGGTATCGAAATTCCGAGTACAATCTTCGTCCATCCCTACCATTGTTTTTTTTTGGAATAAACACGTTCAAAAAAGCAACCATAACCATGGGGAAACCTGACCATAAAGAGATGCTACAGAGTCGCACCAAATCCTGGGGCAAGAAGAAGTTCAAGCCCGCACCATTTTCACGCAACAGGGCACCGGCACCCATTCCCGATCCCGAGGACGCAGAGCCATGGCAACATGTGAAGAATGATCTTATAGACCATGCCGCTGAGGCGGGGAACGCTGATCGTCTTGATGCGGACAGTGTGAAGGCGAAGGAGTTCCGAAAGCAACGGGAGCAGAACCACAGGCGAAACATCATCGAAGAGAAGCGTAATGAGATAACCACATGGGAATCCTTCGAAGATGAGCCCACTCCGTCCAAAGGAAAGAAGGGAAAGAACAAGAAACAGCCCGGAAAGTCGACATTGGCCGAGTGCGATTTGTCCAAGGGGGAGCTGCCAACCAACGTTGACAACTTTACCTTTAAGGAACGCGATTTCTATCGAAGAAAACTGACGCTGGGCATATCCATGTCCAATCGGAAGGACGACTTAGATTCGGCCATTCGAGATCTGACCAGAAATGGTGTGAAGGCACCACCACGGCAGGCGAAAGGAGCGATACATAAGGTGAAGGGACCAAAGCAACAGAAAGGAGTGGTGGCAAAGCAGAAGAAAGGTTTGACGGATGCCATGAAGAACAACCCATTCCAGAAGAAGAGCATTGAATATTAGTCGTTGGCGTGGGTTGGGGGAACAAAATCAGAAATGTATACACAACATTACTACACGCTTTATGTAAATCTTAGACATAGTGGTACAAATACATGTGGAATAGGTCTGCAAAAATAATAAATAAACTAAACAGAATAATGAGACTCCATGTACTCCAAACTCCAGAGAGGCGGCTTCCATAGAGCGAGGAAGTGGAGGAGATTGATGCTTGATTGATTTGAGGCTTATGGATTTTCAGCCATTTGCATTGGCCAGCTTGGCAATTAGCTGATTGAATTTGCTGTTGGCTGTGACTGCCTTTTTGGAGTTACGCGCCTGCTCGGGGGCATGCTGCAGAAAGTAGATGACCATAAATTCGAGTGTTTGATTGGCTTCCTTGGGGTACATCATGTTGAAGGTATAATAGTAGCAGATCAACTGGGCAATTATGTCGGGCAGATCGCCATCATTGGCGCTAAACTGGGCCATTATTTGGCCCTCAATATAAACCATGGCCTCACTCTGCAATTCCACACCATCGCCTGTTGTCATAGGCGTATCTGAAAGAGAGTTAGTTCGTTGACTTTGTCGTTTGTTTTAATGGTTTTTTAATGGTTAAAATACTCACTGACTAGAGCCACCCAGGGAGCATTTGTTGGGTTCATTTGCTGCAGCACATCTTTGGGATAGGGACCTTTGTCCAGCTGCTTGAATATGTAATCGGGATCCTCATTGAAATGGTAGGCCAGGCCGCGCAACAAATTGGCATTGCTCTCCTCCAGGGCACTGATCTTCTTGTTCTTCGATGTCTTGAAGAACCTGAATATGCGCTCCTTTTCGCCAGTCAAACGCTTCTCCAGCATCCGGGGATCGATTGACATGAGCAGCTCAAAGTGCTGGTACAGCAATTCCTTGTTGAAGATATACGGCCAATTATCCTTAATGGACGTAATGTCGGGAATCTTTTCGCTGTTGTTGAAGAACGCGCGCTGCAGCGGGAAGCATTCCTTCATATACTGGGTAATGGTGGCTGGCTCGACAATGGTGCTGCCGCGATAGCTTGAGATGAGCAGCTCCTTCTTCTCCTCCAGATCCCGATTGGTCGCCAGGTCCTTGTCCTTGGCCTTGGCATCGCCATTGGACGCTGAGGTAGCGCACACACTGGACTTGCGCTTCTTGCTGCTGATGTGGATCTCAAAGTTGCCCGAATTGCTGGAGCCACTGGCTCGCTTCTGCGGCCTGTTCAGGGCATTGTTGCGGTTGATCATTTTCGAGATGAGCGACTGGGGCGTGGTGGCTATCAGTTGGCCCTCGCGATCCTTTTCCAGCAGCGCATCTGGATACTTTTCGGCCGCCTGCTGGGCCACTTGTCGGAACACCCTTATGGGTATATGGACAGATCGCTCCCGCAATGCCTCCACAAGGATATTGCCAAACGTGTTCAGGCGCTTGCCCAGGCTGTTCTTTCCTCGCAGCAATTTCATTATGTCATTGGGTACCTTGTTCCAAGGTATCGAAAAATCTTTAAACAGCCCCGACGTCTTTGAATTGCTGGGCGTAACGCTGGCCAGCGACAGAGTCTCGTCATTGGAGACGGTCGAGTCATTGGCATTCGATACAATACTGTTGTTGGCATAGAAACTGGGATCCACCGAGCTGCCAGCACGCTCCGATCGGCTCAGTGGCGAGGGCGGAGGCAGAATTACATATTCGTCCGATTCGGCCAGCAGCATTAGCAGAATCTTCTCCTTGGCTGCAAACAAGAGGACCTCATCCTCGCAGATCTCGCAACCATTGCTCTCCAGGACAATGGTGTTGCCGGCTAGGCCATACTTGTGGGCTAATAAATGCACGTAAACAAATAATCATTCAATTAATTTTCAATAAATTGAAGAATATTTTATTACTTACCCTTATCTATCACATCCTTCCTCGTGGGCAAGGACATGAACGTCTTCTTGGTCTTCCGATCGGCACTGCATATGGTAATCAATACTTTCTCAGTGGACAACTCGGCCTTAGATTTCTCCACCTTTTCCACTTTAACGGCCACCATATTGGAATGTGTTGATTCTGCATTGAAAGTAAACATAAAATTAGTTATTGTGCACACATCCATTAGCGTATTAGCATGTTCGGACACCGAGCGAGCAGTAGGTACGGTACGCACCAGAGCCAGTTTTAGTTTCTGATTTTTTTCCTCCTCCTGTTTGTACACCATTTTCGTTTGTTGCCTTTGCGACCGCCGGGGCCGGCGGCTGGCTTGGTGCTTGTGGCTTCATATCGTTCGCAGTGTGTTGGGGCACTGCTGTAGCAGCGTCCATGGCTTTTATTTTGGATAATTCAATTCAGAACCAAGCCTCCAAGTCCCCTTTCCTTTCTTTCTCCTCTGTATTTTGTTGGACCGTGAAATAAAAATGAAGCTAGGGTTGGGAAAAAATCGATAGCACTATCGATACTATCGATGGTTGAAAAATTAGCCGACCACCGATAGTTTCGGGTTCACTATCGATAGTATCGGCCAGCCAAAAGGACGTTACTAAAAATAACTGAACATAAACATTCACTCCCACAGGCAGTGATAGCGGCAAAATACCTCAACTGTTCCAGAAGATTGAATCTCTTCTATCCGCCGAGATCATCTGCAAGACGCTGGCCGTCTTCCAGTTCCAGTGTGTTTACAATCTTCTATAGTCGCAAGCCTGTGACTGATCTTTCTTCAGTAAGCTGATCTGCTCCTAGAAAACATTCGAATATATATAGTATTTTTATTGCTTCTTAGGATAACAATAGAGAGATAAGACTGTGGATAAGCGAACTGGAGAAGGTTCAAAGAATGCGTAAAATAATTGATCTTTTGTCATTCTTTCATTATGTGGTCCCGCCAAATTAAACAAAATGCTCACCAGGCTATAATTTTTGTGGCACCTACGATAATTTCGCAATTAACGAAAAATACACTGTGACATAGATCAATTAGACATAGAATTTCCAGCGCAATTATTACTACTTTTGCTATAATATTTTAACGGACCATGCGTTAATTATTATAAAACAATTCTGCATCAAAACCATTATTGAATGTAATAGTATATGTATATGTATAGTAAAAACAAATTGTTGCTTGTATTATATATGTATATATACTACATGTATACACAGTTGCAACAATCGATAATCTCTGCCGCAGCGCCGCTCTCACTGCATGCTTTTTGCAAAGGCCATCCCTATTTTTGTAGCTGGTCCAGCTTCAAACTCTAATGTCATACGGCTATAATCAGATAGTTGATCGATATCGGTTTCACCCCTGATTTGATGAGCGCGAGCCATTGACAATTCAAAAAAAAACATTTTGGCAAATAAAAACCCAGCTAATTATTTGTCCTTATATATGAATTACTTAATTTTTAATTAAGCTACCAAAAATGTATTTGCAAATGCAACTGTGCAGTTTTCGGCTTTTCTGATCGGCAGGACCCTACGCCCAATTTTATCTGATATCCTAATCAACTTTTTACAAGAATGGCTCAATTTTAACGGATTGGATTGTTTATAAAATTGGCTTTAAACGTCAACAAAAGTCAAGAGACTTCCTATGTTAGAACTGAGAACTATGCGTTACCGGGTATACGAATATAATTTAAATTTGTTTTTTTTATTTTCTGTGGGGTGGTTGTCCTGCAATTCCTTCTTTTTTTGTAGGGTCAGGAACTGCAAATAGTTTTCCATCTGCTATTTTACAAATTTCTAAACTAAAATTAAATTGTTTTATCGCACAACTTTCTGGAACAAAGTCATCTTAAAGTGGGCGTTTTCCGAACCGAAATCGCATAGTTAGACATTTAAATACTAGGGTACAGCCGGAGAGCGATCATCCCTGCCAATCGGGGCGGGATTCACAGTCCATTGTAGACACGATTGATGGACGATTGGTCGAGTATTTTCTTGAGCGCTGCAATAGAACAAAATAGGAATAGGGATTAATATAGGCGGAGAATAGGGGCATTCTCGACCACTTACCTTCCTTGTCCTCGTCCGTCAGATCCTTCTTGGGGAACTCCACATCGAAGGTGATGTACAGAAAGCCAAACAGGTTGTTGTTCTCAAAGTTGGGCATGCCCTCGCCCTTCTTGCGAATGCGTGCTCCGGGCCACGTGATCTTCTCGCGCATCACCGGCACCAGGTGGCCGTCCAAGTGCTTGATGTCCATGCTGAAGCCGACGAGGGCATCCTGCAGACTGATGGTCACATTCGTGTACAGGTCGTCGCCCTTGCGCTGGAATCGCGGATGGGGCATCTGCTGGACACGCACCAGCAGGTCTCCGGGCTCGCCATCAATGTGTGGCTCTCCCTCGGCCACGAAGCGCGTCTCTTGGCCATCGATCATGCCCTGCTCCACCTCGATCTCGAGCGTGCGCTCTTCGTTGACTAGCTTCACATTCGGGCACTCGTCGCAGACGGTTTGCTGGATCATCTGGAAGCGGCCAGGGCCCAAATTCCTCGTCACCATCTCCTGACGGCAATTGCACTTGCGCGTGCCCGAGGCTGGCTTCATCACCGGCTTGTTCCGCACGATCTCCACAAAGTTGCCCGAGTAGAGCTCCTCCAGCGACACGTACATGCTCATCACGATGTCCGCCCCCCGCAGCGTGTCCTGCTGGTGCTGATCTCCATTGCCGAAGGGGAATCCAAAGTCACCGAAGAAGCTGGCGAACGGATCGCCACCATGATCCATCATTCCCTCCTTCTTCAGGCAGTCTTCGCCGCACCGGTCATAGGTCTTCCGCTTGTCGGCATTCGATAGCACCTCGTAGGCGGCGCCCAGGTCTTGGAACTTGGTCGACGCACTCGGATCGTCCTTGTTCTTATCCGGATGCAACTCCTTGGCCAGCCTGCGGTACGCCTTCTTAATTTCATTTGTGTTGGCATTGCGCTGCACATTGAGAATTTTGTAAAAGTCCCTACCGGCGAGAGCCACGTCCAACAGGAGCACCGCCAGCTGCGCCACCAGCAAGCTTTTGATTAGCTGCATTTTTGGATTTTTTTTTATATCGATTCTTGGTTATATTTAATTTATAATTTCTTAACAAGAATATTGCTGGCAAAATTTGTAGTCGACGGTCGACGCTAGCTACGTTTGTGTGTGTGAGTCGTGGTCGGCGTTGATTGGCTGGGATGTTAACAGCTGATTATTTGACATGTGCGCCTAACAGCTCTCTTTTCTCTGCTAGAGAGTAACTGTGTGTTTATTTTACAGGTGCGCCTAACAGCTCTCGTTGTTTTGCAAACAATAGTGCGCCTATCAGATATCTTTTCTCTGTTAGTTAACGCGAATAATAGCCTTTTTACACTGGGCGCGTTTCCTAGCGATATCGGCCAAGACGCAGAGAAGCAGAATTTTGTCGGGAAGTGACTGCTGAACTCGCTGACGAGTATATGCCATCAAAATTTGTAAGGATTATATGTATATTTGTACCTTTTCCCTTAGCCATAATTTTTACGCGCCAAATGTTGATTTTCGATCTGCTATTTTTTGTTGCTGCTGGTGGTGATAGTTTGGCTGATAGGCAGAAAAATACGAAAATGTGCTGTTAAGCGCAAAAACAATCGAATATATCGAATAGACGCAACTGCGTCGGAAACCGACGCAACTTTTTGCCACCACCAGCCCCAGTGTAAACGCAGCCTAAGCCGAAACAAATTGTTAATCCAATTAAACGCTCTTGGCCTGGCCAAATAAACAGAGTACAGAGCTGCAGCTCTTGCCATTAATTGTATTGTGATTTCATCGGTTTTAGCCATTATTCAAGTGCATTCGGGACAGTGATTGCCATTTGCTTGCAGATACTGCGCTTTACTTATTTTAACAGGTAAACAATGTTTTGATTTATTGCTTTACCTTGAGTTAAATGCATATTTAACGGTATTTTTTGCAGCTTTTTGGCCCTCTATTAACCCACATTTATTGGCAACTAACTTGCATAATTATAGTCAAGGTCAACAGCAGCAACAAACGCAAAAGCTAGCAAAAGTCACGACCCTCCTTAATTGTGTGCGCGAAAAAAGGTGAGTAATGCAGTGTAATACATTACTGTTGCAAGTAATAATACACATGTTAATTAGGTGTAGAGAGATTACCCCTTTGGCATTCAACCTGATTCAGCATTGCAATGAGCTGGTGAGCCACGCCGGTCATTGATCAGAATAGAGTCTGGAGTACAGTGCTCCAGAATGCCATCCAGTTCTCAAGCGGCACGGTTATCGGTTCACCCGCGCCTCCATTCTAGTTTTTCCTGTGTCTGGGTCTCGTTATCAGCCAAGAACAAAGAGGATTGGAGTACGAGTGCATAGCCCCAATAACCCGACAGAGTCAGTCCAGTCCGTGCACAAAACAAAGGCAGTGAGGCAGCTACAAATGCGATATGCACTTGGACTTTCGATAAAAACAGGCCCCCCCCCCATTTCTATAACATTTCTGATTTCTCACAGCTCGACATTAGATGTTCCCAGTAGTCTACATACAATTTGCAGTACATATGTTTGTTGGTCTGCCCTGCCTGCCAAGTAGTATCTCTAGTAGCTTATCTTATCGATGCCATAAATAGGAACCCCTTGTTCGCATACCAGAGATCTAATCATAAGAAATCTACGCAATTTCCCAAGAATTACTTTCAAACACTTCATATCATATGTAATTGTGGGATAAGACCAGTTGCAAGTAATCTCAAACGAGTATCCATGTAGCTAATCTGTAAGGATACTCCCTAATCGGGGCATGTAAATCCTTGACCGCCATATCACCACATACACCATAGATTAGCCAAATCCAAAGATTTGGAATAGTAAACTTTAAGTGGAACCATTTAAAGACACAATCAGTAGCCGCAGGCAAACAGTTTCGCTTTGTCTGCGGCAGCAAGCGGTCCGTTTCGTTCCGTTCCGGTCCTCGTCCGTTGCCCAAAAGTTGTGATATCCCCACTACACTCTCCAGTTGGACATTTCGTAAGTTTCCATCTGATAGAACGCACCCCGAAACGGTAGCAAACACTCTCGTCTCGATTGCGGACAAAACATTTGCGGATGTCTGCACTTGAAACACACTCCAGTCCGAGTGGACATGGACTGGGGGCCCGTAATCTGTTGGGGTGCTGTCATAGTGGGTGCAACGAATTCAAATGGGATCGGGACTTAATCGTAGATGCTTATCGAATACTTAAGTACAGGGGCGTACCCAAGGGGGCAGCTGACACTTCCGCATGCTTAGACTTAAAAAAAAAAACATGGTTTATAACAAGCTAAGCAAGCTAATAGATCAAATCCTCCATTTACATCTGTATTAATATTTTACCAGAGAGCATTATATTTACCATATATTGACTCTCTAATATGTGCGCTGAAGCAAAGATTTGCAGAGCAAAATAATCGAGAATTTTAGTTACCAGTGATATTGAAAATTTAACATTTCTGCAGCCTGTGATTTGCACGACATTGAACATGAAATAGATGTGTGGTAGTCACTATGCCGAAAAAAAAACATTTACCGACCTGATTTGCGCAAACAATTAATTAATATAGCCCTAGAAATTCTGCTAGCTCTGCCATGTACAACAGCCACAGTAGAACAATCGTTCAGTACATTAAGCAGAGTGAAGACATGGCTGAGAACAACGATGACTGAATCACGCCAGAATGGTAATTCATTTATTCTGAATTAATAAGAGCTAGAGCATTAAAGTTTTTGCACACGGACGTTTAGTAAAGGAGAATAATTCGGTATTCCAAGAAGAAGTCTTGGAGGAGTTTGAAAAGAATACTAGAAGATCCATCAAAATATTTATATATATAAATAATAAATATATTATTCCACCGCACCAGATATCAACTATTAAATTTACGGGGGATAAAAATCCGGCCCCCCCTTCGCAAAATCCTGGGTACGCCCTTGCTTAGTATGGCCAAAAAACACAGCGATAAGCCACCGACTGGCTATTATTATTAGCTCTGCAGGGGTTAGGCCAGGATAGGGCTGGACTGAACGTCAATAAGCGTATAAAAATTCCCCTGATAACCCCCCGATACGGTTTATTGACACAGATTATGCAAACAGAAATAGCTCAACGAATTTCCACTCAACTTCCAGATGCAACACAGCTGCGCATAGGCGACGTACTTGTACCTTCTCCTTCCGTGAATCTTTGGCACCTCTTCGCTCAACATGTGCTGCAAGTGCTGCGGTGAAACTCAACGCAAGGCCTGGGTCTTTGGCCTGGGATCGCTCTTCATGATTATGGGCATCCTTATGGTGGTCTTTTGGCCCGGCTTGGCCGACAATCTGGTGGAGGATGTAAGTAGTTTTTCCAATCCTTCGGTACAACCCATAACCCTCTCCTTGGTCTCGTTTTAGGGCCTCCAACTGAAGCCCGGCACCGACACCTACGACAGCTGGCTGGAGGCTCCGATTCCCATTTATCTCAGCTTCAACATGTTCAACTGGACGAATCCCGAAGAGATCCGCAATCCCAACGTGAAGCCCAACTTTGTGGAGATGGGTCCGTACGTGTTTCTCGAGAAGCATAAGAAGGAGAATTTCACCTTCTACGATAACGCCACAGTGGCCTACTACGAGCGACGCACCTGGTTCTTTGATGCGGAAAAGTCGAACGGCACGCTGGATGACATGGTGACGGCTGCGCATGCCATCACCGCAACGGTGGCGGACGAGATGCGGCATCAGAACAAGCTCGTGAAGAAGATCATCAACTTTATGATGAACCACGAGGGCGGAGAGCTGTACACCACAAAGCCCGTGGGCGAGTGGATCTTCGATGGCTACCAGGACAATCTCACCGACTTCCTCAACCTGTTCAACACATCCGTGATCGACATTCCCTACAAGCGCTTTGGCTGGCTGGCTGATCGTAACGAGTCCCTGACATATGATGGACTCTTCACCATTCACACGGGCACCGACAACATCGCCAACTTGGGCAAGCTGACGCACTGGAATGGCAAGGCGGAGACTGGATTCTATGACATGCCCTGCGGCGTTGTGAACGGGACCACAGGCGACCTCTTTGCCCCCAAAATGAATGTCAACGACGAGATCACAATCTTCGCCACCGATGCCTGTCGCTTCATGAACCTCAGGCCGGAGGGCACCATCGAGAACCACGGCCTGACCGCCACCCGCTGGGTGGGCACTGAGGAGACTCTCGACTCTGGCGAGAACTATCCGAATCAGGCCTGCTTCTGTGATCCCCGCCTCGAGGAGTGCCCCAAGACGGGTGTGGTCGAGTGCAAGGCCTGCCGCGACAAGGCGCCCATCTACTCGTCCTTCCCGCACTTCTACCTGGCGGACCCGTACTATTCGAATGCGATTACTGGCATGAATCCGGACAAAGCGAAGCACGAGTTCGTCATGGCCGTAGAGCCAATCACGGGTGTGCCCGTCCAAGTGCATGGCCGCATTCAGATCAACATGATGATTGAGCCCGACGATGATTACGAGTGAGTGATAGTCTAGATGTTCCTTGATCTTTATTCAATATATTCTTTTGCATTGCAGCATCTATAGAGGTGTCCCGAAAGTGCTGATGCCCATGTTCTGGTTTGACCAGTACGCAGAGCTCTCGCCCGAGCTGGCTTCCAAGGCCAAGGTAGATAAATCTCAGCCACTCCATAGATCACACGCTAAACTCTGATTTCTCTTTCAGTTGGCCATAAATCTGTCGTCCTATGGCGTCATCTTTGGCTATTCCCTGGTGGGCTTTGCCAGTATCTTCATCATTACAGGCGTCACATTGACGCTGACCAAGCGGTGGGTGCGTCGCGCCGAGGACGAGGCCATGCTGACCAACTGAGGAGGCCTTGAGAGGGCCTCAGTTGGGCCGTAGATAATCTTAATTGCCAAAGTGCCAGGACAAATTAACACTCCTAGTTCATTCTGATAGTCGCATCGTTCGTTTGTTGTTACGCGTTATGTATTATGTAACTGGCATAGCCCGAAGTCGCCTCAGCATTCGTTTTGCAATTTGTGATAAAAATCCGTAACCCTTAACTCTAATCTATACACTTTATTCTATGTGCAATAACACACAAACAGAGATTACCTTCCCCCAATCCCCCCACCAGTGCCACTTCCAATGCCACTTCCATTTGAATTTTTCATTTTATTTCGCAAACATAATTTTTACAACTCTTTAATCAAGGACTTTTGTTTTTTACTTATCGTATACGATTGTTGGATGCTTCAACGATTTGCTTTGCTTTATAAATGCATTAATTGAATGTTTTGTTGTAAAAATAATAAATTAAAATAATTTTATATGTATATGTATATATATATAATGGTTTATATATGTATATGTAAGATATATGGCAAAAATTTTTACATTTTCTTAAAAATCACATTACTCAATTTAGCCATAGACTTTTAGTCGAGAAAAATCTACGCAAATATTTGTGACATCCATCGAAAAACTCGAAATCATTTTTGCACACACACACACACACATTCTCAGAGGGTTGGTTAATCGACAAAAAGATAATAAAAACACAAAATGGATACAAAATATAGAACGTTATCTAAAACGCGTAACTCTCTCTGTCTCTCTCTCTCACTCGCTAAATTCAGATACGGTGGGTGTGAGCGGGCGGGTGGGGCAAGTGTGGGCACTCTTGAAATTCTTTAGTTCCTTTCGTCCAGCGAATGTCCGATACGATACGATACGATACGATACAGTGCTATATAAGATCGTATGGATCATTCGATGGAACCGATTCGTTGTGGTATGATGTGTGCGAGGGGGTGGGTGGGCGATTCTACGTACTAAAAAATTTGCATAGTTTTTTTGTTGTTTTTTTTGTTTTCGTTTTGTTGCATTCGATGTTTTGTTTGTTCTTCTTGTTGCTGACTAAAAATAGTTTTAAAATGTAGTTAAGTTTAAAGTAAAAAATCAATCACAGTTGTTTGGGCGGAAGTAGTTTAGTTAGTGTAAGTATTCGCATCTGGCCTAAGTTGCAGCTAATAAGACTATGTATTAAGCTTTAGTTTAGTGTATTAAGTAGTTTTCGTATTTTATACTTGAGTATTGTTTCCGTTTCTCGTTTTCTCGTAGTTATATAGTGGTGCTCCTCTCTCTCTCTCTCTCTCTGTCGTCTCTCTATCTGGTTTTTTGTTTTTTATTTTATTTGTCATTCTCTGTATGGTTGTCTCTGTCCCTCTTCTACCTGTGACTAGACTTGAGGTTCTTACGTTGAGTGGATTACTCTGTTACTGTTACTGTTACTGTCACTGTTAACTGTTACTGTCACTGTTATGCTTCTGTTCTGCTGTTTGGGGGCTTTGGGATCCAAGATCTGTCCGAACTCTTCTGCCTACGCACCGCGGCCGAAACACTGTGATCGATCTCTTAACTCCAACTCGACTCTCGATCTATGCAAATTCCCATGTAGCATGTAGCATGCCACCGCACATCACAAAAACACATATACAAACACATCAAACAGCAATCGAACTAGAGAGAAGAGTGTCGTCTGGCCTTCGCGTCGCTTCCCTTTCCGATTCTCCATTTCTCCGTTTCTCCGTTTAGTTCTGCGAGTTGTAGCTCTTGTGGTGCTTCATCACCAAAGCGGGATCCATGACGTAGTTGTTGGCCTCCGCCAACTGCTGAACGGGCAGCGGCGGCAGCTTGTCCTGCGGATGCCGATGGCTGACCGCAGCCGAGCTCTTCCTCGATTTGCTTAGTGTTCCTCCACCACCACCTCCTCCCGAATAGGGGGACGTGGAGTTGGAGCTTCCATTCGCATTGGATGAGGAGGAGGAGGATGATGCCCCTCCTCCTTCGGTGGCATTCTTCGGATTGACCATCACCTTGGTCTGCTTGAGCAGCGATCGATCGTTGCACAGCGCCGAGATAAGCGGCAGATCCAAGTGCTTGCTCTTCTCCCTCAGCAGGGCTATATCCAGTGCCTGGGCCTGGGCTTGGGCCTGCGCCTGGGCCTGGCTCTGTGCTGCCATGGAGGCCTGCAGTTGGGCCAGAATGCTATTGCCGGCGCGATTCAAGCCCACACCCATATCGGACCTCGGACGTTCCCCTGCCCACTGGGCACCGCTGGAGGTCTTGGTCAGCGGACTGTTGGCATTGTGGGGATTCAGCGTGGGTGGCTTTCGCGGCGGCAGGATGCACGTGCTCGGACTGGGCTTTGAGGGTACTGAAAAACGGAGAATAATTTGGGATTAGTGGGGGTTTCAATCTTTGGGGGAGAGGAACACTCACTTGGTGGCGGCTTCTCACTGGGCGCCGGCATCGGTGGCTTCTTGAGGCGCCTGTTCACATAGGGTGGCGGCGGCGGCGGCGGCAGACGCTTCCCCTTGGGCATCGAGTCGAGCGAATTCAGAATATTGTCGTCTGATCGTGATCGTGCGAACATCGAGGAGGCGTTGGCGCTCGCATTGGCCGCAGCGGCGGCTGCCAAGGCCGCTGGATGCAGCGGTGGCGGCGGCTCGTACGAGGAGCACAGGCTGGCCATCGAGGGCGAGTACAGGGGCGAATATCCGGCCCCGGGCAGCTGGACGTACGTGTCCGACAGGTTCTGGGTGGAGGCGTAACGCGAGTGCGTGGACAGCGCCAGAGGGAGGTAGGGCGTGCTCCGATAGATCGCCGGCGACACCTGCATCGCCAGATACGGATGATGGGGTGGCGGCGGGGCCTGGGCCATGGCTGCCAGCAGGGACCCCTGCTTGGAGTCCAGATACTCCTGCTGGCTGACTGCCGGATCCTGTATGGGGTAGATCACGTAGTCCACGTCGCTGTACAGCTGCTGCTGGTACAGCTCCAGCTGCTTCCTCGCCAGCTGACTCGTGTACAGGTGATGTCCGGCCAGATGCGGATGCTGGTGGGGATGGTGTGCTGCTGGTGGTGGTGGGGGCGGCTGGCGGGGCAGACTGGGCGGCGGCGGGGGCAGGAACTGGCGCGGCTTGATCACCGGCAACAGGACGCACGCCTGCTGGGGCTGCTGGTGGTGCAGCGAGGCCGTGCTCTTGTGGAGGCCGTAAGGAACTATCGGTATGCCGATGGCCGCCGATCCCGAGTGTCGATGGTGCGTGGGATGGTGCTGGTGCGGATCCACCATTCGGTGGTGTGGATGCGGATGTGGATGCGGATGCGGATGGTGGTGCAGCGAGGCCTGCGAGCCGGATCCGGCGTAGTTGGAATTGTGCAGCGACTGCTGCGACAGCTGGTGGCTGCACACCGATCCACTTGAGGACGCTGCCGAGGAGCAGTGGTGCGGCGCCGCATAGCTGGGCTTGGCGCCATCCGGCAGTAGGCTGGTGTGGGCCTTCAGGATGCTGATCTGCGGCCGCGTCGTAATGAAGCGCGCCGTCACCTCCTCGGACTTCAGAGAACTCAACGATCCCGCCGTACTGGGCGCCGGATTGGCCGAGGATGCCACCGAGATGAGGGATGTGGGCCGGGGCTTGCTGCTGCTGGGATATGGCGGTGGATCTCTGCGTCGCAGTGACGTCACAGACGGCGGCGGTGCTGTGGGTGGCGGCGGAGCCGGGCTGGGACTTGGCGGTGGCTCGGGCTTTGGCGGAGGAGCCACTACGATGGGCTTGGGCACTGTCTTGGGCATCGGTGGCACTGGCGGCGGAGCCACTGGCGGTCCACACAGACCCGTCTTCTCGTGCCGTGCACTGTACGGCGGTGGGGGTGCTGGCGGGAGGTCCTGCTCCTGGTCATCGGCCTCGCTGGGGGCCTCGAGGGGTATCGGCATGGGCATGGGCATCGTCACGTAGTCGCAGTCCGAGTGCAAATTGCTGGACACGGTCTTGCGGCTCGGGTAGGTGCCACGGCCCACGATGAGGTTCGTCAACTCCTCGGCGGAGAGCAGCGAGTGCTTGTTGTCCGTGGGATCGCTGCCATCGCCGCGGAAGGAGCTGCCGGTGCTGATGTTCGAATCTGAGCGCAGTCGGAACTCTGGCCGCTTCTTGCCGCCGTCCACTAGGTCCGAGGGTCCGTCGTCCTCCATCTCCATTGACTCCGTGGGCTGGAACATTCCGTAGTGGGAGCTCTTCTCCGATTCGGCCATCTCCGAGGACTGGCCCGTCAGTTCGCTGCTGTGCATCGTGTACACGCCGGAGGTCTCTGTGGGCGGGGCTCCATGGGCGAGGGTGTACACCCCCGATGCTCCGGATACGCTCTCCGGGAAATCCTCGGGACTCGTCTCACTCAGCGCGGAGTTCTGGGCCGTGTGGCTGAAGCCCAGCTCCAGGCTGGAGGAGGTCGAGTGCACGGGTATGCTGCTGGCGGACGCGGATCCACTGGCTCCGACTCCGGCCACTGGAGATGTCACCACCACAGTGCTGCAGGTGGAGGAGCACTGGGATCCGATGTTGTGCTGCGAACTGGGCGAGTCAGTGGCCGTCGAGGAATCATTTGCGTGTGCGTTGCCCAAAGAGGTGCGTGGACCGGAGGAGGAATTACTGGCCGATAGGCCGGATGCTCCATTGGAGGCCGTATCCGGGGGGCGCACGCTCAGCGCCGCCAGCTGCTCCTCCAGGTCCTTCAGCGACATTTGTCCCACGGATGAAGTCTGCCTGCTGACGCTGGGTCTATCCAGGAGATGGGCCAGGGCCAGGCTCTCGGTGGATGGGGCTGCCAGGGGCGCCGGCGGAGTGTTGATCATGATCTCCAGCTCGTCCTCGGAGTGGACGCGATCGCTGACGATGCCCGAGGTGGTGTTGGAGCTGGTGCTGGATATCACCGAGATGCGCTGCTCGTTCTTGCTCTTGTACGGCAGCAGGAGACTCCGGGAACAGGCGTAGCTGGCGTGCAATCGATTCGACTCGGCCTCCTCCTCCTCCCGCTTGTGGGCGTCCTTGAGGCGTGCCGCCATCTTCATGCTCCACTGGTGCGTGTCCTTGCAGAGCGTCAGCAGCAGCTTGTTCTTCTCGTCGGAGGCGGCGTACAGCGTGATCCGGCTCTCCCCGGAGCGGATCTCGAACTTCTTGCGCTCGAACGACAGCTTCGTTATGTTGGGCCACAGGAAGGTGGTGGAGGTCTCCGCTGATGCCGCTTGGACACCGCCCTCTGCGCCTCCGAGGATCTTGATGCCTTTGGCGTACACCACGAACCAGGAGCTGCCTGCCCCCTGCTCGCTCTTGGCCAGCCGCATCCGGAATGTGTGCGCGTTGATCGTCTCGTGGAGGCTGCACGCCTGCTGGATGTACAGCAGCTCCGCCTCCGCAGCGGCCATGCCCTGGTGCTCTCGATGGCAGGCCCGCAGGGCACTTCTCCCCCAGGGCGTGTTCAGGCTGCTCGGAAGGTAGTCCTCGATCCGGAAGTAGTCCGTTCCGGACACTGGCAGTGGCAGTGGCACTGGCAGTGCAGGCGGAAGTGGTGGCAGGGGCGGCAGGGGCAAGGGTTCTCTCTTGGAGGTGGAGGCCACATACGTGGAGAGGCGCAGCATCCGCTCGTTGGCGCTGCTCAGCCGCTTGCTGATCTTCGGCAGCGTCATCGTCGTGGAGGCTCTTGCGGAGGTGGCTCCTCCAGCCTCCTCGCTGGAGTCCTCCTTTGTGACTGTCTGGGAATGGCTTGGGGTTTGGCTTGGTGCTGGGGCTGGGGCTGGTGGGGCATCGCCCAGGTCCGCCTGCAGGGCAAGGCCGGCCAGAAAGACCAGCGCCTGATCGGCATGCTCGCGGGGCAGCTGCTCCCGCTGCAGGATGTTGTGCCGCAGCTGCAGGTAGTAGTTGTGCCGCGACGTCTCATCTTTCAGCATGAACGGACTCTCGATGTAGAACTGCACGCGAAAGTGTAGCTCCAGGAGTGGCCGTCCATTGGCATCCAAACCCTGGCGAAAAACAGAAGGTTAAGGTTCAAGGACTGGTCACTCTTTTTTTGCTAGAGCTGCTACTCACGTGGGTGTGCGAGGATCGCCAGCTCTTGGGTCCGTATTTGGAGAGCTTGCTCTCGGGATCTGCAAACATGTACTCGCCATCTGGAAGAAGCGATTGAAAGGGTAAAGATTGTTTAGTCAAGATCATAGAGAGCCTCAAGTATAATCAGTAGTAAAAGTGTGCAGTGGAGATCCTTTAAATGTGCAGAGAGGATTGCTCGATATTCCAGGAGAAGATCGTTAATTAAAGAACACCCCACTCCCTGAGTGGTATATAGAAGGAGGAAGTATTATCGATTAACCGCGACTTGATCAGCGATCAGTGATCTTTACGATACAATTTTGGCATAAAATCATGGATCACATGTAGCGTTAAAACAGTACGATCCATATGTAAGTAAAGTATCCATCATTCACGTCCACCAGCACCCAAGACTTGATCAATGCGATATTTTACTGATCGCTGATCATGCTGTGATGGTTTTTCCTAGAGGAAAAATGGTTTAGGAGAGTGATCTAAGTAGTTTGAGTAGTGGTTTCCTTGAATAGATCATTTAAGATCATCTTATTCCATCAAAATAGATATTCCTCTAAGGAAAATATCATTTTTCGTTGAATTACTATCCGAATGCCTCTCACACGATCACACAAATCCAGTCGAGTTTCCATTATAATTTTCAGATTGAACTCCACCGCTTTGAATGCATTCATGCAGATCATAGATAGTTCCGTCCACTCGATAAGGTTCGAGGCAGATGTCTGCTGGAAAAGGAAGTGCGTCTCGCCGCAATCTAGTCGTTCCTTAAATGAAGACTAGCAGAAGGAAGTGCGACTAAACTGCCAATCAATGGTGGGAAAAGCGAATGTTTAATCAGAACTTCCGATAGTCCGAAGACCAGTTCCTTTTTCTCGATAAGAAAGCAGGAAGTTCCCCTCAATGAAGCTCGGATACCCATTCCCGCCCCCCATTCCACCGTTCCCCATTTTGGTGCGGTTAAGGAACTTTTTGGCGCGAATCTGCCAAGGTCGCTAATCAAAATTTTAAATGAACTTTCGGCTATGCGCTGCCATGCTCTCCCAGCCCAGAGATCCGAGAGATCCGAGAGAGATCCAGACTTGTGTCAGTTTGTCAGGCAATAAACAAGCAGCCCATTGACATCAACAAGAGTTGGACTCGAGATTCGAGAGACTCAAAAGAGATGGAGACGGAGACGGAGATGGAGATGATGATGATGATGACGACACGTCAGGCTGTCAGGCAGAGAGGAGAGTAAGGGTAAGGGCCCCAAGGGCATGTCGGAGGCAGCAGCGGCAGCAGCAGCAGCAGCCTCCAATCCAGTAACAAAATCAACACACACTTCATCGAACGAAAAATTGGAATTCCTGCATACGAAATGAAGAGCAGCAGCAGCAGCAGCGGCAACAGCAGCAAGATGGAAAATAATAATTATGAAAAGAGGCAGCAGCAGCAGGCAGCAGCAGAAACCAGAGGAGGAGGCAGAGTGGCATGCCATGGAATGGAAGCAGCAGCAGGCAGCAGCAACAATATCATAATAATCATCAGCGGAGCGGCCGAATAAGTGCCTATCAATGACGATGTCTTCGTGGAGAGGAGTTGAGGCTGCAGCTCAAAGATTGGGAGATGGCAGAGGAGTTGTGGAGTTGTGGAGAGGAGTACGAATTCAAGTTGGGAGTAGAGTCTCAGAGCCACAGCGAGAGAGCGAGCGAGTGGCTGCATACCAAGCCCAAAACGCAGCAACGAAAGGAAACAACAAAAAAAAACCAAGAGAGAAGGAAAAAAAAACAGGTAGAAAGACAGGTAAGCGGCAGCAGCGGAATGGCAGCGGAATGGCAGCTGAAACCCAAGTCCCAGAGTCCCCGAACCGAGTCTCGGACCGATTTCTTTTCGCATTCAAATTTCACTCAGGCTCCAGTTGTTGAGGCCCTCCAAAATGGGGGTATACGATACGATACGATACGAGACTCCTTTTTCTAAGGAGGAGGCTTCATCTTCTTCTGCTCATTCTTTGAGTGAGTGGCACAGGTGTGAAGGCCAGTCGCGTCCAGTCTCGTCTAAGGTAGCCCCCACTGATGGATCCTCACGCAATCTCCAGAGTTCCTCCCTTTTGGTCAAGCGTTGGAGCCCAGCGGCAAAAACCTAATAATTAACATATTTTCCATCGCATTCCACAGCGCTCACAATTAACACGCACGCACACACCACAGACAGACAGACAGACAGAGAGACAGAGAGGGAGAGAGACAGAGAGGGAGAGAGAGGGCAGGGGCAGCGAAATAAATCTTCAATTTGAAACACATGCAACACAAATTACAGCCTCGAAGTAGAAGAAGGGGCAGGGGCAGCAGCAGCAGCAGAGCAGAGGCTCATCAACCAGAGGAATTCCACAGCAGATCGGTGAGGTGAGGTTCGGTGAGGTTCGGTGAGGTTCGGGTCTGGTCTCTGGTCCGAAGTCAGAGTCGAACCTCAAGAGACAGCTGCGCCCAATGCCAATGCCAAGGCCTGTGCCTGTTGCCTGCTGCCTGCTGCCTGCCTGGCATTCTTCAGATTCAGATTTATTTTCCAAAAGGTTTCCAGCTCGGAGTTTCAGAGTTTGAGTTGCCCCCATAATAACCAAAAAGAGAGAGAGAAGAGAATGTAAACAGTAGAGAGAGCGTAGAGTCGACCAGGAGATGATCTGTACTGGAAGAGAGAGAGAGATGATCTTCCTTTCAGTGATATAATAGTTATACTATTAGATCAATCTCCAAAGCCCTTTTGTCTATAGAAGTCCTGTACTGAAGTCCTTGAAGAGGAGATATAATCTTACAAATCAAAGATCCACCGAAAATCCTTAAGCCCATAGAATTTGGCTATATCTATCCTGTATTTAAGTCAAGAAACAGCGACAAACAGATGATATTCACAGATCTCAAAACCACACAAAACTGAGTCTAAAAAATGATTGAAAATTAGATTTTAGAACTGGATTGTAGGCCTTAAGAGAGACTTTAAGGTTTGAGGAAACAACAAATAGATCAACCAATAAAACAGAGTAAATCCTACTCCTCAGAGCATCAAAAGAAAGCCATTTCTTTGGGTAATTCCCATGATTATAGAATAGTCTTATAGCTATAGGTACTCTGTACGGTTCAGTGGCATATATACAAAAATATATTATCCTCTACTAAAAAGAAAAGATCTCAGAACAAGTACAACTTTTTAAGCAAAATAATTGGAAAATAATCAAATTAATTGAGGTGTCTGATAATTCTTTCGGCTATAGGGTAGCCTTATGGCTATAGCATAACTTCAGTGATATAAAAAATCGACTTATAATAAAGTCAAAGAAGTTCTTTAGATCAACAGAAAATTACTTAGAAAATAATTTAAAAAAAAATTGATAATATCTCCCCTATGCGTTCTTGGGTCTGATATACCCCCTAAACACAGACAAGCAACAGGGTATGTCCTCAAAAGATAAATATGTGTGTGTGTGTATCGAAAAACAGGCTAAAGGCAAAAAGAAAAAAAGAGAGAACGCAACGAAAGAACGAATGAAAAAAAAAAACATAAAACCAAAAGAATTTTAATTTCCGATGTTATCAGATGCACGCAGCCCGAGAAGAAGAGGAGGAGGAGGAGGAGGAGGAGCAGCAGAAGGAGGCGGAGAGGCAGCTGTGGCAAAAGGGTAGGGGCAGTGGCAGTGGCAGGGGCAGGGGGCATGCTGTGGCTGTGGCTGAGGCTGAGGCAAGGCCGCGAGTCGCCAGCGTCCATCACATCGCATCCACCGAAGATGCAACAGACGCAGACGCAGACGAAGACGAACAAGCCGCAACGCCATATAATAATGATTATGAGCCATTAACATTAAATGGAAAAGAAAATGTTGGTCTACAGATTACAGAGCCACCACCACGACCAGCACCAGAAAAGAAGAGGAGAAGGAGGAGCAGGAGGAGGAGGAGCCGAAAGGTTCGGTTTGGGGCAGGAGGCATGGCATCATGGAATGCGGCAGTGGCAGCGGCAGCGGCAGCGACGGAATCCAGGCAATGCGACAGCCTAAAAATAACACCAAGCAGGAGACGCAGGGGGGGTGGGCAGGGTGTAGGCAGGCAGGTGAAGGAGTCCGAGTAGGAGTCCGTCCTCTGCTGAATGACAATGTTGCCAAATTGCCATCGGATGCTGATGCTCCTCCTGCTCCTGCTGCTGCTGCTGTTGCTCCTCTTGCCACTGCAACAGTATGTTGCCTGCCAGCCACTTAAAGAGCCATCCAATGAAGGAGCGGAAATTTGCATAAAGATGAAATTTATTGACGTTGCCGTGGCCATAAAATTGAAATTCATTTCTCGGTCTACCCCCAACCCCCGTCCCGAAAAGGGTCTGGGCCAAAAAACACACACAAAAAAACAGAATCGAAAGACTCAAGAAACGAACGAAAGAACTGACATTCCACAAGGCTATCTATTCCATGGAGAGAGCCAGAGAGAGAGAGGGGGAGAGAGAGGGGATACCCTCGTACCCTCGAAGAGCATATCAGCATTGGCCAAAAGCCACAGATGGGTATTCCTCTCTCTCTCTCTGGAGAACTCCAGCCTCATGCCACTCACAGATGCACACACACACAGAGAGAGACACTCTCAGTTACAGATACATTAGCAGGAATCCTTGGCAGCACACACACACACGCACACACACATGGGCGAGATGCAGAATGCAGAATGCAAACTGCCAATTTCATAGTTGAGCCAGAGGAATCCTCTGCTGGTTCCCCATTCCCCCTACTGCCTCCTCCTGCCTGCTGCTCTGCCGGCCTCTTCCGCCCGTTCTTCTCCCCCCTTCGTCGTCGTCTGCCTCTTCTTCTCCTTCAAAGACGAGGACGTTGGCATGCCCATCCTCTAACCACCATCCCCTGCTACAAGTTCCAGCTCCGGCAGCTCCGGCAGCTCCAGCAGCGACTCCAACTTCAAACTGCATACCAAATTCTTTGCTGAAGATGTTGAGGCAACTTCCCCGCTTGCTCCTCCTCTCTCTCTCTCTCTCTCTCCCGCTCTTTCTGTGCCTCTTGCCACGAAATTGATGCCAACCAGATTCGAAAATTTACGTGTTGTGTTCTTGGGCTTTGCTCTACCGAAAGGAATCGAAGGGTATATGAAAATTCTGGGCAGATTTACACAGGAAAATGTAGAAAGCCATTTTAAAGAATTTCTAAAATTTATGTTTCTCTTATAGAAAGGAAACAAAATAAATTTATTTTAACATTTAGATTTCATGGAATTTTGTCCAATTGTTTCATTTATATTTTATCGAATAATTTCTTTGCCTATCCTATCCTATCCCAATATTTTTGTCTAAATCTAAACCCGAATCGTTCGAAACTTCTAAAATTAAATTTTAGAAGATACATTTTTAAGATAAAGATATTGTGATTTGCAATTATTTTACTATCAACATTATATATCCTAATATCTATGATCCCATTTTCATACCATCTATCGATTTCCTACGTTTTTATTATTATTTTATTTTATTTAGTGGATTCCACAAAGATAGAAGTGAAAATACAGGCCTCCATCTATTCCCATTCCAATCTCGAGATCGTATGTCTTTATCTTTCTCTTTTTTTAATATTTCCTGTACTTGTTGCCTTTCCTATCTCCCAATATTTCCCTATTCCATCTCCCATCTTCCATCTCAATATTGAGAGCATTTTCAAATTCGACTTTCGATCAAATCAAAACGAAGAACTCTCCTCCTTTCTCGTTTGCTCTTCTCTCTCTCTCTCTCTCTCTCTCTCTCTCTGTGTCTTTCTTTGGAGAGGAGGTAGGGAGAGGGAGGGAAGGGGAGGCCAATGCCAAACACGATGTCTGCTGCCCTGCTATGCTCCTCAGCCTCTGCGGACCAGACCAGACCAGACCAGGCTCTGGCTTTGGCTCTGGTTCTCCATCCTCGAAGCTGGTGCTCCTCTGCTCCTCTGCTGCCGCATGCCTCATGCCGCATGCTGCTGCCCCTGCCTCAGCCGCTGCCTGTCGTTCGATTCGTTTGTGTTAATGCAACGCGCGACGGCTACCTGAATTACTGAACACGCGTCTTGTGTCTGTTCCCTGTGCCTCAGGTCCCCCCTCCCGGTCCTTGATTCGCGATCCCCGATCTCCCCATGGTTTCCCGTTCCTCCAGTCCCGTCCCCGTTGCCGTTGCCGTTCCCGGATTGTTCCTGCTTTTGGCTCTGAAATTGTTTGTTCGCCATGAAGGCGACGCGTTCCTCTGGCTTTTTTGTTCATTTTATGTGCCATTTTTTTTTGTGTTTTGTGTGCTGTTGTGTTGTTGCTCTGTTGCTCTGTTGTGTTGGTATTTTTATGTGTTTTGGCAGATCGAAGGAGCAGCAGGCGACAGGCTCTCTACGCTGCGCTCTGCTCTGCTCTCTATACTCTCCATTCTACACTCCACTCCAGATCTGCAGCAGAAGACTGAAGACTGAAGACTGCAGACTGGAAGAGTGAGGAATGAAGAACTGAAGATCTAAAGAACTGAAGACTGGGTCTAGAAGCTGACGATGACGATGATGATGATGAGTAGCTTTTAACAGAAGACTGGTTTATGTTTATTAGCTGTATTTTTCATGCCTTATTGCCTGGCAAAGTATAGCTCCATCCGCTGCATAAATCCCATCTATAGGACATCTATTGTACACATATCTCACCTATGAGCACTGCCAGACCGAACAGTTCGGTGTCCAGCATACCCTGCGTGGCAAAGTGCAGACATGTCTGCGTGTAGACCTCTCGTACCCGGCTCTTGGCATCGACTAGGAAGTACAGGGTTTTCGGCTGTTGCTGTTGCCCCAGAAGTCTGCAAAAAATACATATGTATTTATGATATGGTTTAATGGGGAATGGGGAATGGGCTATGGGGTACTGCTCACCTCAGGGCCAGGAATCGCGAGCCTGGTGACAGTTGCTCGGCTGAGGACGCGCATACTTCCAGGGGCGCGCTGACGGTGCAAAATGCTCGCATGCTGCATCATTTTCCGTATACAGCGCGCACGTTCGAAATACGTTTGCTACAAAAAACAAAAAACAGAGACCAGGAGAATATTTTAGGCGTTTTTTAAAGGAAATTTTATGAATATTATTGTTATATTAATTAAACAATCAATAATTAGGTTTCTATGTGCACAAGATGGAAATTCCACTTAAAGTAATATCTTTTCCAAAGAGAAGAGCATATTTTTGATAATATCTTGGGATTTTGTGGGGGAAATTACGGGACAATTGGTAGGAGAAGACTGGAACATCCACCTGTTCAGATCTTAGAGCTAAACTAGAGGCTTGAAACTCTCCCAAAAAACTCTGCAAAATATATAATATTTTCAACAAGCAATTTTTGCAGAATATAAACATAAAATAAAATAAAAATTATATATATATATATTCCCTGTGCATGGAATAATACCAAATATTATCTATTTATTTAATAACAATTTTAGCAATATCTCAGTAGTTTTAAGGGTAAAATAACACTTTAATATTCGAGTAACTCGAAGCTAAAAATAAAAATAATAGTACGAAATCCAGATTGAAAAGAAGAGTATGAGAGGATAAGCTGCCTAAACTGTGAGCAGAAGAGGCACTAGCTCTTGTGGGATATATTCAATAATGGTACTTTTCCTTGCACTAAATACCGCTGGAAAAAAGATACTAATCATGAAAATCTCTCTCCACATTTTTCATGGCAGAACTAATCGCAACGCATTCCAAAGATAAATCTACCATCAAATAGCGATCAGATCGGCTTAGGAGTTTGTAAGGCATTCTTTCGGGCCGGGCCAAAATGGAGGCCGCTGGAGCCGCCCCAGACGATGGCGATGGCGGCGATGGCGGCGCCCGCTGCCGCTTTGACTGCCGAACAATTTCACCAATCAATAACGAAAGACTTAGGCGACAAACTTGATTAGCGAGCGCGGGCCAGTGGACTGCAAAGGCCAGTGCGTGCGTGGCAGCCACCGCTGCCCCCGCTCCCCCGCTCTCTATCTATCTATCTGTGGAACACCAACACCCCATCCCATCCCATTCCATTCCATCCCCACATCCCCCCAAGATGCGTTGCGCATAAAATTATTAAAATTCAGTTAAAGAAAGTTCCACGGCAGCGACCGACCGACCGACCGAAAAACTGGCCTCGTGATGAAAGAAAAGTATTTTATGCATAAATTAAAATCAAATCGAATCAAATCAACTTTTTCGTAGCGACGCCACAGCCACAGCCAGAGACTATAGTTTCTTTCTACCAACATTTTTGTGGCGCAGAGAGAGAGAGAGAGAGAGGGAGAGACGCATAAATTTCAATATTGGCGCATTTTCTGTGTCTAATAAATTTCAAATGTTCCATAAATTTATTCAGAGTCAAGTCTCAGAGTCGGAGTCGGGACAGAGTCGAGACAGACAGAGAGAGAGAGAGAGAGAGACGAAGAACCGCCCTGACTTCCATAAATATATGATCGGCATCCACATCCACCAGCTAGCAGTACCTCCGTTTCCATTCCTAAAAACGATCATCAATCAAAGCCTGCATTTGACATAAATTAGAAACCAAAGAGAATATTCCACTGGGAATACAGATCCAATACGATCCGATCCGATCCCTCCCCTACCTACCGAAAAAAAAAACAACGAAAAACAGAGCTCTTGAAAAGCAATTATATCTTAAGCCGATTTCCATGAGCGATCCACAGAACTGGCTCTGGCTCTGGGTCTGGCCGGAGCTTTATGGCTGATTACGAAACGAGAACTGGAATTCCAGATCTCTAATATGCCTGAAGATTGACTTATTACTGAGGAATTTATGCGAGAGACAACAAAAAGTATTATTATTCGATCGCTGGGAGGAACAACTTGCACTATAAGTGAGTGATCTTATAAGCAAGAGATTGTTTACTCTGTGCTAAAAAAATGCTCATAGATGATCATGGAATCTAAGGGACTAAGTGAGTGATCGAATAAGTAATAGAAATGATCATTGATGATCGCAGAAGTGATCTTTCTGCAATTAGTAATCTTCTATAGCAAGTATTCTCGAATAAGCAAATTAAATTATTATAATTATTTTTTATTGTAAAACTAACCATATTTGATCATAGGGATCATAGGTGATGCATAAAAAAACTCCGTAGGTTATCCTCAACCTCTGGCTTTCTTCCAGAAATGATCATACAGTTTAGTGAGTGGGGGATCACTTCCACGTATAAGCAAAAGAGAAGTGATCTTATAGGCAAGAGATAGATGATCTCAGAAATTATCTTATATGCCATTGAAGTGATCATAGATGCGATCAAGGCAGCAATCTTTCCTTTTTTTAATTAGAGATCTCCCATTAAGAAACTCCATAAATAAGCCCCTACGTTGGGGCTTTTCTTTCACAAAATAATCATGAATTTGATTAAAACTAATTAGAGAAATGCCTCAGAGATTCCTCAGGAAATGATCTCTAATGAGAAAGATCGATTAAACAGCAAAGAGACTGCAAAGCTAAGAGATTTCTCCGGAAGTAATGGCCAGTGGATCACTGATTGCCATGACTCTGATCAGTGGCATCAATCAATGGGAACTTGTCGTGGAGCCAAATCGATCTTTCTCCGATTTCCCCAGAGATTCCCTTCCCCATAAGCCACAAGCCCCATTATATAATCCAAAGGCAATGAGATCAATGAGTCTTCCAATCCCCTCAAGATGAACACACGATCATTGAGCAGTAGGCGATCTGGTTGGATGAGAATGAGTCAGTGGCCCCAGTAGCCACCCCCCCCCCCCCCTCCATGTCTCCACCCCACCATCGTTTGAGCCGGCAAGCAGAGGCAGGCAACGCTTGCTTGTTTTTAATTTAAAATGCAAACAAATTAAAAGCATTTAACAATTTCAATCATAGCAACAAATTATCCGCATTCCAATGGCTAATGAGAGCGGGAAGGAGAAGCCAAGAAGAGACGTTGCTAATTATTAAAGTCAACGCAGGAGAAGGAGGTTTATGAGAAGGCGCGGGGACGGGGGCCCAACAGGTGTTTGTGGGGCAATTAAAAAATGCGGCAAAGAAGCGGCAAAGCCAAGTGGAGCGATAGAAAGACAGGAGGGGCGGGCGGGCAGGCAGACACGCTAATCAGCAATTAGCAAATGGCAATAAATACCAAAAACCCAGATGATAAAGTATCTGGAAAGGGGAGGGGTATGTACATACGTACACTCGTGGAATGCAGAGAGGGAGAGAGAGAGAGAGAGAGAGCCATAAAATATCCCACGGGCTCTGCTGCGAAATGTGTGTGTGCGGTGTGTGTCTCTGGCGCCAGGCAGCGACAACTAAATGCTTTTTTCTGCTGTCACAGCCATAACCCCAAAGAGAAAAAGAGACAGAGAGAGAGAGAGAGACATTGCGCATACGCCACGTTGTGCAGCGACAGCACAAGTCCCCCCCTTCCAATCGATTGCATTGCATGCCATTGCACTGAGCTCATTCTGTGTCGGGGCGTCTCTGTGTGTGTGTGTTTGTGTGTGTGTGTTTGTCCCCAAGTCCCCAAGTCGATTCGAACATTCGATTCGATCAGAGATCGGAGATCGAAGAGCACGGGCCGAGGGCCCCCATACGATATAAACGATTTAACCGCATGTGCAGTCTGTCCCCGCCCCACTGCTCCACCCCCCCCTCTCCATTCATTGAAATGCTGAATCGGAAACAGAAAAATATCCATATGGATTTCATTGCGGAATGCCACTGATACTGCCACTGCCCCGATCAGATCCGATCCATAAACACTCGAGTGTAAACGATCGTTAAAATCTGCAGAGCAGACTGTGGAATGCCAATAGGAGACTCACTCGATCCGAGAGATGATACCAATAAAGATCTTAGATATGATCACACGACAGACAGCATTAGAGGATCGTGATCTTTGCACAAAACCCATTTGGCGCGATCTGATCAATAAACAACTGAAAATAAACGATCGTAAAGTCAAGCGAAGGCGAAGGCAAAGACGAAGACGAAGGAATGCGACTATAAAATATGAACAAATAGTAGATTCCAATGGGAGATCTGGGAGATTAGCAGAGAGGCTTTCAACGAAATCAAATGATCATTTCTGATCTGCATTGATAGTACAAGGAATAAGATCGTAAGATAGATACGATCACTGATCACTGAGGGAGAAGTCCAAAGATAAAACATCCTTCGAATTATCAAACTATGGGAAATCTATGGTATGTATATTTATTGAAATTTAAGATAATTTCTCAGATTTCTCTGTGTGCAATCGTTGATCATAGATAGAAATCTGCGGAAACTGTGGGAATCTTTCTTTCGTAAAAGAGAACAAAAATAACAGATCTTTCGTTCGTGATCCCATTGATCTACACTGATCTCTCCATCCAATAGATCTCCATCTGTTCCAATAGATAGATCCACGTATATAGTTCCAATATAGGCACTGCTCATGCAAACTTCGTGGAGCGACACTCCTCTCACACACTTTAATCGCAAAACAGATTCCAGAGCAGAGTGGAGCGAAGCGGAGTGCTCCAGCACCCGAGTGGGGGCTCTTAAACTGGATTCGAATTCTATTGAAAGTGTTTAGAGCAGCCCCCCCCCCCCCCCCCCATCGCTTTCTCGTAGATCTAGCGGCTCGCTTCGTCTCGGCTCTCTGGCAGCTAATGAATGACGATCGAGCGGTAACTTTTGACGTGGAATATTTTGCTCATGAGTCCGCCAGACACAGACCCAACTGGAATCCAAAGCGGGTTCTACGTATACGTGCGTCTGTGGATGTTTTTTAATTACCGATAGAACGTCGATCGAACGATTGAACTGGCCATAGAACTGGCCATAGAACTGGCGTCAGTAAATAGCCCAGTAAATAGTTGCTCCGTTTCACTAGTGGAGGTTCGGCTTAGTTTGGTGGCATTTTCACACGCTGATCACACGCCAGTGACAGCGGATGCGCGTCATTCCACACAGGGGTGTGGCTCAGAGGCAAATGAGGCTTTGGGGCTTTTAGGGCCTTGGCTTTGAGGCTTTTGGGGCTTTGGCTTTTGACTTTAAAGCTGGCTTTTATTATGCCTGCGATTATGAGCCATCAAATCGCGCAAATAACTCGGCGTCTACTTGCCAAACAAAACATCCAAAATCGAAGAAAAAAAGCATGGAGAAAACGAAGAGGCAGCCGCCAAAGAAACTTAAAAAGAGCCAAAGCCAAAACCAAACAGCGGCAAATTCCGGCCAAAATTCCACTTGTTGTGCCAGTTATGGCTCAAAACACACACACACCCACACCAACACACACACACACACACGCAATTTGGTGTGTCTTTGAAATGCGCGAAATGTCCCTCAATGCGATAAGTCTGCCGCTCATCATGATCATGACTATAATGATGATGATCAACAAGTGGCAGACATTGACAGAGAGAGAGAGAGAGAGAGAGACGCGAAGGGGAAGGGAAGCTCTGGGCCAAAGAAAACAGCGCACACGTCTTCTTCGAGGCAGATAGATAGACTTGGTGGCACAGGCACACCTAACGCAGGTGGAGGCGGTGGCAGTGGCAATAGAGCCATGGCGATGGCCTCCGCAATGAGAGCAGAGCCCAGCCAAGCACTTGGAGCTTTGAAGCTTGGGGCAGCAGCAGCAGCGGCAACAGCAGCGGCAACGTGTGCCGCATGCCAAATGGAAGGCGTGCGAAACTATGCCCATACCCTGGAACTATTAAAGGCCTAGCTATGGGGTATATAGGGGATTTGATCATTGGAAGAAAGTGCAGGAATTGGGAGAGTGCTTCGTAAGATCTTATGTGAGTGATGGGGAATATTTTCTCCTGGGGAAGGGTCTATAGGGGATTCGATCATTAGCAGGAATTAGGAGAGTGCTGTGGTCATACGAGTATGGGGAATCCTTTGGGCTTAAAATCTTAAAAGTCGATTTATCCATGCTACATCTAACGATGTATGATATATCTAAACATCTATCGATCTACTAATTTAAATATTGGGAAAAAAGCCGTTAAAAACTGGACCAAGCGAATTCAAGGCAGAAACACAAGACCAACCGAGGTGCGCTATCGCATGACGCGTTTTTTTCAATTTCATAGCCGAACTTTTGGAAAAAAAAGGCCCTGTGTTCTTAGGATATAAAGTGAATAATTTTCAAGATATACTGACATAGAAAACTTGATTGAAATATTCTGGAAAAAATGAAAAAGAATGCATAAAAATCTCTTCTCTCAGAATATTCTTTTGCGATTTATTTCTTGAAGTACCATTACCATTATATTCTAGTATTTCTTCAATTGAGTGCTTTTTACAGGACATCTACCAGTCGATTTTGGCTCTACTTCAATCAGAGAGAGGGGTAGGGGGGCGGTTAAGCCCAAAACTATTGCGATTGGGTCTCTCTCAGCCTCGAAGCGACTCAACACCGATTGTCATTCAAAATTTATTTAATTTGTTGTACATTTTAATTGCTTGAATTGTTGAAAAAACAACAGCAATTTATGCACATACGCATATTGAGTGCGTGAAGGAATTTTAAGTTTACGAAATAATTATTATTATTATTACTTCAAGTATTATTGTATTTTGTGGCTGTCGCTGTGAAAGCCCATTCATTGCCTGAGGTCAAGTGTGATCGAGAGATATAGAGACGAGGAGATACGCGTATACTCGCAGATGGAGATGTCTCACCTCATAGACTCAATCGGAAACCACAAAACAATGACAACAACGCAGCTACATGATACACATGTACGGATACAGATACACATGTACGGATACAGATACAGATAAGTAGGTGTTTGTATTGATATACAGTAACTCATATCAGTTTTTGTGGCAGAATCGTTTAACGATTAACCGCTAAGCGTGTGTGCTCTGCTACCACCCCACCCCACCCATTTTCATTTGCTTATCTTTCCATTCGAGATGTCTGAGCGGAAAACGGATTACGGATTACGGGCTTACTACCGATTATTATTTGTTTTGTTTACAGATCTCTGATTTCTGGTTCCTGCTGGCTCTGGCGCTGGCGCTCTCTGCCATACAACACCCGGAGACAGAGTTCCGAGATTGGGCTCTACTTTCAATTGATTTCCACGTAACCGTTTCCCAGTTCCGCTGTCGATCGGTTTCCACTCAATCAACAGTGTCCAGGCACACACGTGTGCCGATAGGAACGGGCTATTAACCCTCTCTACCCTCTGTAGGAGGGAGATAACGTCAGGGCTCAGGGATTTGGATGATATCCAAGGGAATTTCTTTCCAATTTTGAATGTTTTCTTCTTCTGAAGATGGATCAAAGATGTACATTCCAATTTCCCAAGTTTTAACCCTCTAATTTTAAGCCATTTTGCTTCCTCTGGTCCCCAAATCTAACCCACATCTAATATCGCCTGAACACACTAATTCCTCACAAATTTCCTTCCCCTTTCGCTTCTACTTCTTCCAAATTCCAATTCCTCAAATTCTTGGCCAATTTCCTTCTGTTGTGCCCCCGTCTTTGGGGCGGATCAAAATTCAAAACCCAAACCCTGAGCGATATCTGATATTTTGGGGTACGAAATGGGTTAATTGCACAATTCGAACAGAAGAGAGGAAAAGAGAAGAGAAAGAACAAAAACAACAACAACAACAACAGTTTGGCAATCGTTGGTTGGACGTTGGCGAGTTTATGGTTCGTTGCGGGGTTCGGGTTCGGTTCGTTGCGGTTCATTTCTTTGGGGTGGGAGATAAGAGAATTTGTTTTGTTTGCTTTATGAGTGGGCCGTCGCGGGAGTCATTAAAATTCCAGAGAAATGAGCCCACATTCGGGAGAGACCGTTGTCCGTTGTCCTCTCCTCCGTGTCCCACATCGTTACCACCGTTATTAAAGGAGGGATTCTTTATCCTCCATCTCGACCACTCTTCCGATCTCTTTCTATCCCTTTCCCTGTCTTACCTTATGCACTGCCGATGACAACGTTCGCCGCTTCAGTTGTTGTCGGCATATTGTCTCTGTCTCTGGTTTTTCGTTGTTGTTTCTGCTGTTTATTTGTTGCTGGTTTTTCCTCTGCTCTGCTGCTGTCGCGTAATCCACAAAAATTGAGAGTTTAAGTTTTATCTTTAGCTTTCTTTGACTCTACTCTCCCCAGCTGTCGGCTGCTTCTTCTTATACTTTTCTTCACTGATTTGTTCACACTTTTGCGTTTTTTTCTTCTTTTTTTCTTTCAAATGCCACCAAACTGTGTTTTATTTTTGCTTTTGCTGCTGCTGTTGTTGCTGGTTTTGTTGCTGCTGCGGCTGCGGCTGCCTGACCTCTTCAAATCGCGCGCTGCGACTGCGCAGTCAACGCATTCCAGGCCGAAGAGAGAGATAGTGAGAGAGGGGGGAGCACGAGCACACTACGTTTTAATCAAAATTCACATATACACACGCGCGCGCTCGCACTGATACACAGGCACACACACGCACGCAGCGAGCAGTGTGCGCTAGAGTGAGAGAGAGAGTGGGAAAGAGAGCGCGGACGTCAGCTCTCTCGCTCAAGTCGGTTACGTTTTTGTTGTTGTTGCGCGAAAGAATGCCGTTTGCTTGGTGGGGCTGTTGCTGTTGCTGGGGCTCGATTTTGACCAGCGCCAACTTTTGGATTGGATTTTATTGGATTGTGGGGATTGTATTGTAGGATTGTAGTGTAGTGGATTGTGTCGTATGGGATTGTATGGGCTTTTATTGTGTCGGGTCCGTCCGTCCGCGCGATGTCTGGAATTTTCGGTTGGGTTGGAGGTTGCGCGACCAACAACACACTAGTTAAACACACCAACAAAAATCGGTAGCAAAAGCTTTTCTCTTGTAATTCAAACCCGTAAACGTAAACGTATCCGAATCTGAGTCCGAGTTCCGTTCGTTCCCCAAATCGTAGCGTAACCGAAACGCGAAGCGAAGCACACACTGCACTCGAGACTCGAGACTCTGTTTCTGTCTGATCGTGGGGCGAAAACTGAACTCCACTCGGAGCTGTGGAGCTGTGGCTGTTGAGCTGTATCTGTATCTGTATCTGTGCGCACCTTGTGGCAGTATCTGTGTGCTCACACGCAGGCGAGCGAGTGTGGAGAGACTCGTAACGCAAGCTGAACGAAGCTTTCGACGTCAAAATTTCAAACAATTTCTGTGGTGCCAGAATTTCATCCATTCGGGTTGAGGGCTCCAGGGCTCCACACTACTTTATTCAGGTTTGATTCTCAAAAAACGCAATCAGCTTCAAACCAACCCAACGAGGGAGCGAGAGAACAGTTGTGAGAGTATCTCTCTCGATTGAACGAAGAAATAGGATCTCTCTCTCTCTCTCTGGATCGTCAAATGTTTGACTGTGAGCGCAAGGTATATTTTTCTTAATTCGTCAAAATTTCGAATGAAACCATGGTACGAAGATAATAGGTTTGTTTGCTCTCTCTTTCGTGGATCGTTTCATCGAATGTGTGCCTGTGAGCGCAAGGTAAAATCGTTTCAGGTGGCAAAAACTCAGCTAGAGGCCTCTTCTAGCTTATGTCGGATGTTTACCTATCCCAAACAAGGAACTTTACATATATAATAATTACATGATTGTTGCTTGGGCTAGAAGAAAATCTTAAAATAAGTATAAAACTACATAATTCAATAATCTGTATGAAACAATTCAAAGTGTCGAAGACAAACTGAACGAAGACCGTTGCCACAGTCTCACTTAACGAAAACCAGAGAGAGCGAGAGCAGTGTCTTGCTGTGTGTGTGTATGTGTATCTCCCACTGAGATTTGAGATTGGAATGCGACGTTTTCATGATAGTTAGTAGCTCCAACAGTTGGTTGAGGGGGGTGGGGGGAGAGCAGAAAATACCACACAGATACAAACACACACACACACTGATACAGTTACATCTATGTCTGCTCGTAAAAGAAAAGAAAGAAAAACATTCGCAAAGCCGAAAACAAAAAGGCAGCAATAGTAAAAATACAAAATAAAGGAAAAGGAGGAAAAGGAAAACAAACTTCAAAGGAGAATCACAGTAGCAACAAATGCAGGAGACTACATGTGTATGTGTGTGTGTGTGTGTGTGTGTGTGAGAAATTCCAATGTTTTATCTCAGCTGCAGGCAGGCGGCAGAGGGAAGAGAAGATCAGCCAGCCCACAGAACGGCCAAGGAGCAGCAGCGAGGTACAAGAGGAATGCAAGATAAATGACAAATGGGGTGGGGCATTCACATGGTGGACTCTTGGGATAGTTACCTATTGGTAACCCGCTACCACGGAATGCACAACATTAAAAAATAATGGCTAAAAGGAACCCCACAGTAATGTCTGTCACACCTTATCCAAATATACCTTCGAGTGCCTGAATCTGAATGCATTCATGAGCTTGATTTGCTGGATTCTTTTTACCTTGCCCTCTCTCTCTCTCTCTTTCTCTTCTACACTACCTCTCCCTCTAACCAACTACTCACTCGAAATTATTTTTTTCGTTAGTTTTGTTTTCCTTTTTCTTTTCGGTTCCCTCTTCTACCGCTTCTTCTGCTGCCTTCTGCCATTGCTTCAAATATGCGGCATACACACGCCCCACACCGCACCCCATAGTGGAACTGAAGGGGAGAGGGGGGGAGTCCGAGTCCGAGTCTCCTCGATGCTGGGGCTCAGCACGTTCTTGACGGGTCGGGGGTCGTCTTGGCATGGTCATAACTTGTTGACTGAAGCCAGCAATGGGGCGAGGGGAGAGGAGCAGTGGTTGAACACAGTGGAGGGGCTTAGGGGAGTGGTGGGGCCAGGTGGAAGCGGGAGAGTCGGGGGAACGATGGGAACTCTCTGCCGCAGCCTTCGATTTTTTCGAGTGTATTTGCTATGCGCTTTTTTTTTGTTTTTTTTTGGGTGTTGTTTTTCTTGGTATACGCTCCCCGAAAGGTATAGCAGATTTCATAACTTATAGATCTACATATAGCCACATATCTATACTATACGCGGTTCTCACATTTTATATGCCTTATATTCTATTTTTAGGTATAATCAAACCTATATACATATGTAGCTACTCAGTTTCGGATATCTTGAGCTTGAGGCACGGGTGCCCCGATAGCAAATATTCTGACAAGCTTTGAGGTATACTCCAATATGTAATCCCCCGTTCTTTATACAGTTTTAAAAATGATCATTCGAGGGAAATTTAGTCAGTCCGATGTTAATTTTTCTTCAACATACAACATGTATATTATATATTAACATATTATACATTATATATTATATATACATACATAATATGTATTACATATGTACACACTATATACATCTTGTGCGTTTCGAAACTGTTAACATAACCCCCGTCCTTTATACAATTTTCAAATGATCACTCAAAGAAAGTACCATATAGTCCTCGTTTCAGATATATGTACATATGTCTTTCGATAATTTCCATTCTTCTTCAATACGGAGCTTGCCATGTTCCGGATATATGTACATATGTTTGTATCTTCATTGTTAATGATTCTTCATAATAGTTCCTCAGTTGATAAATCCTATCCTTACCGACTTTTAGTGTACTTCCACCTCCGACTCTGCTGTATCCCCCTTTTGATTCTTGTTGTTTTTTTTGTTCGTTATTCTTTCGTCTTGGGCCGATCGCTTGGTTTGCTGCTGGCTCTGGGCTCTGACTCTGGCTCTGGCTCTCTAAGACCGGTTGTTGTTGTTGCTGTGGCTGTGAGCCTGCCTTTTGGGCGCTACGTTCTTGGTCAACATTGTGTGTGAGTTGGTATGCACACACACAGATATAGATACATGCGAGTGGAGGTTGGAGCCTGGTTGAGGCCGAAGTTTCGACTCCAAGAAGAGGCAAAAAAAAAAATGAAAGAACGAAGAATTTTTTATGCAATTCCTTGAAGTCGATTTCTGTGTCTCCCCAGAATCTCTTTTGCGGAATTGGCGCGCAATTTTTTTTGGGTTCTGTTTTTTGCGACTTTGACTCCGTTCTGATCCCAAACGAAGTGATCTCTGAGCGCAGCAGCTGCCATTGATCCTCTTTCTATTCAAAATTCCTGGTGTTTCGGGACTCTTTTTTTTTGTTTTGGGTTCTTTTCTCCTTCTTGGCCAAAAGCCAAAGCCAAAAGTCGTCGTTGTTGTTGATGATGATATGGCGAAGAGGCCTGGAATTTATTGAATAAGTTGGCATATGACGCGGATCCCGTCCCACTCCCCGTAGTACGAGTATTGGTGTGGTGTGTGGTGTGTGTTTTCGTTACGCTTCATTGCTGTCGATCGGCCGTCGATATAGCCCGATTGTCGCATACTTTCTACCCTTTCAAGGGGGAGCATCACAACTACCAGAGGAGGAAGTTATATTGGAGATTTCCCTATATTCGTAGATGTGTGGAAGATTCCATACTCCAAAGCATAGGTACATCTATGAGAAGGAATCGGCGATCATATTAATATCATAACATACATTAGAAAGTCGGGAAGATTTTGCTAGAGAATAAAGTTGGGATCACAGAACCATTGAAGATCGAGCAATCAGGAACCCCAAGAAGAACTGATCACTGATCAGTGAATCTCCAGAGAATCTCTTTCCACAAATGTTCACCCGTTTCGTAATCTATAATTTATACAATTCCTATGTCATATCAAGCCTTATCAATCAATCCACCATCGTTGGAGGGTATTGAAAGGTTCGATGAGTTGTCGATTGAGTTTCCATTTCATTTCGTTTCGTTTCGATTCGTTGTGCTTTGTATTCTTTTTATTATGGCCAAATATTTCTGCTGGCCGCCAACCAGCCAGCCAGCCAGCCAGTCATGCCCCTCGAGCCACGATAATGTTAATGGAGGGCCCCACTATGCTCTCCGCCGTGCCCGTACCCGTGCTCTCCTCCCCTCTCCTCCCACCCCCATCGTCATTCCTTCAGTCTGTCGCCGGTCCGAGGTATTTTTATGACTTTTGTTACACTAACTTACTTCCTATTCGAGTCGGACGACAACGACGGCGACGACGACGACGACTGGACGCTATGGCATTTAGGTTTTTCATTGTTGTTGTTGTTTGAATGTAAATGAGAGGGGTATCTATAGACATTGAGAGAGAGAGAGAGATGGAGAGAACGGTACCCACCTGAATGGGCATCATTCCACAGTTGATTGGCTCTGACTTTGACTCTCCCTCAAAAGAATCTCAGTTCTGACTCTCCCCCAAAAGAAGAATCTCCGCTCGGACTTGGCTTTTGGCTGGGATCAACTGGGATCTGTTTCTGGAGTTGGATGGTAGGCATTACCATGCCCATTGGTGGACTCCTCTGCAATTAGGGAGGATCTAAGGCATTCTCTAAAGCAGAATCTCAACTTTGACCTTTGGCTTTCGGGGTATCCATGGCTTCTGAAATGGTTTGTGGAATGCTGCTGCCGCCGTCGCTACCATGCCATTCCATTCCATTCCATTCCAATTGGAAGCTGGAGCCGCACTGGAAGGAGCAGTCTCTAATCTGCCTACCCTACTTTCACTCCATTTCCAGTCGTCGAGACTCTTTGGCATCTCGACGCGAGATTCGATTCGATTCAATTTATTCGAGCTGAACTTTTTTTCTCTCTCTCTCTCTCTCTCTCTGTCTATCTCTCTTTCTATCTCTGTCTCAGTTTTTCCTAGAGATAGGAGAGAGAGAGCGAGAGGGGGGTATCGACCAAACTGCAATGAAATTTCAGGCCTGGCAATCGATTTTGCTGCGGCCGCTGCTTGGGATTTGCCTTTTTTGGGCCTTGGAATGTTGCATGCTGCTCCTCCTGCTCCTGCCTCTGACTTTGACTCTGCCTCAACTCCAGCCTAAGCCCCCGAGCAACATCCAACAGCAACAACAACAGCACCAGCAATGTGTTCTAAATAAATTCCAGGGAAATGAAATTCAGGGAGCCCCCTGCGCCGGGAGAGCCGAGGGAGAGCGAGAGCCAGGAGTGCTCTTCGGGAAGGCAGATGTATCTTGCAGATACAAATTCTGTACGCTGTGCGCAACGTGATTGCAATCTTTAGCATCGTCATCATCATCATCAACAGCAGCAGCAGCAGCAGCAGCAACAACAACAAGCAGGAAACTGATCGACAAAGAAGTACCTTCTCTTTAGCAAAAAGAAGATACATAAAGGATAAATAGCTGAAAGGAGCATGCAGATCGTTGAGTATTGGGCAGATCCTCAAAACCATAATACAGAAATTTAACCATTTTTGAAGTAGAAAAGTTGAAGAGTTTCAAAATCCATCAGAATTATATATAGCCTATAAAGCAATCCGATCTCAATACGAGAGATAAGGCAAAAAAAAAACGTAATTAGTTTTGGGGCTCAGATCAGTCTATGGCTCCACTATAACCACATCCTACATCTCACGACCGAGAGGCGATGCCGCATGACGCGCGATAACAAACAAAAAAAGAGTTTTTGGCTATAATAAAAGTTTATCCTGTTACAATACGCCTCTTCAAAAACAGGGTAGCTTTATATGTTTCATAGATTTTTTTAAACTCATAATTCTCATTTGTGATCCCTGGAAAAAAGGGTATATATGACAAATTTTCTATCATTTATTTTCCAAAAATATTCTACCCTAGAACCACTAAATCACAGCATTTTCTCTAGCCCCTTACTACCCGGCTTACCCTGTAAATGCCGGCTAACAGCCCCACAAAAACAAGAAGAAGAAGTAGAAAAAATGAAGCAAAAGAAGAGGAGCAACACGAGGCACACACGAGATTCGAGGCTGTGGCTGTTGCTTTGGCTGTTGCTGTGGCAAGGCTCCCAAGGCTCCCAAGGCCCCAAAAACGCAACAGAGGAAGAGGAAGACGCAGCCGCAGCAGCAGCAGCAGCAGAGTCGCGCGTGCGCAGCCTCAACGGATGTCTAAGACCCCATGTTGTTGCTTTTGCTTTTGCTCTTCTGCTCCTCTGCTCCTCTGCTCTTTTTCTCTGTTGCTCTTTTGCTGTTACCTGTTTTGGCCTTTCTTGTGCTTTTCTTCATTTTGGCCAGAGCTGCTCTTGCACCTCCTCCAGGCGGCAGGGAAGACAGGAGAAGCGGTGGGTAGGGTGGTAGGGGGACCTGTGGCTGCAGCTAAAAATCAAAAAAATCAACCAATGTTCGTACAGTAGCTGCCTTGCGTCTGCGTCTGCGTCTGTGTCTGCCTCTTGCTCTTCTTTTTTTTATGCTTTTAATGAGCTTTTATATGGGGCTGAAGGATCAGGGCAAGCAGCCAGTGAGAGTGAGAGGCACAGGGGCACAGGGGCAGGCTGTGGATTGAGCCAAACCAAGCAAATGCATCTCCATGTCAAAGGAGGATGCTCTTCTGCATTTTGCATTTTGCTTTTGCGGTTTACCCATAACCCCCCACCTCACAAACCCCCACCCCACCCCACCCCACTCCACGCATAACATAACTTATCGTACTCTGAGCCTCCACCTCTTAAACCGATTCCTAGGCTCTCAATGGAATGGAAATACTTAAGGTATTTGGTTCCCATGGGCTCCTCAGAGCGAGGGGGTGGTGGCTGGGTGGCGGAGGCGTGATGATTATTATGGTAACACAGTTTCTGGCGGCAGAAATAGAGGCAACCGCAAAAAACACTTGTTCAAACATAAATATACCCGTAAGTATATGAGTATTGAGAGTGAGGAATTCAGAGCACAACAAATTTCTCATATTTCCCATAATAAATAAACTGCTGTGAAGATCATTATAGATATCTTCAAAGCTTAGGAGATACATTAGAGTATTAATATTTCCGAATTCGTGTAAACTGAATTCTAGATAAAAGGTTTTCCTAAGGATATTTGGTCCAACAGATACATATCTTAATAAATTTCTAGACCAAGCTCCCATTGATAAACAAAATTTTAAAACTTCTTTATTGATTCGGAATTTTAGTGGAGGGAAATCTTACCTGCTTGGGATTTCAATCAAAACTGAATTAAAATAACAGAATCTATTAGAATTCGTGATCTTTGGTCATCTCTCACTGATTCCTTGATCTTTGATAATCTCTGTATGATATTTAATTTATTTACATATTTTTCGTTTAAAACTCTTTAAAGAACTCTACAGTCTCTGTATTCTGCACAGACGATCCTTATAAACATGTGTAAATATAAGAAATTGATTCTATTAAGAGTTCCCTATTTTACCATAGAATTAATTCGATTTTATTGTTATAGAATCATTAATTTATTATCACACAATATTATACATCTTCCTGAGAGCAAAACAAAGTAATTTCAGCCAAATATCTACGATATCATATGATATTTTCTTCATCTTTGAAAGAATCTTTGAATGGTTCTCTGCAATATTTGTTATAGATATAAACCTCTTCTCTGAATTTCCATTTTATTTTCAATTTTCTACATAATCCCCAAATAAACAGAGAATAATATCAAAGTTATTTTCTTCGTCTTAGAAAGAATAATTCTCTCCAGATATATTTATATACATTTTTAATAGACATAAACCCTTTCTCTGAAGTTCCATTCTCTATTCAATATTCTATGTAGTTCCCCAAATAAAAGAAAATATTTTCCGAGATTTCCGTTTAGAATCTTTGATCTCACATTGTCTGGGAAGCCAAAGTGCTACAGAACAGACTTCATTCCACTGGAAATCAGTTCGTGTGGCAAAAGTATAGTATTTCCCGGGCCAGGGTGAGTCTCTGGACTCTGGAATGAGAATACCTTTCCCCGTCAGCAAAGCAATCCAGCTCGAAGCGACGCACAGCTCAATCTGCAGCTGTCAGGTGTGGCTGGCTAATTGAGAGAGGCGCGTTACGAGATCATCTTGACACTTTTCGTGGCAGCAGCAGAGGCAGTAGGCAGTAAGCACCTGCCGGACGCCATGGATCCGCTGATGATTAACTAGTCACTCCAATTGAGAGGCAGGTTGAGGCAGATGGGGAGAGAGAAGGGACGGAGACAGGGACATGGCAGCAGTGAGGTATGTCTGTGATAAAACAAAACCCCGACAAGTGCCCGCTGGCAAGTGCTGACGCATTTTGGCCCAAAGGCACCGGCCCAGGCCCAGGCCGAGGGGGGTGGGGGGGGCGACCGCTGATAAGCCCAAGAGTCAAAAGTAAATTCAATGCCAAAAAGCGAAAACTCTCTCGAAACGGAAACGGGCCTAACGCAGAACAACAGAAACGAGCAAATACAAGATACAGATAAAGATAGAGCCCGCAGATACAGACACAGATACAGATACACCACAGCCACAAAAGATACAGATACATGTGTATATGGGTTTTGGCACAAATGGAAATTAAGATCCATCCATGAATATTACTTATTCAAATTTCGATTAGCATCTTGAACCGTGGGAGCAGAATCTGCACCGTAATCCCCACAGATAGAACTAGAACCCCTTCGAGGGAACTGGCTCGCTCGGCTCTGAATATACCCAGAGTCCACCTTCTAGACTGATCCGATAAATATTTGACTTTTGCATGCCATCGCCATGAGTTCAACGTCGTCGTATATCAAGTCTCGATGTGGCTGTGGCTGTGGCTCTGTTGTGGCATTTGTGGCTGTTGTTGCCGCTCATTTAATTCCCAAACATTTATCAACAAATATTTGGCGCTTATCATTTGTTCAACTCAAACACAGAGGAGAACGACGAGGGTGAGGGTGAGGGTGAGGGTGCGGTTGCGGGGAGAGGGAGCTATGATTGCTCCACTCCTAACCAGAAGCTGCATCATCAACAACATCAGCATCAGCAGAATTACTGACCCGAACACCTGACTACCTCCTCCTCCTCCCATCCATGTATGTGAAGTCTCTCCATCTTTGATGGCTGGACTTTTGCACAATATTTTTGGTATGGATTTTCTGCTGATGCTGCTAATAATTATGGTGGCTATAGTTCGTAGATTAGCCGGGTTGGGGTGTGTTGCATTGAGCAATTCTTTTTTGGAAATTGTTTCTAGGGGATTGTTCAACCTTCAACTTATCCAAAACCTTGAAAATAGCCCAGATATCACAGAATATCATATATTTTGTTGGAAATCTATCAGCTGTCTGAAATCATAATTCAGTAAGAAAAAATCATAGAAAAATATCTACATATAGTCAAAGGCCTAGTTACTAGTGCTCTAAGCACTACTCAAACCTGTTCGATAATTTATTTATATAAATAAAATAAACTATAAATAATCTAGACATCGAAGCGGGAGAGGTACAACCTAAATGCCGCAAAGGATGGATATTAGATTAGATTAATAAAAGAGAAAAATTGATACTACAAATAAATTACAAATATTAATACTAAATACAATCTAAAGAGATTCGTTTGAGTGGTGGCTATAATTTGATATTTATTTCTCTGAATTTCAGTGCAGAAATTCACCAAGCTCTAGGCGGAATTTATTTATTTATCTTTATTCCAGTGCTACAAGATTATTTTAATTATTTAATTATTAATTACTTTAATCTAATAATACCCATTAATTTATTTTGAATTCTATAAATTTTTAAAATCCTTTTTGATCTATTTTTTATTTTATTTTGTAATTTATTTTTGTAAAATAATTTTTTAATTTTAATGGGAACCCACTCGTTTGTTCTTATTTAATTTCATGGAATAGTCTTTTGGGCAAACATTTTTGAGTGGAGAGGAGTGGTGTCTTTTCCCAGGGGGCAAGCGCAGAGCCAAAAGCAATTTGTGTTTTGGTTAGCCATGGTTTCCATGGCACCGGAAGACCCTTTCCTTGCGGCATGGCATTTACTCGTATGTTGGCATGTACCTGGCACTGTCGATACTCGGCGGAATCCACAAATTAAATCTTACCAAAGAAGGAGCCCAGCAGAGGCACAAATTATGGGCATAGAAAAATTAGATGCCATCCAAGAAGAAGAACTAAAACAAATGCCAGAAGCAGCAGCAGCCGGAGCAGCAGCAGGAGCGGACCTCTAACCAAAACAGAACAGAAGGTAAGGGTAAGGGTAAGGGTAACCGCAGGAAGCGGCAACAGCATTCCTGCTGGAACTCGAGAGACAGTGGAGTGGGGGGGGTGATGGTGGAAATGGGGCGGTGCCCCGAGGGCAGAGGAATGACACGCATCCGGTTTTGAAATTCCACAGAGCCAGGCCAAGACGCACACCAGAGAACCCAAAAAAAAAAAAAATATATATATATATATAAAGATCGAGGAATTCAGACACTTGAAGTCGCCACCAGACAGAGCCGAGCAGAACAGAGCAGAGCAGAACAGGAAGAGCAACCATCTCCATCTTTAGAAGCAGAGGGAGGCGGCCCCCCGATGGCGACACTGGAGCTGGACTACTTCAGGGCCGTGTCCCTCTACCGCCGCCGCTCCTACGAGCAGTGTGCGGAGCTGTGCAACGCCCTGTTGCAGGCCGGTCACGACAGCAATGTCCAAATGTTTGCCACCAAAGAGGGAGAGCAGGAGGAGCACCAGCAGCAACAGCAGCAGCAGCAGGCGGAGCTCGAGGGGAACAGCAACAGCCGCAGCAACAGATTCGGTAGCAATTTGCAACGCATTGGCCCCAGGCATACGCAGCAGAAGGCCGTCGCCGTCGCCGCATCCATCATGATGCCCACTTGGCTGATGGAGGGCGTGTGGCAATTAAAGATGCGAGCCCTGACGCAGCGCGTCTACCTGGACGACCTCGAGGTGGATGATGCCGGCGAGGAAGAGGGTGAGTAGAACTTTACTAATCCCACTCCGATCCCAAACGATCCAAGCTCTCATACCGCAGCCCACGAGGAGGTGGAGTTCGAGAGGATTGCCACGGCTGCTCGACCCGGCAGCAGCATCAAGACCGCATTCCAGCCGCGACCAAGCACCAGCCAGCGCCTGGCGCAGCGCAGCAGTCTAGGAGCCGGCATGGCCCACTCGAGCGATGGACGGCTGAACAGCTCCAGGCCGGGATCGGCGGCTGTGGCGCGTCCTGGCACGAGCCTCAGCCGCCCAGGATCCTCGCTGGGGGCCAGGCCCGCGTCTCGCTGTGGCACTGCCTCGAGGGTGAGGGCTACATCGGCGGCGGCCTTTAATGTGGGCGACGCCACCGCGAAGCTTTATCAGGCCTCCCGTCTCAATCCCACCATCTACGCGGAGCGGGAGACTCTAGTGAAGGCCCTGTTCCAGTTCCTCTTCTACCACGAGGCGGACGTGCAGAAGGCGCACTCCCTCTGCCAGGCGGTGCTCGAGGTGCAGCGCCAGCGACCCAGTGCCTCCGGATCGGAGGCCAACCGCACGGACTGGTGGTGGCAGCAGCAGATGGGCCGCTGTCTCCTGGCTCTCCACTATCCCCGTCGGGCGGAGCCTTGCCTGCAGCAGTCCCTGGCCGCCTTTCCCCATCCGGACACGTACCTGCTGCTGTCGCGGCTCTACCAGCGGCTCAAGCAGCCGGAACGGGCCTTGGTCTTGATTGGAGAAGTGGTGGATCTGCGCCCCTTCGATGTCACCTATCGCCTGGAGCAGGCGCGCATCCACCAAGCCATGGAGCAGCAGGAGGACTCGCTGCAACTGTATCGCCTAGTGTCCAGGCTCCAACCCATCAATGTTGAGGCCCTGGCCAGCATTGCCGTGGGCTACTTCTACGACAACAATCCGGAGATGGCGCTCATGTACTACCGTCGCATCCTCTCGCTGGGCGCCCACTCTGCGGAGCTCTACTGCAACATAGCCCTCTGCTGCCTCTACGGCGGACAGATCGACCTGGTCCTGCCCTGCTTTCAGCGTGCCCTGGCCATGGCCACCCAACCAGAACAGAAAGCCGATGTCTGGTACAACCTGAGCTTTGTGGCGGTGGTGAGTCCTTCCGAATAATTATCCCTAAAAGAAATCTATCCTTAAGCCTGATTTAGACCTCGGGTGACTTCAATCTGGCCCGTCGCTGCCTCCAGCTCTGCCTCACCTCGGATGCCCGCAATGGAGCAGCCCTCAACAATCTGGCCGTCCTGGCAGCCCATGGCGGAGACATTATGGGGGCCAAGTCCTACCTGAATGCCGCAAAAGATATGATGCCCGATGCTGAGGAGGTGACGGGCAATCTGCAATTTATGGATGTGCATTACAAACTGTAGTTCGATTCATTTCTAAGATCATGTTATGCTTTTGTTATTTATTGTCGCGGCAGACGTGCCGCGACATTAAGGTCCAAAATATATGGAATGGAATTTCAGCATTATATCGCATTAATAAAGAATATATCTACTTTATGGGGTACCGGGCATAATTAAAGGCAGTGCTGCCAGTGCTATGGCCATTGAAGCCACTCGTAGATGGTATCAAGACCCACTTTGGTCACCGCACTGGCCTCCACAATGGTCACCTGTTGGCGTATCTGCTTCTGCAGCTTGGACATCTGCAGCATGAGAAGAGCTTCGTTGCGCATCTGCCGGTAAGAATAGTCCATCTTTGCCAGCACCAGCAGAATCTTCACCTTCTGCAGGCGCGGCTCCGTGAGGATGGAATAGAAGAGAACGCCGGCGGCCGAGATCTGGCACAGATTGGAAGTGTCCACCACATAGATGAGCTTTTTCACATCCTCGAAGTACTGCCGCCACAATGGAGCCATGCTGCCGCCGATCTCCAGGATCTGGATGGACTTGGGCAGATGCTTACTCCCGTGGTGGTGTGCCTGGGTTGCCCCATCCGCTGGCGGGGCCTTGGGTTTGTCGCTGTTCGGCGATTTGGTGGGAAAGTGGATGCGGTAGATTCCTGTTCCTATTGTGGGCATCGAGTAGCTTGTCTCGTCGATGGAGTCTGGCTCCTGGAGAGCCTTCAGCAGGTGGGTCTTGCCCGAACGCTTGGGACCCAGACAAATGCAGGACATGTTTCCGTTCGTTCTGCCTATTGATCAAACATTGTTTGCCGTGGTAACCGAACCACTATTCAAACACGATAACAAACGATAACAGCCCATTTCCCTTGCGCTCTCTGCCGGGAAAATTTTAAACTAATTAACTATAAAAAGTACTGTGGTACTGTTAATATTTTCACATCTCACAGCACTGAACACATACTTTATAAGGACTTTTTGTTCAGATTTAAAGCTAATTTTATAAAGAATCCCATACAAGTGGGCCTTATATTGGAGACATTATGATTCCAGGCCCCAATCTACTTTTAAAGCTATCTTAACGCAATTTTTCAGCTTACATTTCTTTCTTATGCCAAGAATGTGTATCGGGATCAAGATATGTAAACAGAAAATAAATCAAATGCTTTAATAGGTAAAAGATATCAATCTATGAATAAGACATTATTTATGAAATTTCAAAGCAGCTCGGAAAACAGAATTTCAATATTTATTAAACGAAAAAGGGCATACAAATGGACACAATACCGGTTGACAGGCAACAAGTGTGAAATAAGGTGACAGTTTCTACTCACTTACGTTTTTGCTGCGGTTGCTTGAACAAAAGTGTCTTGTGCGTATGACTACTATGGGTTTTTAATGTGCACAGGGCATTTGGTGCATACAACCGTACGCCTGTTTTTCAAAAACATCGTACAAATATCGATGACAACGATGTTTCTCCAGGAAAGGTCACAACATCCCAACAATTTCCTTTTGATCCATTTTTAAAGCTAATTTTAGAAACCATCCAATACAAGAGGGTGTTTAAAATTGTGCAATTCTTGTTAAAAATCGATTAGCTTATCAGATAAAATAATGTGGTCAAAACATAGGGTCCCAGATAGCTAGTAATATTAGACGGAATATCAAAAGTGACGAATATGTTATGTTTTCGATGTTTTTGCGATGTATGTTATGTTCGCAACATCATCGCAATAACATCGACTCTCACTTACGTATTTTACCGTTGGCAGCATTAATTTGTATGGGCCAGCAACATGTTACGCGAAATGATCGACAGTGTCCCGCAACATGGAGCAACATGGACACTGAATGAGCAACATTCTGCATACCCCTTGGAAAAAGTTATGATAGAATTAAGGAAATGTTTGTCATCGCTCCCATGAATGCAGAAAATATCTCATCGAAATATTGTAGTTAATGATCCTCTTACAGAGAGCTAACCATAAAAGTACTATATCGAGATCGGAATCGCGATATATATACAGAAAAAAAATCAATTGAATGGGTAGAAAAAAAAAAAATGTTGATCTGTGAAAAGACATTATTAATTACTTTTCAAAGCAGCTCGGAAAACAGAATTTCAATATAAATTAAACGAAAAAGGGTATCCAAATGTCCACACCACCGGTTGACAAGCATCAAGTGTTCAATGACGTGACAATACTCACATACGCTTAATGCTACGTTTGTTTGAACGAAAGTGTCTTGCGCGTATATGTAAGCACATCTGCAATGCAAATAAATAAATTAAACAGATCATTTCCTAAAATTCAATTCAATTAATTACCTTTGTTTTTACTTGCCCAAATGTTTTTTTAAATGGCAATTGTTCGCGCTCATCAAATATCGATCAACCATTTAAATCAGATGGTTGATCGGTTTCACTTCTGATTCACACTGAAAGCGCGTGGATTATTGTATAGTTTAAACTTTAAAGCCAAGTCAGACTCAAAACTACCGGAATACCTCGTAAATACTAAGAAAGGTGGGAGAAGTTGACTTGGAGCAATCTCGAGAGCGAGAAGGAATTCTTTCGCAAATATTTTCCGCAGTACGTAAGTAAAAATTTCACCATAACCCAGCCGACAATCCACATGTTATCCGGGAATCTAATCTTGCAGATCTGCAGCGCGATCCGATTTTCCGACAAGACGACCCTTCTTCTCAAGCCGGCGTTAGGCATCCCAAAACATCCCAGTTGAGCCTGCGTACAAAAGTACGCGGAGAAATTAAGCTCCTCAACTGAGTTGACTACGTCGATTCTTATTCGGCATTTTAAGTTCGATTCTGGCTACGATATTGTATTCGGCCACCTCTTTGTCTGTGTACGTGCATTGCCGCCCTCAGGTTCCACAGCGCCCACAAATAATTCATTTCTGCTTGCTTTGATACAAAATTTGAATTTTTAACTGATTTTATTTGTGCACAGTGTAACCGTAGAGCATGCACATCTGGTCACACTGGCCACACAGCAAACTATGAATCTGTCTATAGAAAATTTAGCTTATCTTATTTTTACGTCTCACAACACTGAACACACTGTCTGCTGCATGGTGAAATTATATATAAGGATGTTATTTTGTGTCAGTCAAAAAATTGTCAGTCCTAAATTTGTGCAATTCTTGTTAAAAATTGATTAGTTTATCAGATAAAATTATGTGGTCAAAACATAGGGTCCCAGATAGCTAGTAATATTAGACGGAATATCAAAATTGACGAATATGTTATGTTTTCGATGTTTTTGCGATGTATTTCTATGTTATGTTCGCAACATCATCGCAACATTAGCAACATCATCGCAATAACATCGACACTCACTTACGTCGCGCTCGACTCTCACTTACGTATTTTACCGTTGGCAGCATTAATTTGTATGGGCCAGCAACATGTTCCGCGAAATGAGCGACAATGTCCCGAAGCATGGAGCAACATGGACACGGAATGAGCAACATTCTTCATACCCCTTGGAAAAAGTTATGATAGAATTAAGGAAATGTTTGTCATCGCTCCCATGAATGAAGAAAATATCTCAACGAAATATTGTAGTTAATGATCCTCTTACAGAGAGCTAACCATAAAAGTACTATATCGAGATCGGGATCGCGATATATATACAGGAAAAAAATCAATTGAATGAACAGATAAAAAAAATGTTGATCTGTGAAAAAGACATTATTAATTACGTTTTAAAGCAGCTTTAAAAGCACTATTTCAATATCAATTAAAGAAAAAAGGGTATCCAAATGTCCATACCACTGGTTGACAGACAAAAAGTGTGAAATGACGTGACAGTTTCTACTCACTTACGGCGCACTTTCTGCTCACTTACGTTTTTGCTTCGGTTGTTTGAACGAAAGTGCCTTGTGCGTATTTCTACTATGGTTTTCTAATGACACTCGAGATGCGCACAGGGAATTCGTTCATACAACCGTATGTCTGTTTTTAAAAAACATCGTACGAATATCGATGACAACGATGACAGGTCGCAAAGCCACAGCCGAATACGCCAACAATTGTTTAAATTTTTATATTTTGCTGATAAATCATGGATGAAATTTGCGGAAAACCGAAACCAGCACTAGATCAGAAGGAAGTCAAAGAAATAGGCTTTGAAAAGCAGTTTTGTGTACCTTTGAATGGCGTACCCACGGAAATCGTCTACCATCGCTTCGGACGCAAGCGGCTGCTGATCATCACGCAGCTGGGCAAAATTGCCGGGACCTACAATGTGAGCTTTGACATTAGCAACAATCCTTCAATGCTCAAGCCCGTGAAAGATAAGGACTTCCACATCTCGGTGCCGATAACCATCAACACCTGCCTGGGAGTAGACACCGTCGAAACCGACTGTGCCATACAGTTCTTGGTCAATAACACCAGACTCTGGGAATCGCCAACGGACTTTGTCATTTGCCTGGGCTTGAAAGTGATTGATACCCCCCTTCTGCACGCCCTGGCCAAGGTGCTGGACGAGGTTGTCCTTTAGCTTACAATTTGTACATTATTAAAACTTAATAAACGTCATAGACCAGAATCACTTTTCGCAAACGTTTATATTTCGTCGAATTTGTACATTAAAACGTGTACGAAAGTCGGAAACAAAACATCACTTCATAGGATAAAAAGCACAAACACGGCGGATGTTATGTCGGTATGGATGTGGTTCATAAGCAAATGGATGCTTAATCGAACAGACCGAATCCCATGTCGTCGTCGGACACATCAGACTCTTCCTCCTTCTTCTTCTCCTCCTTCTTGGACTCGGCGGCTGGGGCATCAGCAGCAGCAGGAGCAGCAGCACCACCAGCTGGGGCAGCACCAACTCCGGAGCCGATGTTGGTGATCAGGTCCTTGACGTTGATGCCCTCCAGAGCCTTGGCGAAGAGACCGGGCCAGTAGGGCTCGACCTCAACGTTGGCGGCCTTCAGGATGGTGGAGATTTTCTCACCCTACGGCAACAGATATAAAAAAAATATTATTAGTATGGGGTGTGGAACAGCATAATGTATCACAGGAATAACAAAACATTCACAAATCCACTAGGATGGCGACATTTGGAATGGATTTGTTTTCCATTGACATTGAACTTGTGAACTTACGGTGACGGCAACATCGTCATCAACCAGGATGAGGGAAGCGTAAACGCAGGCGAGCTCAGCTTTAGTCGACATTGCGAAATTGGTGATTAATTAATGATTGTGCAAGTTGCCAAAAATTAATTTATTTATAATAAATGGCCTTAGCTCGGTTGAGAACAAGCACGCTGGGCAAAATCCTAGACCGGAAAGAGGCGAAGTAGGGATGTACAGATGACAAATTTATGTATCAAGATATCGATATATACATTTGTTTGACAATATATATGTAGGTGATATTTTTTGAACTGGCGAAATAATAATGTGGACATTTTTGGGGGAATATTTAACGTATATATATATATATATGTTTTTCTGAGTTTGGATCGTAGTAAAGTACACTATTTTTGCATTGTTTCACGTCGTTATCGTTTACCCGCGACTGCCTATCGTACTTATCGATGCACAGAGTGAGTTGAAAATTAATATCGGTACTTTTGTGCGATATGAACTTTTCGTTGTCCGGAATCAAACAACAACAAGTAAAAAAAGGCGCGTAGAATGGAAGATATAAAAATTAAGAAGGAAAACAAAACTATAGCCGATGGCGATCCATCCGATGATGAGGAGGTGAAGGACATAGGCAAAATCACTTCGTTAAAGTCTCTGGGTCCCTTCATCGCATCGCGAGAGAACAGCCAGAACACGGTGTACCTCAGCGATGTGCCGGCCGTGTGCAAGGACAAGCCCTGCATGCTGGGCGTCGACGAGGCGGGCAGAGGACCCGTGTTGGGTCCCATGGTCTACGGCATCTCCTACTGCCCGCTGGAGAGCAAGCAGGCGCTGATCGATCTCGGATGTGCGGACTCCAAGCAACTGACGGAGGAGAAGCGGGACGTGATCTTCAACGAGATGAACACGCTGGAGTATGCCAACAGCTGCGTGGGCTGGGCCGTGGAGATAATCTCGCCGAACGTCATCAGCACGAGCATGTACCGGCGAGCCAAGTGCTCGCTGAACGAGGTGTCCATGGAATCGGCGATGGGTCTGATACAGCAGGCCATCGATGCGGGCGTGAACATAGCCGAGGTCTATGTGGACACGGTCGGACCGCCGGAGAAGTACCAGGAGAAGCTGTTGCGACGCTTTCCCAACTTCAAGATTACCGTGGCCAAGAAGGCCGATTCCACCTATCCCATTGTCTCGGCGGCCAGTATCTGCGCCAAGGTTACCCGCGATCATGCCCTCAAGGTGTGGCGTTTCCCCGAGGGTCTGGTCATCAAGGACAATGCGTTTGGCAGCGGCTATCCCGGGGATCCGGTCACGAAGCGCTTTCTCACCGAACACATCGATCTGGTGTTTGGCTTCCCCAGGCTCGTGCGCTTCAGCTGGTCGACGGCGGAGAATGCTCTGGCGGACAAGGCCTACGACATGGAGTTCGATGAGCCCGACTCGGAGAAGCCCAAATATGCGGGCACTAAGCTCACAAAGTTCTTCAAGGGCACCACCAAAGACGGCGAGGTGATACGCGAGGAATGCCGCTTCTTTAAGCAACGTCACTTGTCGAATGTTCTTGAATTTTAGTCTCGGATAAATACGTTAAATATAGCTTTAGCTTTAATGAATCTTATTTTTTTTTTCGCCAATCTTCTTTATAAATCTTAGGCTTACGTTACGTTCGTGTTTACAGGCTAAAGGGGGGCGGGGGAGGTTTGGGATGCAGTTACACTGTTCTGAATGTATGCGTGAATCGGTCCGATCTCTCCATCATCCGTCTGTTCAGCCATCCAATCCTTCCATCCGATCGGCTGAATAACAACATGTTGGGTGTGGGTTCGGGGGAGGGGAAATACTCGTACTCATATGATTAGGTCTTAAGTGTAAAAGGGCAGCATGAAGTTAGGAGGAGAGACTGGAGAAGTGAAGGGAAAATGGGGGGATCGTTAAGGGCCGTCGTCTCTCATCCGTTCATCGATCGATCGATACAATAACAAAATGCATAAAGTTATACTAAACGATTTCTGTATAAAAATGGTAATCTTAGAAACATAGCGCTTACAATTAAGATTAAAAAGAAACGAGCAGAGAGCGCGCTCTCCCCGCGCGATCGCCACAACGTAGGGGGTGTCGCACCCCGAAGCGTCGAGGGTCTCACGTCGAGGGGGAGCGGAGCTTGTCGTTTGTGTGACTCGGGACAAAGCGTATGTAATAGATTGGACAAAAGCATAGGGGGCTGGGGCTGGGGGATCGATCCCAATCTCTTGGACCTCTCTGAAGGTACGAATGAATTAGATATTGCTTCATGGGAACAAGAGAGTCCATCCAAGAGTTGAGATGCGGAGAAACAGAGGCGGGTAACAGATCGTTTTGAAGGTGTGTGTATACAATTTAAATCGAAGCGTTCGTTTTAATAGACAAAACTCAGGATCTCCTGGACGCGGGCTGGCGCTGATGATGTGTCCACAACGCCATTGGTAGCCGAAGATCAGAACTTCCGCAGATCGAGAACGAAGACACTGCCGTCGGAGGCACTGGCGCCCACCTTGGTGCCCTTGGAGTTCCAGCAGACCTCGAAGATGCCGCCGGTGCCCTTGTAGCTGTGCACCAACTGCCCGGTTTGCGTGCTCCATATGTGCACGCACTTGTCAAAGCTGCCCGAGGCAAGATGCTTGCCGTCGGGACTGAAGGCCACCGAGTAGACGGGCTCCGTGTGCTTGGTGAGCGTGTGGATGCAGCTACCCCGCTCCACGTCCCACAGTCGCACCGTGGAGTCGAAGGAGGCCGAGGCGAGAATAAGATTCGTATTCGGATTGTTCGTGCCCGGCCCCGTGGGCGACCATTTTATCGTGTAGATCTCCTTGGAATGAGCCTGCAGGTCGTGACAGCAGCGATCCCGATTCATGCTCCAGATCTTCAGCGTCATGTCGTCCGAACAGGAGGCCAGTAGCTGGCCCTGCGGACACCACTTGATGGCGTTCACCTCGTTGGTGTGGCCCCGGAACGTCTTGATCGGCTCGTTCACGCCCAGCCGACACACGTGTATCCGTTGATCCGTACTGCACGACGCAAAAGCCTGATTCGTCTGCCAGTCAACGTCCAGGGCGGGGGCACTATGGAAGGCGAATTGTTGCGTGCACTGGCCCGTGGAGGCGTCCCAGATGATTGTTGTTTTGTCCACTCCGGCGGAGAGAATGTAATTGCCGCATTTGTTCCACTTGAGGGCGAAGATCGGTCCCTTGTGCTGGCCCAACGTCGAGGCCAGGCGGCCATCTGTCTTCCAGATGCGCGCATAGCCATCATAGCTTCCGGTGGCCAGCAGCGACCCATCGCACTGGAAGGGAAAGGTATTTTAAAAATGGGAAATCTACTGGTGAGAAACTACTACTTACATTCCAGTCCAGGGATGTGACATCTTTGTTGCTGGGCACCTCTGCTCCGCCCTTCTGGATGCAGTGCCTCAGCACCAGCTGATTGGAATTGGTGTTTGCATCGGACATGTCCCAGATGCGGGCAGTACTGTCGCCAGAGCCACTGGCCAAGAGGTCCCGACTGGGATTCCAGGCACAGATGAACACCTCGCTCTCGTGGCCACGCAGTACGCGGGCCTTGGACTCGGGTATCTCGATGCTCTGGTCGATCTCCATGGCCTCGACGGGGGCGGGAGTGCCACCCGTGGAGGACGAGATGGTCCCGCTGGGAGCTGAGCTCTGGGCTGTGGTTGTGCCCGCCGCAACATTGTTCGGCTGGGCTCCCACTCTGATTGTGACGGCCGGAGTGGATGCCTTGGCCCCCGCGGCGGCGGTTCCTCCGGCAGCTGGTGCTGAATCGGGATTGGAAGTCGAGACAGCGGCTCCGGCCGGAGCGGCGCCGCTTGACGGCTGTTCGGCACTGCTGGATGTGTTGCTGTTGCCGTTGGTGGATGTGGATGAGGCGGCGTCGTCTGTGCTCGTTGCATTTGCATTTGCCGTATTGTTGACTGCCGTCGAGCTGCCGGGCTCACTGGAGTTGGCCTTTTTATTGGCTCCGCTGGCGGCTGTTGCGGAGGCATCGCCTGCAGCTGGGGCTGTGGCATTGGTGGAGCCGGCAGTGGCTGCCTGGGTTCCATTGCCGTTGCTTGCCCCGTTGGCAGCGTTATTGGCAGTTGCTGCGGCACTCCCACTGGAGTCCACCTCGTTGGTGGACTCTGTGGGCGTGGTGGTGCCCGTGGTGCTGCTGGATGACTTAGTGGCTCCCGCATTGACCGTACCCGGCTCCACCTTGATCTCGGCCTTCACACTGTTGTTGGCATTCGTGGCTGCCGGCGCAGTCGAGTCCACGCCCGGTTTGCACGGCTCCGTTTTCACCACCGGCTTGGGCGGCTTCACTTCCGGCATCACAGCATCGATCAGAGAAAGGCCCTCAATGGGGCGCGCCACCTCTCCGTCTTCGCCAACGCTCCACTCCACCTCTGTGTAGAGTAGACCCTTCTGTAAAATGGTTAGCAGGGCGGCCGGCGGCACGAGGGCTCCATTGATGTTGCTCTGCGAGATGTGCGACTCAATGCCAAACACGTAGGAGGAGTGCAGAAAGCCTACAACACAAAAAAGATACGGCAATGACTAAACCATGGCACTGGTGTGGTGTGCGGGGGGTGATCAATCCCCGACCCCGACTCACCCGACTCCTGCAGATATCGGTAAACAAGGAAGTTTACCTCGTCGCTGGAAAAACTCATGGCTACCAGGGGCGCACTCTTCTAGTTTCTTTTGAATGCACTTCAGGTCCTAGGAGCACTCTGTGGACGTCGTCCAATTATTGTGGCGGCGGCGGCAATGACGAGGGAGATAACACGACACGGCACTGCGTAACACATGCGTCTGCATTTAGCACGCGCTCTCTGCTCCTCTCCAGAAATCTGATGGTGGCTGCTTGCTGTGGTGACGTCGCTAAGTGGATTCTAGTTTCGGTGGCTCCGGCCTGCGTCTAAAATTCCCAATTCACTTTGAAACACAAGAGCATTTTACATATTTTTTTCACAAATAAAAACTACGCATCGCAGCCCTGAAACGCGCAAAAAAATGGCGGAGGCAGGCATAAAGTCGCGTCCGTGAGGTGGCTCGATGCGGCTTTTGCTTCACTCCACACATGACGTCAGAAGTCTAACGCTGTGATAGCACAAATATCCGAGTAATTTTCTCAGGTGGCTGCATGCAAAAAGGTAGCAAGATTTATTCGCAACACATTTAAGTTACGTTAATTACACTTTTTAATGAAATTTCTAGAAACGCTCATACAAAATAGTTATATTTGGATGTGTGACGTCACTGCGATTCGTACCTTGCATTTTTCTGCAGCCCTGGCATATTTCGATGGTATTTGCGGTATATTGGCGTTTTGCCACACTATTCTGGACACTTGCGCCCGCTAGGTGGCTCCAGTCCGAGGCAGAGAGAGAAGAAAAATCAATAGAAATTTTCGTTTTAGTGAATTGCTCTGCATTTGGCAATAGTTTACAACAAAAAATCAGCAAATATCAAATTAAATCGCCAACCAGGTGGAGTTACATAAAGCGAGTACTCGCGACAAACATTCCGCAGCCAACACCCAGAAAAAACGAAGCCCTGAGAGAGGCCAAGCCACGAACGGAGCAGCAATACAAAATTCCAGCACAACCAACGCCAGCCCAGCCAAAGCAACCAACCATTTTTCACTACGGGCCGCCTCTCATCGGGAACGTGTGTACTATTTAAGCATAAAAAGTAAGCAGCCGCAAGTGTAGCCCAAAGCCCCATGGAGAAACACATACGCCCATTAATGTTTGTTTCGGTTTGTGCTAATGAAATGACTTCGTCATCTCGCGAAGAAAAAAATAAAAAGTGACGTGACGTGAAAGCGAACGAGTGCACAAAGGCAGCAACAAAGAGCCCAAAACGGATCAGAAGCTAGAAGCCGGTGGATCCGGTGGTCGCGGTTGCGGTTGCGGTCCCCCAAATAAACCAAATAAATGCAAATGCAAACGCAAACGTTCGGGAGTGCAGGCGATAAAAGTGCGGTCCCGAGGTCATCTCGTCGTCGTTGGTGAAGCTCTGAATCTGAATCTTTATCAGTTGTGTTGCTGCTGCTGCTGTTGTGGCAGTGCCAAAGTTGCAAGAGTGCTGTGCTTGCCAAATGTGCGCGGGGGCGGCATCGACAGGCGGCATCATTCTCTCTCCCCTCCCTCTACCCACTCGCGGAAAGGCCCACAAATGTCAGGGTTCATTTGCAAGCGATTCTTTTATTTTTCAATATACCCCCCCAATGATCAGTCAGCCCCCTAATATGTGACTCTCCAACAGGTCTGAAAGAGAATTTCTACAGAACGGCGGAGCTACACTGAGCGAAATAAGCGGCTATTTTGTTTGCAAGCAAATAAAATACCCCACTCCGTTGCCGCCGTCGTCGTCGTCGTCGCTGTTGCTTTCGCTGTTGTTGTCGTCGAGTTCGAGCCGATAAGAGCGTCTCGAGACTCGGCCGCCTCCCAGGCAGATATTTCTTGCGCCCCCCAGTTTGCATAAAACCAGCGAAAATTAACAAGCTAACTACAATGGCGCCGGTGCGGGGGGATGGCATGAGAGGCCTGGCAGTGTTTATATCGGATATAAGAAACTGTAAGTAACAAAAAAAAAGAAAAAGAATGAAAAACCACTCCAGTAAATTGCTTGGATTTAAATTTAATTTATCAGTGAGCAGGGCAGAGCAGAGCAGAGCTAGCTTTTCTTATCCAAATTCATTCATAGGATAGGGGCGGAATCAGCGCCATTTCTTGATCAATTACTGAGAGGAGCAACAGCAACACACTCGACACACACATACACACACACACATTCTATACATATGTGTATGCATAACATATTTTATTGTATATGAGAGAGTACCCGCGCCGACAATTGTTGTTTGTTTGCTCCCCGTAACGTATTCGTAACTCTGTCCGCATTATCGTCATGCTGCCGTTACTGGTTTCCTCTCTCCACAGCATAGGGTCTCCAAGAGTCTCCACTTTTGGTGACTGGTACTAATTGGCGCCTATGGTGACCACAAAGAGACACACACACACACACAGAGAGAGAGAGCGAGAGAGCTTTGCTTTTGAGAGTGAGAGTCATCACTATCGTCTCCATTAAACGATCATATGTCTTCTGACGGGGAAAAGAAAGCTGACCTTCCGCCTGCTGCCTCTGAGATTCTCCTTTTATGACCTTGACCCATTTACCTTTTGTGCCTTTTTGTAGGTAAAAGCAAAGAAGCGGAGGTCAAACGCATAAACAAGGAGCTGGCCAACATACGGAGCAAATTTAAAGGAGACAAAACCCTGGATGGCTACCAGAAGAAGAAATATGTGTGCAAGCTGCTATTCATCTTTCTCCTTGGCCATGACATTGACTTTGGCCACATGGAGGCGGTCAATCTGCTGTCCTCCAACAAATACTCAGAGAAGCAGATCGTAAGTGCCAGATACCCAGAGGATCCCTTGAAGACATTCGATAATTATTTCCTCCGTTCCGTTTCAGGGTTACCTATTCATTTCGGTGCTGGTCAACACAAACAGCGACTTGATCCGCCTCATCATCCAGTCGATCAAGAATGATTTGCAGTCGAGAAATCCGGTGCATGTGAACCTGGCGCTGCAGTGCATCGCCAATATTGGGAGCCGGGACATGGCCGAGTCGTTCTCGAATGAGATACCCAAGCTGCTCGTTTCTGGGGACACCATGGACGTGGTCAAGCAGTCAGCTGCACTGTGCTTGCTTCGGCTATTCCGATCCTCGCCTGACATCATACCCGGCGGCGAGTGGACCTCGCGCATCATCCACTTGCTCAATGACCAGCACATGGGCGTGGTGACGGCTGCCACCTCGCTGATTGACGCCCTGGTCAAGCGTAATCCGGACGAGTACAAGGGATGCGTGAATCTGGCCGTGTCGCGGCTGTCGAGGATCGTGACTGCCAGCTACACAGATTTGCAGGATTACACGTACTACTTTGTGCCGGCTCCCTGGCTGTCCGTGAAGCTGCTCCGGCTGCTGCAGAACTACAATCCCGTGACCGAGGAGGCGGGCGTTAGGGCTCGCCTTAATGAGACCCTCGAGACGATCCTCAACAAGGCGCAGGAGCCGCCCAAGAGCAAGAAGGTGCAGCATTCGAACGCCAAGAACGCCGTCCTCTTCGAGGCCATCAATCTGATCATTCACAGCGACAGCGAGCCCAATCTTCTGGTGCGCGCCTGCAACCAGTTGGGCCAGTTTCTCAGCAATCGGGAGACGAACTTGCGCTACCTGGCCCTCGAGTCCATGTGCCATTTGGCCACCTCGGAGTTCTCCCACGAGGAGGTCAAGAAGCATCAGGAGGTGGTCATACTCTCCATGAAGATGGAGAAGGACGTTTCCGTGCGCCAGATGGCCGTCGATCTGCTGTACGCCATGTGCGATCGCGGCAATGCCGAGGAGATTGTCCAGGAGATGCTCAACTACCTGGAGACGGCCGACTACTCCATACGCGAGGAGATGGTGCTCAAGGTGGCCATTCTCGCCGAGAAATACGCCACGGATTACACCTGGTAAGACCCAGATCTAAACCCTGTTGTCGAATCGCTTCTTATCTCGATCTATTCTTCCCTGCAGGTACGTGGATGTGATCCTCAATCTCATTCGCATCGCTGGTGACTATGTGTCGGAGGAGGTCTGGTACCGTGTCATCCAGATTGTCATTAATCGCGAGGAGGTGCAGGGCTACGCAGCCAAGACCGTGTTCGAGGCTCTGCAGGCCCCAGCCTGTCACGAGAACATGGTCAAGGTGGGCGGCTACATCCTCGGAGAGTTTGGCAATCTGATCGCAGGGGACTCGCGCTCGGCGCCCCTCGTGCAGTTTAAGCTGCTGCACTCCAAGTACCATCTGTGCTCGCCCATGACGCGGGCCCTGCTCCTGTCCACCTACATCAAGTTCATCAATCTGTTCCCGGAGATTCGCACCAACATCCAGGACGTGTTCAGGCAACACAGCAATCTCCGTTCCGCCGACGCGGAGCTGCAGCAGCGGGCCAGCGAGTATCTGCAGCTGAGCATTGTGGCCTCCACGGATGTGCTCGCCACCGTTCTAGAAGAGATGCCCTCGTTCCCAGAGCGCGAGAGCTCCATTCTAAACGTTCTCAAGAAGAAGAAGCCGGGTCGAGTGCCAGAGAACGAGATCCGGGAGTCGAAGAGCCCCGCTCCGAACTCGGGACCGGGATCGGTCCTCCAGAACAACGTTCACGTGAACAACTCTCACAGCAAACTGAACAACAGCAATGCCAACACGGATCTGCTCGGCCTGAGCACGCCGCCGGCCAACAACGTGGGAAGCAACAGCAACAGCACCCTCATCGATGTCCTGGGCGACATCTACGGCAGCAACAACAACTCCAGTGCCGTATACAACACCAAGAAGTTCTTGTTCAAGAACAATGGCGTACTCTTCGAGAACGAGATGCTTCAGATCGGCGTGAAGAGCGAATTCAGGCAGAACCTTGGACGGCTAGGCCTCTTCTATGGCAACAAGACACAGGTCCCCCTCACGGTAAGAGTCCTTCTTTGAAAAGTAATTGTGGGCAGATTTAAATTTAATTTTCGTTTCGTGTAGAACTTCAATCCCGTGCTGCAATGGTCCGCCGAGGAGACGCTCAAGCTGAACGTACAGATGAAAGCGGTGGAGCCGACCCTGGAGGCCGGTGCACAAATCCAACAGCTGCTCACAGCCGAGTGCATCGAGGACTATGCCGATGCGCCAACCATTGAGATCAGTTTCCGGTACAACGGCACCCAGCAAAAGTTCAGCATCAAGCTGCCGCTGAGCGTGAACAAGTTCTTTGAGCCAACCGAAATGAATGCCGAGTCCTTCTTTGCCCGATGGAAGAACCTGAGCGGGTAACTAGCGACGCTGCTCGATGAACGAATGAATGGATGTAATACTGTCCTCCTTTTTAGGGAACAACAACGATCACAGAAAGTGTTCAAGGCCTCCCAGCCGCTGGATCTGCCTGGGGCACGGAACAAACTGATGGGCTTTGGCATGCAGCTGCTCGATTCTGTGGATCCCAATCCAGACAATATGGTCTGTGCGGGCATCATACACACGCAATCACAGCAGGTGGGCTGTCTGATGCGGCTAGAGCCGAATAAGCAAGCGCAGGTAGGAGCCGATCTTCGTTGTCGTTCTTCTGAAACTAATCCTGTACCTGTATCTTTCTGCTTTATCTATAGATGTTCCGATTGACTGTGCGGGCCAGCAAGGAGACGGTGACACGAGAAATTTGCGATCTGTTGGCGGATCAGTTTTAAGCCACAATCATGGGACAGAAGAGATGTCCGAAGGAGGGAGGAGAGCTACGCTACGGCAAAACCACTTTACAATGCACAATCCTAATCACCTAGAGAAATATCAACGCAGCAGAACGATGTCGAGAGCCCTTAGTTATGTACGCCGCCGCCACTCCCATGACCGATCTACCACACTTCTCTTCTCTTCACACGTACCTTTTGTCAATCTTCTCCAGCAGCAAGAGGCACCTCTAGGATACCTTTACTCCTCTACCTCTTGCTGGCACTACTCTACTCCACTCCACTCCCTTTTTGTAACCCATGCGTATGCCTATGTTTTGAATATTCTTTTTGTAAACCCACTCCAAATTCCTAAGCCCACAATCCCCCAATCACAGAATCCGCATCAGAATTCTTTGTAAATGTTAAGCTCAAAAGTTCATAGTAGGAAAGAAAGAAAGAAAGAAAGTAAAGAGAGAGAGACATAATTAGATTATGTTTAAACTGTATGACAAACATTATATATTGTTGCATCATTTCGAGGCAGTAGCAATTGGATATTATATACCATACTATACACATTCATACAAAAACCACATACATATACCTAGTATATACGTCGTTGTAATAAAAACAGAAAACAAACAAAACAAAAAACGATGAAAGATAAAGCTTGCAGCGGAATTATAAAGATACATATAAAGAATGCAAATGACAAATATGCAAATCGTTATCTAAATATTTATACATATTGATTATTGCAATTGCATTAACGAAATTCATGTTTAGTGTTTTTTGATTGAGAGATCGGATCGCGAGGATGTTGGAGGAGCAAGAGGATCGAAGGATCGGCGGATCAGTGGATGATTAGATGGAAATCTCATTAAATAATAGACAAATAATTAGGTGACGAAGGCAGATACCCTTTTTGATTAAAACATTGTTGAGCAAACCCTAAAAGATTTAACGAAAATTCGCTCACGAAACGAAAAACGCGAAAGAAACAAAAATATTATATACCTACTTATAGAAGAATTTTTCGATTGATCCTGTGTGTATTATTTCGTTTCGTATATGTACCATAGATAACATAACTGATAAAACTACATGTTGTGCCGCCTCGGTAGCCCCCGAACCAGGACAGGACACGGGGGGTGCGCTGGCGATTTATATAGCACCAAGTATTAAAACTAATCCCGATGCAGATGCAGATACAGCAAGCAAGCCATAATATCTGTTGCGGAGGCAGCCGAAGCAAACAAGAACAAAGAATTGTAAACTAAATATACATTATATAGATACTGAATACTGAAATATGTACCGATAATGAATGGCAATTGTCGTCACCCACACTTATACCCATATTATGTATACCATCTAGACTCTCAGACTCTCTTTCCTGATCTGGTTTGCATGCCCTTCGGATACGATACGTGAGTTTTCTATAAAGTGCAATAGTTAAATTGTTACACAAATTCCACAACAATTCCATGGAAAACCCAACACACACACATCCAACAGACAGACAGACACAGATACAGCAGAAACAACAGAACAGATCGAGCGACTAAAAACCAATACTGAAAACCACAACTACATATAGCAAATGCAGGAATTTATCTGTAAAAGTAAACAAATATGTATTTAAATAAATAAATAAATATAAATTGAAACCATTCTGAGAGAGAGGCTTCCATTAGAGGTGTGTCATCATGATATTAGATTATGTCTAATAGCATCTCCACAAATTTCTACTACACGATCTCTTTTTAGAAGATATCTGAATAGTCAATCAGCAACGCTTTTAGGTATATGGATTTTGTATCAACTTTAATGTGGGGAATAATGTAAAAACGGATACATATGATCTAAACTCTAGCTTTAACAATATGTTGGGCGATCAAATCATATCTTGTTTAGCTTGAATCTCGCATTGATGTTCACTGAACTCAGCTCGGTGACCAGGAACTTGAAGGAGAATGGGATTTCGATCATGGACACTGAGCTGCTGTCCCCGCACAGGCGACACGTCTGCGGCTTCGAGGTGAGCCCGCCTCGCTCGGTCCGCTTGACGATCTGCTGCAGCGGCGACAGAATGGAGCCGCACTTGTGGCACACCAGGGTGTGCGTCTTGTCCGAGTTGTGGAAGAGGCGATCCTGCAGGAGGAAAGCAGCTCCGTGGGATATCAGGGCGTCGCGCTCCATCTCTCCGAAACGGACACCACCTCCACGCTTGCGTCCCTTGATGGGCTGCTGGGTGCGGGCCTCGACGGTGCCCGTGGAGCGCACCTGCCACTTGTCGAAGACCATGTGCCGCAGGCGCTGATAGTGGACCACGCCGAAGAAGATGTCCGCTGTCATCTCGCGTCCGTCCACGCCCGAGTAGAGGCGCTCCGTGCCGTAGTAATTGTAGCCGCCGGCCTCTAGCATCTTGCCAAAGTAATCGATGGCCGTATTCTTCTCCGAGAAGCGGAAGGGTGTGGCGTCGTAGACGCCGCCATGGACGGCGGCGCTCTTGCCGGCCATCGTCTCGATCATCATGGCGATTGTCATACGGGAGGGGAAGCCGTGGGGATTGAACACGATGTCGGGTATCATGCCCGACTCCGTGAAGGGCAGATCCTCGGCGGGATACTTCTGGGAACAGATACCCTTCTGCCCAGCCCTCGAGGCAAACTTGTCGCCAATCGTGGCCGGACGTGGCACCCTCAGCGTTATGCACACGGTCTTCTTGGGTGTGAGGTCGAAGCTGCCCAACTGCCGGATGCTATCCACAAAACATTCCTCCTTCTCGTCCATCTTCTCCACCTTGTAGGTGGCCACCTCTCCGTCAAAGTAGCAGTACAGGGGACAGCCGAAGGTGAGCTTGGCGCCGGGATGCGGCAGTCCGTCCGTGTCCAGGTACTTGGCCAGCTCCGGCATGTGTGGATGCCGGGCAAAGTAGCTGCTCTTTTTGGGCAGCTGCACGAACTTGGACTTGTAGATGCTGCCGTAGGCAAAGCCCCGCTCGTAGGCGGACTTGTTGATGATCATGGCATCCTCCATGTCGTAGCCCGTGTAGGAGATGACCGCCACAATGGCATTGGTGCCCATCGCAAAGTCGTCCAGCTGGATGTTGTCGTAGTGGACGGGTCGGAAGAGCGGCGTCCCGGGGGTCTGCAGGCGGTACAGCTTGTTGGCCGCCTGCTTGGGCCAGTTCAAGCAGGGCGTGCCCATTGTCTGCTTGCCCATCTGGCACTGGTACATGTTACGGGGCGACTGGTTGTAGTCCGGCATCGGAATGAGGTTCGCCAGGTTGCTCATAAAGTGCGTCTTTGCCAGCTCCAGATGGGTCGTGAAGTCGGGATAGATCTCCTTCGGATCAATCGCTATCTCCATGTACAGCTGCTCCAGGGTGCCGATATACTCGACCTGTTTCCACTTGATATTCCACACTGGACGCATCATGCGGGCGGGACCCGTCGACAGGTAGAGGCCGGGAAACTGGCCGTTCTTCTTGAACGGAATGAAGCCGATCTCCATCATCTGCGGCACCGCCCCGGTTATCTTTTCGTAGCGCAGATCCTCGACTATCTTGCAGGCATCGTTTTGGAATATGTGGCCCAGGTGCTTGCCATCCAGCAGTACCACGTACATCTTGGCATCGGGATTCCTTTGGCAAGACAGCGGGACCATTCCCATTTCTATCAGCTTCGGAGGAATGGCCTGAAAGGGTAGCAGGAGGAATGAATTTATAGTCTCTTTAAGTGGAGGAGCATCTACTCACTTGGACCAGCTTGGGATCTGGGCGTTTGGATATCTCACAGGTCAGCGTCAAGTGATTGAGCAGGCCGCAGGGCGTTCCATCGGGCGTGTGCACGGGACAGATGAAGCCCCAGGCGTCGGGCAGCAGCTGGCGAGCCTCTGTGGTGCGCATCGTGGTAAAGTAGGAGCCGCGATGGATGGCCCGGAAGTGGGACATGTACCGCATGCGGTTGATGTTCTCGGCCATGATGACCAGGCCGCTGTTCTGCATGAGACCGAGGCCCGTGTTGCTCGCAATGTTGCCGGTGGCCAGGAAGGATTCAATGGACTTGCCCACTCCGCCAGACTGCCGCATAGACTGCGCCAGGATGCTGCTGGTGAGGAGGCTGTCTGGTGTGGAAAGTTTCTTCTGGAGGACGCGACGCACCATGTTCACCCAGTTCTCGATGCGCTCCCCCAGATACTTCTGGTACAGATGCCCGGGAAGCAACACTTCCTGCATCATGGCCGAGTCAACGTTCTCCACCTTGTGCTTGCCCTGGGCGCACTGGAAGAGCTTCTGCACCATGAACACGATCAGCTGGAACTTCTCCTCGTAGGTGTCCAGGTGGACCAAGATGCGTTCCCGCAGAATAAAGTCGGTGACGTCCTCGTCGGGCTGCCACTCGGGAACGATGGGGAAGCGAGACCGGAAGAGGGTGCCAATGAAGGACCTGCACTGGGCGTGGGTGTACACACCTTCGTTGTGGACCTCCCTCAGCATGGTTTGGACGGAGGAGACGTAGTACTGATCATCCTCGTAGCCTTGCACCAGCCTGTTGTAGATCTCCTCGTCCGTGTAGTCCATCAAGCACTTGAGGATGAGGCAAACTGGGACGTAGGACAGGCGCTTGAAATGGGAGAACATGAAGCGGGCCGTTCCATTGTTGAGGTAGTGGAGAACGTTGCTGAAGGAGCTCTCATCGTCGCGCACTGTCTGCACCATTATGCCCAAGTCGCTGAAGTTCTGGCCACGATCCTTCCAGGTGGAACGCTTCACGCAGATGGGGTGATTCCGCCGGACGAGCACCAGCATTCGGACAATCTTCTCGTTTCCACGTATCACAAATATCCCTCCCCACTCGGTGTCGTGTTCGCCGTGCTTCACCATCTCCTCTGGCGTGCCCTTTCCCAGGTTGCACGCCTTTGATCGCAGCATCACCGGCACCTCGCCCAGATCCATGTTAATGGGCGTCTTTTGCAGCCCATTCACACTCCATGCCAGACGCACCGAGCACATGCCCGAGTAGGAGGCGTGCAGCTGGCGTGAGTCTGTCGGATAAATTTCACGTGTGCGCACGTCAATCACATCCTGAGGCACCTGTGGCTTCGCTATCCAAATGTTCTCCACTTTCAGCGAGATCCGCTCTCCAGCCGGGCTCTGCATCTGGACGGGCGGCATGTGCTTGGCCACAAAATCCAGGCCCACTGTCAGCATCTCATCGAACGAGTCCACATGTGGGGCTCCAAGGTTTGCCAAGTGCTGCAGCAGAGATTCAAATTCGTTAGACGCGCGGGGAGTATATTACAGCAGCCTCTTACCTTGTTCAGCTGTTTGGGTATCGCTTTGAATTCTGGCCGGGAATTCGTCAGCTGAGGATCCGTCTTCATTTCCTCCAGCATTTTGCTTGTTTCTTTCAGGAAATTAATCAAAAATAATAAAAACCCAAAACGCAGACCGTTGCACGTGTTGTTTGGGTCGGAGCTAAACTGTGGGCTGTTGAGCTAGTTTGGTTCGGTTCACCCAGCAACTTTAATTGTGTCCAAATAATGGTTTTCTTATTATTTATTATTTTGGTGTTTCAGTTAAAATTTAAAATGTTCAATTAGTTTAAGCTATTTAGCTATAAAATCGGCCAAATAAAACATTAATGTGGATTTTATACCCTTGTTAAAATTGGTTCAATTGATGTTAGTTCAGGGAACGGTGCTGCTCATCTCCGTGGTGGAAGTTCTGTTAGTTCCATGAACGCTGTTGCTCATCTCTTTGCAGCGGAGCTGCCAACTTGTTGGAATAAGCAGCTGATTGTGTGCCCGCGTTAAATTATTTGCTTACAAAGTGAATTTAAACTAAATTGGAGGAAAGAGTCCAATTATCTTGATGTCTATAAATCCTGTGCACCTGCTAACCTGACAACGTTTACTTGGATATCCGGTAAGTCTTGCTCCTCATTTGTATGTACTGCTTGGAGTCATGTCTACGGAAATGACTCTTCTGCCGGATGTGTTGTCAACGTGTTGCTTTCTCCAATGAAGTTTCTGCATTGTGGCCCTTGCGACGGACCGGCTCCTTTGGCTGCTGTTTGCAAGGATTGTCAGCCGCAAAATATGCGCAAGTTTGTTGCATTATTAATGCATAGAAATGCTCACAAATGAGACGGCGACGACACTGACTGACAAGGAAACATGGTCTGGTTGGAGAAAATACAACGTACATAGGTCTTACCCCAACCCAAAAGGATTTTCCTATAGTCAGTTGCATGCAGAAATGCTCTACATTGTGCTGCTGGCTCGCATTAACTTTGACTTTCAGGCGAAAGTTGCTCTAATTAACCGCAGGGGCCACCAGACCCAGACCCACACCCACACCCACGACCAGGCACCAGATGACATCGGCTCATGTGTGTGGGCGGCTGGCTGTCAGGATAATGAAGCTGAAACTTCCTTTTTGGTTATTAACTCGGCCGGAGCCAAAGGAAAACCTACAGCAGCCAGCAACTTGAGAAAGACACGAAACAACAAGAAAAACAAGTAGGTGGGGGAGAAGGACGTTCAATCTGAGCCCAGTAGTCGCTTCGGTTTATTATTCCATTATAATGAACACAATGCACATTTTCTTGGAACTTTTTCCTACCAGCGAGCGCTCTGCTCTGGCAGTGTCCTTGGCTGCTTTGGGTCCTTTCGTTGCCACTTTCGTTGCACATTTGCGTGGTGCAATCTCTGTGAAAGTTGGAGCTGTGTTATATGTGTGCGTTTGGGTGTGGGGGTGTGGGGGCGTGGCAGGGCACAACTTTTGCCATGCGCTTCCAAGTTTTTAGCCGGATTTTTTGCTCCTTTCTGGCGCTTTGTCTGCACAGACGACACCGGACCGCGGACAGGAGAGCAGAGCGGAGCAGCGCAGCGGAGAGAGTGAGGACCAGCATGGCAAATTGCATTGTTGATTTTCATTTTCAAGCCTGAGCTCCGCTTCTCATTCTGTGGCAGTGTGCCATCCTGGCACCCTAGCACTGGCGACACTTTGCCAAATGTGTGCTTCCTCCGCCTGCCCGCCCCCAGGCCTTTGGTTCCGTACAGAGTCATTGCTGCGTGTTTCCCACTTTTCGAATGTGAACGCAAAAAGTGCAGGCATAGCCAGCGTAAAAATCAGCTGCAAATGCATTTTCATTTTCAAGTTTTTCGCAAAAGTTTGCTTAGCAGGAAGAAGTACTTCCACGCACTCTTCAGAATCATCATCAATTGTTTAATCGAGCTCCAGGGATAAATACCCGGGCTGTTTTGGGAAAGGGTTGGGGGAGTTCTAACCATTCGTTGGATAGTACATACGTACATACATATGTATAAGGATAAATTATTTGGGAGTCATTTTGTAAACAATGTCGCGGCAGCTGTACATCGGCGATCAGCTGATATTTCTCTCGCTCTCATGTTTACAATAGAACTAGTTCTTTCTGGCTACTGAGTTCGTTTTTCAAGATGGCAAACTGATTCAAGCTCTTGTTGATTTCTAGATCTGTCACGGGAAACATTTTTAATCAATCCTGTGTGGTGAAATAGAAATAAAGCACTGAAAAGAAAAAGGTTTTTTCTGCAAAACATAAATAAAAGTTTGTCACATAGTGGCACGCTAATTCCCAAAACCAAACAAACATTTCTGTAAAATTGCAAAACATTCAGCAAATTTTGTTTGTGCTTGTGTGTGTATGTGCATGTTCACTGAAGAACTAGTTAGCTGTGTGAGTTCTATAAGATGGCGAACTGGTTCAAGTTTATGCTGGCATGTGATAGGCCTGTATCAATGTAGAATTATTTCTGGAGAATCTTGGAAATCAATCGAGTTTGTTATAAATCAGGAAAAGAAAGCTTTTCTTTCTGCAAAACTTATACAACAGTTTCACAAATAGTTGCTAAGTAAGACCCAAAATCAAACTTATATTTTACTGCAACATTTTAAGCTCTTTTCGTTAATTGTTTTCAGTTTGTTAAATCAATCAACCGGAAAATACGAATTTTTGTCTGCAAAACTTATACACAAATTGTCAAAATATAAAGCAACTGCGTGCAAAACAAACATTAGTCGTAGAAGATGTCCGGCTTAACGATTGCACGTTTGTCCGATGAGCGAAAGGCCTGGCGCAAGGACCATCCATTCGGATTTGTTGCTCGCCCCGCCAAAAATCCCGATGGCACCCTCAATCTGCTGATTTGGGAGTGCGCCATTCCTGGAAAGAAGTCCACCCCCTGGCAGGGTGGACTCTACAATCTTCGCATGATTTTCCAAGATGACTATCCGATCTCTCCGCCGAAATGCATGTTCGATCCGCCGCTCTTCCACCCCAATGTGTATCCGTCGGGCACTGTCTGCTTGTCACTGCTTGATGCGGAGAAGGATTGGCGCCCGGCCATTACTATAAAGCAAATTCTGGTGGGGATTCAGGAACTTCTGGACAACCCGAACGCCGAAGATCCAGCCCAGGCAGAGGCCTATACTATATATATAGGAAACCGCCAGAAATACGACAAAGTCGTGCGTGCCCAGGCCCGTACTATGAACCCTACCGGGTAGTGTATAGAATCATGAATTCAATTTAATTATAACTATAATTTTAATTTTAATTCGATTCGATAAAGCAATCAGAAATGTGATTCCAACCAGAATACTTTGTATAGTGCCTAAATATTGTATTGAACTCCCAATGGGAATTGTTAGGGGCATTGACCTTGTAGCACCTACGAGTCCATCTGTGAAAAGCCCTTGACTATGATCTTCATTGTCATGCTGCTGCCATACGATGTGGCAACTGTTTTTCTTTGATTTTCTGGTTAGTCATAATCAAAGTGACGCGTCTGTCTAAATTTAAGCACCTTCATGTGACATATTTTCCTAATTAAAATGCATCTAAACGGAGCGCATAACATAAAAACAATAATTAGGGAATTCGAGGAAGAGAGGATCGGGTCAGTCCCAGTCTCCAACAGAGATCGACTCTCATGAAGATAGTTTTCCCTAAGAACAAAGCATTCGTTGGAGCATTTTCCGAGAGAGATCGCAGAGATCTCTTTGTTGGTTGGTTAAAAATAGAAAATCTATTCGATGTTTTGCTCAGTTTTTCCCGAGAAGCCCAAGCGAAAAGTTCCGTTCGTCGCATCGAATCGGATAGAAATTAGATTTCGAGAAATTTTCCAACGTCGCGCGAGATACATATATATATATACTTTTTTTTTTTGTGTAATTTGTATACTAGATATTTACTTTGATTTCGGATACACGGAGTCGGTTCGGTGAAACTTTCTTATTTGAGGACAAGTTTAAAGCGCAACAGTCTCCAGTAGAATCAATCGAAAGCTTTCTCCTTGGATGAGAAAGTAAAAGTCAATAGAAAATTGCGAAATCGAAAGATCGAATCGCGTGTGATCGAAGCAGCACACTGATATAGCATATCTGTGTATCAGTGTGTACCTATATCTGTTCCGTTGCTGTGGCAGCCAACGGAGGTGGATCGGTGAGGGCGGGGCAGCTCTTTGTATCGCTGCTCTTCTGCGGTGCTTCTTCAGAGGAAAAGTCGCATTAAAGTGAATCGTAAATAAAACGCCTGCCAGGCCAAGAACATCAGTAAACAGATCAGAACGCTCGCATACCACAGATCTGTTCTTCGGGGCCTTTGTTCTCGTGGATATTATGGGAAATGCAGAGTCCACGCCGCCTGCAGATGAGTCGCAGGTGCAGCAGCAACAGCCGCAGCAACAGCAGCAGCGGAGAGTGGGAGGAACTGTCGCGCCAGCGGATGACGAGCCCTGGTGGAATGAGATCGAGCACGAGAATTTAATTCTGCAACAGGCCCTCCCCAGTGAGGCCACACCAATGCCAAGGAAAGCTGTGGTGGATGTACCCCTGAAGATCGCGGAAGATAAGGAATCAATTCGAGTGGTGGAAGAACCTGCTGTTGTCATGGATATGGATAGCAAGGAGAAGTCACCGAAGCGAGAGCAAAGCCTGGAGGAATTCAGGGAGGAGCTGCGTACCAAAAGGGAGGCTCGCCAAAGTGCTGTACAGGATCTGCGTGAGGAGATCAACAGCCTACGGAGAGACCTGGCCAAGGAGCAGGCAGAGAATCGACGCCTAAGAAAGGATCATGGCGAGGAGGAGAAGCCAGAGGGGCAGGCGCAGGAGGAGGCACACGAGCACCCAGAGATCGATCCGGACGATGAGAATCCCTCGAGTCGGAGTCGCCATGCCAACATAGAGCTGGCGAACGCTCAATTAGCGCTCCAACAAGCCAATGCCGAGAATCTCTCGCTGCGCGGAGAAGTGGAGGTCGTGCAGCGTCAGGTGGGAACCCTCAAGGAGGTGATCTCGTGCTGCAAGCAGATGCTAAGCGTCAAAGAGGAGCAGTGTGCACAGGTGAGTGTTCAAAACTAGAGTCTAATCATCCTAACATTCGATGCTCTTCCAACCACAGCTCAAGATGAAACTGCAGCAGATCGAGAACTCTTTTAGCGAGCGAGAGATGAAGATCATGTCCAACAATCTGCGACAGGAGTACGAGCGCCAGCTGGTCAACATCCGCCAGTTGAGACAGCTCTACGAAGAGCGACAGCGTGTGGCGGCCGCCGAGTACGAGAATCTGCAGCGTCTCATCTCCATCAAGAGGGATGAACTCATCGCCGAGCAGGAGAAGTAAGTTTCAAGTTTTCAGGCCCCCAAAGCAGGTCCTAACTCATTCGTTTCCTCTCTGACAGAACCAAGAACTTTGAGGAGCGCAACCAGACGCTGCTTAAAGAAGTGGAAACAGCCAACGAGGAGCTGTCCAAGCTACGCGAGGAATGCGGCGAGCTGAAGTACGAGAAGCGAGTGCTCAACGAGCAGGTGGGAGCCGTCAATATGGTAAGAGGATTACCCCCAAAATATTATGAATCCAATCTTATGTACACCCATCTCCATTTGCAGCTCTTTAGCCAGCTCATTATGGGTTTTAATGGCAAGAGCAATATGGACATTGATCGCTTGAATCAGATGCTCGAAGAGAACCGCCAGCTGCTCAATCAGATGACCCAGGCCGAGGGCAGCTGCAGCGATGGCGCCACCCTGCCCAAGCTACTCTTTGAGCTAGTGGAAGGTGCCACGGGTTCGGGCGGCTCTGGCGAGGAGTCCGACAAGAGTCGCAGTGCAACGCCAACGCCACACGCTGTGGCTGTAGCTGAGGCTGAGGCTGACACTGCGGCTGATGGTGAGGGTGTGGATGTGGACCTGCCCGACTGTGTCCAGCAAAGGAGTGGATCTGCAGGAGCCGTTGCGGCTTCGTTAAAATGCCATGAGCCCGAAATTATGGGAAAAGTTGCCTCGGCCCAAGAAATCATTGGCAACTTGCCAAAAGTTTGGAAAGTGTTGATGGAGCTCTTGAGTCACCACAAAATCGAGCGCGTGCAGCTTGAAGAGCTGCCGGCAACCAGTAGTGTCAGTGGCCGGAGCATTACTGCCACGGCTGTTGCCCCAGGGGAAGGCCGCAAAGCGGAGGCGGCCACGGTAGCTGTTGTGGGCAAGCCAGCGGAGCTAAGCGTCAGCAAGACCTACATCAAACTGAAGGTGAGTCCTCCTCCACCTTCTAATACTCTTCCACTCTCTGTTCAAGTGCTGCGGACAATCGGGCTTGTTAGTTGTCGTATCCGGTTTGCTGATGAAGTGAGGAGCAGCAGCAGCAGCCTGCCATCGTCATCGTCGTTTGCTCTTCCACTGCACTCCCTCGAAGAGTCCTAGTTCGACTGTGAGTCCTTGTCCGTGTCCGTGTCCGAGGCTCTCTGTCTGTGGCTGTTTCAAAGTTTTGCATTATTCACTTAAGCGCTTTATTTAGTAGAGTGCAGACCGAGGCCGAGGACGAGCAGCTTCATTATTGCTGACGTCCTGCCGAGCCGAGCATCAATGCAACAGCCACTCCCTGCTGAGGGATGGGCGGATGTGACTGACTGACTGGGGTGGGGGTTCCGTTGTTGTGCACATAATTGAATTTATCGGTCAGTTGCTGGGGCACAAAACATGTTGCATACAATATTTTGGAAATCCGTTTAGGTGGAAAGTTCTCAAAAGTCCACCGACTGTGCCGAGCACTTTAAAAGTTCTCAATCTATTCTCTATTGTACGATATGGTTTGAATCTTTTGTCCGCGAATAATTCTTTATTTATTTTGATATTAATTGTAATCTATTAGAGTCCAGGCTAAGGCTGCCCGAAAGGCCAGGCAGACAATGATCTTCTCTGGATTAGCACGATCCATTTATAGTTATTGGAACGGCAGCATAGCCCTTAAGATCTCTTAAGATACTACACTATACCTAACTCTCTCTGCCTTTCTCTCTTTTAGGACCTCATTCTCGAGAAAAAGTCCCTGGTAAAGGAAACGAACCGCTTGAAGACCCTCAACAGTCATCTGGACTACCGCTTGAACGAGCAGGAGAAGCGCCTAAGCGCCGTCAGTCTGGAGCTCACGAAGACCTGGCATTTGGTGGGGAAAATGCAGCGCCAGCATCGACAGCTTCACACCCAGGAGCAGATTCTGCGCTACCAGCTACAGCAGAAGCGTCGCCTCCTCAGCGAGCTCAAGGACGAGTTGGAGTACTGCCGACGCAAGTGGGCGGCGGCCAGGGCCAAGAACGAGGAGACCCAGGAGCAGTGCGACGACTGGAGGCGGGAGTTTGCTCGTCGCAAGCTGGAGGATGCCAACCACTCGGCGGAGAGCGGATACAGCGACTCGGGGCCGCAGTCGGACGAGGAACGGGACTCTGCGAAAGCAGAGGAGTCAGCAGCAACGGGAGCAGAGCCTGAGGCTGTCGCCCCTCCTTCTACTTCTGGTAGTTGCCGCCGGAAGCACTTGCGGGATCAATTCGAGCACACGCGCAAGATTAAGCGGATGCAGAGCACCTCGCCAGGACGCCAGGCGGCCAATGCTCTGGCCGCTGGTTCTGCGGAAGACGAGGGCGAGGAAATTGTCCTCCGCTGGAACAGTGCCCCGCCCACTTGTGGCTGGCGTGGGGAGCCTATAGGAAACACATTAGAGGTTGACGAGGATTTGGATATGGCTGAGGGTGCACGCGGAGCCATTGCCAAGATTTCGCACAGCTCTCGCAGCAGACAGCGCAGCCAGGCGGAGGCTGCCTCCACTTCGGGCACGGCCAGTCGCATCCAGAAGCTGGAGGAGCAGTGCAAATCTCTCATCCAGCAGGTGCTGGAGACTTCCGACAACCGGGAACGGCTTGAGGTGCAGCTGTGCCGCTTCCAGGACGTCTCGCCCGCCCAGCATGCAGTGCCCCTAGACGAGTTCCTCAACAACAAGCGGATGGAGAGGATGACGCGGGCCAGCTCTGCACCGGCCACTGGAAGTCTTACGCCTAGAGAGGAGGAGTACACGCGAAAGCGATCCGAGAGACTGGGCCGCCTGGAAGAGGAATCGCGTCAGCTGATGTCGCGCATCAGGCGGACCACGGATCGGGGGCACTACCTGAAGAAGTCCCTGGATCGCATCAGACGCGCCCCCAGTCGCGATGCCAGTTTCGAGAGCAACAACGAGGAGGAGGCTGCTCCGCCTGCATCCAAAATGGAGGAGCCATCCCCTCTCACCGTCGACGAGGAGGCCTACACATCCCGGCGGGCCGCCCGCCTGCAGCGACTGGAGCAGGAGAGCCAGCAACTGCTCGCACAGCTCTCGAAGAACTCGGAGCGAAGCGAGGGACTGGCCAACAAGCTGGACACGCTCCACGAGCGACAGCAGCAGCCACAGCAGCAGCCCACGGCTGCAGCCATCTCACAGACCGTGGAACAACGGCTGGAGGACATCGAACGGGTGTCTGCGAATCGCGCCGAGCGTCTTCGTTTAATGGAGGCGCAGGGCAACGAGCTGATTGCACGCCTGAGCAACACCTCGGAGCGGGGCACGGCCATGATCAATCGCATGGCAGAGCGGGAAGCCAGCAGGCGCCAAGAGGCCGAGCTGGTGGAGCAGACCCTGCCCACGGAGGAGGCCACCAGCTCCGTCAAGAATATAGCCAGCACGCGGATCGTGGCCGAGCAGGAAGCAGACGAATCCGAGGGTGCTGCCTGCTGCGTCACCGTGACCACAACCGCCACTCAGCAGCAGTCCACGGGCGCCATTCCGAAGAAGCCGCCGAGGAGCACGCCTCAGGCTCATCTGTGTGCCGCCTCTCGCCTGGTCGATGCGGCCAAGAAGCGTTCCTCTGGCAAGGAATCCACAGGGGAACAGGCAAGCATTGCTCCAGAAACGCTCGAGGATATGGTGCAGCGACTGCGATCCTTGCCTTTCCCGGCGGAGATGCCACCCCAAAATGATACTAGTGCTGAACAAAATAAAGCGGAGGAAACTGAGGAGATGAAGGAGGAGGATGCAAACTGAAAGATGTTCACTAGATTTTACAACTACGAATACTCGCTGATAAAACTGCTCAGCCTCGGGGCTAATATCCCCCCACTCAATCCCATCTGCAAATATCTACACATATAATGTTAATTGTAACGATTTTCCGAATGAATAAAGATGTTTATTGTCTCAAATTGTCAAATCACCAAAATGTACAAAAGGTCATTCGGAAAGGTCTTGCCCGTGTGAACGAATTCCGTGGCGTAGACGTGGGTCTCTGGGTATCTCACGCCTCCGCTTCGGCTCCTGGTGGGAAGAGTTGACGTTGCCCTTCTTTTTCTTCATGTTGGTGAGCCGCACATAGATCTTGCCACGACGTCCTTTGCAGTAATTCTCCATCGTCTCCATGGGGAAGAGATGCAGGATCTCTCTCTCCAGCTGGTGGCTGTGTTGCAGCGTCATGTGCAGCCGATTGCCCTCATAGTAGCTGCAGATCATCTCGATGAGCAGCTGCCGCTGCACTACATTCAGCGCCGTCTGCTTACCCAGGAGATCGAGTAGCGACTGGCTTTTGCTCGGGTTGGCCTGCAAAATGCCGAGCACTGTAACCGCCACCTGCTTGCCGCTGTCCTCTACCTTCAACGGAGTCAGAATCTGGGAGGCTTGTACATCGGACTTTCCACTGTCCGTGGCACAGTCCGACTGGGGTTGGGTGTTCGCGCACTGGCAACCCTGGCAGTGCTGGGGACTCTGTCCCGGAATGCCTTGGAGGGGCACGTTTAGGCCGCGCCGCCAGCGCTCCAGGTGATGCTGGAAGCGTATGCGTTTGCCCATCGGAAATTGGCTCAGAAGCTCGTCCATGTGGTGCCGCTTCATCATCTGCAGTTCGTCCACGTTGATGTCTTCGTCTTGCAAGCGTTGAATGAGATCGACCAGATCCCAAGACCGGAGCAGCTCGCGCAGCTGCTCGTTTTCTTGCTCCATTTCAAGGTGCTACGAATGCAGGCAATTGAAAAAATTTAAAAATCAAACACTAGCAAAAAGCAAAGAATTGCTGCTACTAACCTGACTTGCCCGCTTAAACGCCGTGGAAAAAGAAGCGAACAATCAGAAATACACACATACATCTTTCTCCCTCTTACATGTGCATGACTGTTGTGTGTAATACGCTTGACAACACTACAGAGAAAGAGATATATGAAGAGAGATATTTTCTGTGTGTGTGTGTTGCTAAAAGCTGTATGAGGCATATATCTCTCTCGCTCTCACTGCATGTTTTTGCAGCTGCAAAGCAGAGCATTCGAATGTGTGCGTGTGGCAGGTTCTTAAGCTATGTAGCACATTATATGAGTGCTTGTACATATTTCTTAATATGCCCTTATATGTACATATGTATGTATCATCTCTCTAAACGTAATCCAAGAGCGAACCTGATGCAGTGGCGGAATCTAGCATAACCAAAGACAATAGAAATCGTAAGATGAACATCACCATACAACATTTTTGAGGTCGATTTTGGTTCAATTTTAATTCCACTTTGAAATAGAGAGAGACCGCTTTCTCGTTATATACGTGAGGCTGAGATTTAACTGTATGTGTGCACACATCTTAGGTCTGCTTGTTTGTATTCGTTTCTTACGATGCCGCTGTCGAAGAAAACACCCATTACTTTATTGGATTCGTTATTGGAGATTATGACACTCTTTGAAGACGCTTGCCCATAATAAAAAAAAAGTAATATTCTAAATATCCTTTTTATGCTTATTTTGTTTTATGTACTATAAACGAATATAATGAAGGAATGTACGTAAAATGTAAAAATATATAATCTATGTCATACATGACTTCATATTAGATTAAATGTCTGTAGGTTATTCGTAGGTCGAGTCAATAAGTCAGAAAACTTCACATCTCACAAAATGAAATTGTTTGGGCGATGTTCATCTTACTATTTACATACATACATGTATGTATGTATGTGAATATATTGTCTTATATCATTGGCCAATTCTAATAATACAAATATTTATTTTTTTTAATTGAAATTAAAGGTTTGAAAAAAAGAGAAACTTGTATGAAAGAGATTTCGGATGTTTTGATTACACCACGGAAAAAATGTAACTCTTCCAAAGTAAAAGTTGAAATCTCACTCTGCATCTCTCTGTATCCTGCATCCTTCAGATGCTGCATCTCTTTATCCCCTGCCTTCGCATACATGTGCATATGTACATATATCACTAATCAGCAAAGAAGTCGGACGGCTGTCTGTCCGCCGCCTCATCCTATTCGTGCAGTTCCATCGAGATGCCCCCAAAGCACACGACACGGACTCGCTGGGATTTCTGGGACTTATGTGCTCCCTTAGACACGCACGCAGCCATGACATTGCCAGCCCCTGAGACTGCCACTGCCACTGTCGCTGAAATGCATGGGTTGGCTAGGTTGCAGGTTGCCAGTGAGGGTGGGTTGGTGTGTGTTGGTGTGGCAAGGACGTGGCCATTGGGTGGCAATGGGCGGCGCATTATCTCTGCATATGTATGCAAGTAAAAATGCCAGCGTCCGCTAACAAGTTGGTGACGTCGTCATCGTCCTCATCCTCATCCTCGGCATCGCTGCTTTACGCAAATGCGATGCCCTGGCATACTCTTTCTCCCAATTCCGTCCATCCCACATCTCAAGGCGTGTAAACAGCAGATGGTGGGCCAAGAGAGGGAGGGCAAGGGCTCTCTCTGTTCAGGCATAAAGACAACATCGCCTCATATGCTTTTAAAGCGAACAGAGATTGTACATTAACTTTTCCGCTCGCTGTCTTTCCTTTCCTTTCCTTTCCTTTCCGAGCAACAGCAACAGAAACAGCCTCAACATCAACATTCTCTGTGAACAGCCATGTCAGGGTCCGTTAAACCCTCTCTATTCTTTTTTTAATTCCTTATACCAGAGTTCTGTTATCTAAGGGCCTGTTGGATTTCAATAGAAAACTGTTCTCAGACTGGAACCCCTCCGTAAGGTAAAATTTTGTTGGGAGTTCATTATCCTGCTTTACAGGTCTGGTTTGACGCTACCCCGCCGAAATGAATCCTTCCAGTCCAAGAGCGGGCCACTGGTTCGATGGGGAAGGATTCTTAACAGAGCTGTTAAGTAAGAGCCATGGAGCTCCATCATGTTTGAACCGCAGCATCTGGCTTGGCCGAGTAGTTGACTTGAGTGAGCAGAAACTCAACCTCAAACCTGAACACCTTATTCTTGTGGCTGATTGCAGCAGCGTCTTGGAGATGCCAGCGCCATAGATGATTCTGATGTCCTCCGACCACCAACTGCTCACCCTGTTTGCGCAGGATGAAGCCCGCCTGAGGATTGTGGCCAGGAAATCGGATACAGTGACTAAAAACTTGCAACAAGTTTCATTGAATCTGGTTCTGCCTTTGCATACGCTTCCAAATCCAAAAATATCAGAAATCGCAGTCGCAGAAGTAAAAAAAACATTATATGAGTGCAGTGTATTAGAACAGTCGACCACTTCCAAGAAACAACTTAGCAAGGCGAAGCTTGAGCCGACCGCGACTGCGCTGTTGTCGAATCGCCATTATTTGTGGATTTCGAAAATCACACACATACAGCACAGTGTTGGCAATTTAGCTATTTCCCCACATATCTAGCGTTTCTCTATTGCCAACTGCGGGATATATTGTAAAATAGCGGCTAGCGGAAATTATAGCTATTTTACAAGAACAGTTTGCGTTATGTTAGTTTTTTTTTTAAATATCTGAAGCTCCACGTATTTGTATGCTTTACTTAAAACCGTATTATATCTTCCATTTGAATGGCAAAAAACATCGATTAGCCAAAAGAGCACTTAAATATTATCGTTTTTAACTATGAAATCGGCCTGTGAATGCGGACCAAAAGACAATACCAATACCAAAGACAATATAAATATTTATATAAATATATTTATATTGTCGTTGGTAACAACGTATGTTTGAGTCAATTTTTTTTCGCTCAAAACTATTGTATATTAATATTGTTTCACTACTCTAGCGTTTTTTTGTAGCTACTATCAACATTTTCAGGCTGTTACTAGCTTTTTTTAAAGGCTAGTTTAGCTTTTTTATGACCCAAAGAGTTGGCAGCACTGATACAGCTACCGCCGATATATCTCTCTCACTCTTGCAAGGTAGAATTCGGACGACCCGACTGCGCTGTTCGAGGAACTTCGAAAATGGCGACGCTGCTGATTTCTATATAAAGGCCAGCACAGTCGTGCCCAGCCGACTTTATTTTTTATCTGCTCTGCGATGTGCCGTGTGTTGGCTGTTTAATCTGAATTCCTCTGGGCACTCATGGCCCGACCTCCGCGGAGTGGGGCCGAAATATTGTAAATATTTATGGAAATGCAATATGTCAATAGCTCGATAGCTCTTGATCCTTTTTTCCGCAAAACGGACAGTGGTCAGGGAGAGTGTGCGCAAAAAAAAAAAATCCACCGGCCGGTGGTCGGCGACGGCCACACGCTTCCCCTCGTACGCCTCCTCCCTGCCGAAGATGCTGTTGTTGCTGTCCGTGGGGGCCCGTGTCCGGCGTCGTGGCATTCATATCCTGATCTAAAAGGGAAATGGGAAATATCATTGACATCTTGAATATTTACATTTTTTTCCGCCTTGGCAAAGCTGTAATGGAAATCATATCGATATTTTGTTCAATGGGTGTTAAATTAATTAATTTCTAGCGTTACTTATTGAATAAATCTTTGTTAAATAAATGTGAGTTCTTTTATACAAATTTGGGCAACATTTGATTTAGTACATATGCAATTGGTTTTTCCTCAAGAAAATATTACATTAAATCAATCTATCGCACAATAAATATTATCGATAACAAACAAAGTACATTATTTGCAATAAATTGGTGTTTTATTTACAAAATGAACTTACAAAACATAATGAAAAAGAGCGGTGTGAAATTTATAAAAATGTGCATAGCGGCACGGATGGCGTCCAGTTGGGCCGAGAACGCAAATGGAACGGCCTGCGGCGCCGGTTCGTCTTTCCCTTTTGAGGTCCTGCTCTGCGCGCAATTCCGCAGCCTGCGCCCGCACAAGAATGCGCGGATATACGGATATATATTGTCAATCTGTAGACGCGCATGGGTTCACTATCCGTCTCATCAAAGTTTCTGAGATATTTCTTCAATATCTCTGGTATATCAAACTCGTCGATGATTATGCTGAGTGTGGGTCGATGCGGTTTAGGAGGTGAGATTTTTTTGACTAATTTTTCATTAAAAAAAACCCGCATGCAATTTGGTGCACGCGGGGCGGAGACAGCCCCTTAGTATAGTATTTCATGGCTTGCATAATAAAGACAGAGGCCGCGGTACTTCATTCCCATAGTGATTGTGATGTGCGAATCCGATCATCGTGTATATTTTTGTCATCGCCTCCTTCCCCAACCGCTCTAACCGGCCCTGAGCATGATCGCGCACTTGCTTATTCACCGCTTGCCTTCATTGCATACACAAGCGACAATTGTTCCGTTGTATTTTCACCATTTGCTCATGAAGCCAGTGGCTTCTCAAATTAATCAGATAGTTGACTTAAAAACACGCCCGCATATCTGGCACAGACTCTCATTTGTTTCCAATTCAAAATTATATATATATATCTTGATATCTAATATAAAATATTTCTAAAAATAGAATTATCTTGCATGTGTGAGTACGCACAGAACTGCAAGTATGTGTGTGTGTATTTGTGCAAAGCAGCAAATATTCGAGCCGAAAAAATTTCTTGAGCCAGAAATTTATTTTCTGGGTGTTGTGGTGGGGGGACAAAAACCTTTTATTTTATTTTATTTATTATCATACGAATAAAAATGTGTAATAAAATATGTAATATATCATTTATTATACTTAATATATAAATAGGAGCGAGAAAACAGACGACGACGATAGGACGAATAGGACAGATAGGACGAAAAACATTATATGAGTGCAGTGTATTAGAACAGTCGACCACTTCCAAGAAACAAATTAGCAAGGCGAAGCTTGAGCCGACCGCGACTGCGCTGTTGTCGAATCGCCATTATTTGTGGATTTCGAAAATCACACACATACAGCACAGTGTTGGCAATTTAGCTATTTCCCCACATATCTAGCGTTTCTCTATTGCCAACTGCGGGATATATTGTAAAACAGCGGCTAGCGGAAATTATAGCTATTTTACAAGAACAGTTTGCGTTATGTTAGTTTTTTTTTTAAATATCTGAAGCTCCACGTATTTGTATGCTTTACTTAAAAACGTATTATATCTTCCATTTGAATGGCAAAAAACATCGATTAGCCAAAAGAGCACTTAAATATTATCGTTTTTAACTATGAAATCGGCCTGTGAATGCGGTCCAAAAGACAATACCAATACCAAGGACAATATAAATATTTATATAAATATATTTATATTGTCGTTGGTAACAACGTATGTTTGAGTCAATTTTTTTTCGCTCAAAACTAATATATATTTATATTGTTTCACTACTCTAGCGTTTTTTTGTAGCTACTATCAACATTTTCAGGCTGTTACTAGCTTTTTTCAAAGGCTAGTTTAGCTTTTTTATGACCCAAAGAGTTGGCAGCACTGATACAGCTACCGCCGATATATCTCTCTCACTCTTGCAAGGTAGAATTCGGACGACCCGACTGCGCTGTTCGAGGAACTTCGAAAATGGCGACGCTGCTGATTTCTATATAAAGGCCAGCACAGTCGTGCCCAGCCGACTTTATTTTTTATCTGCTCTGCGATGTGCCGTGTGTTGGCTGTTTAATCTGAATTCCTCTGGGCACTCATGGCCCGACCTCCGCGGAGTGGGGCCGAAATATTGTAAATATTTATGGAAATGCAATACAGTATGTCAACTAATTGTTTGCAAAATGAAAAAGTCACAAAATTTCAACTTTAACATCATTATTTATTAGGAAATGCACTTGTTTTCATGTTCAGTCTTCCACAATATTTTTCTTCAACGTATTCTTAAATGAAATATGTAACAAAAATAATAAAAAGATAAACAGAAACATAAAAATTCATAAAAACAAAAAAAAAAAAAAAATTTTAGCTGTCTATTAATTCTTTGCAAAATGCAAACATTAAATCTTAAAGACGCTATATCTTTTAAACAATGTTCAATAATTGGCTAATATTTTGTATGCCCGCCATTGGCATCTATAACAGCCGTGAGGCGACGCGACATCGAGGATATAAGTTCATTTATATTATAATACTCCGGTATTTTTTGCCACTCCTCATTTATTGATTTTATCAAATGTAGTTTTGAAGTCGGACGACGTTTACCAACCCTTTTCTTCAGCAATGCCCACAAATTTTCGATTGGATTGAGATCCGGACTCTGGGCGGGCGTGTCGACCACTTTTGTACAATTGTACAGCAGCCAATTGCGACACAGGTACGATTTGTGCTTCGGATCGTTGTCTTGGTACAGCTTGTATTTGAGTTTGCTGCTGTTTTCTGGATCAACGAAGCCAAAACTCTGCGCACTTCTTGACAATTCGTTTTTTAAAATGTCCAAATAAAACTCCTTCGTCATAATGTCATTGAATATGCGCAGCTCTCCAACGCCTTTGGATGAAATGCAACCCCACACCATGACTGAAAGCTTGCCGAACTTAACAGTTGGCACTATGTTTTTGGCCTGGAGGGCTGTATTTGGTTTCCGCCAAACTTTGCTGGGTCCATCATGGTAGTACATCATGATCTTGGTCTCGTCACAAAAAATGACGTCATTCCAGTACTCCTGGGGACGGTTCACATTAAATGTTGCAAAGTTCAATCGCTTCGCAATGTTCGCAGCAGACAGCAATGGCTTCTTCCTAGCTACATGTGATGAGTACTTGTGGCGATTGAGTACTTTTCTGATGGTCTCATGGCACACGGTCTTCTTGCAGTCATTTTTTACATCGCTCGCCAGCTCCCTGAGGCTTGTTTGCGGTTTGTTTTCTATTGTTTTTAGGATTTTTGAGCAATCCCGCCGAGAAAGCTTTGGTGGTCTGCCTTGGGAACTGTGTAATTCCAGCCTGTTCTCCTTTTCTGCGCGGTTTATAATATTGTAAACTGTTCTAAGTTTAATTTGGTATGTTTCAGCCAATTCTTTGGGTGTTTTTCCTTTATTAAAGTGAAAGAACACTAGCTGAATTAAATTTTCATCTGTGCGTTTGCCAGGCATTGCAAAAATCGTCAATGTAAGAGATACGTGACCGAACCAAAGCAAAATTTTCAACGAATAAGTGCAAGAAAGACTAGAAAAAACAATGCGATCGGTCGTGCTCGAATGGGCTGCCCCGTTAGTTTTTCTGTGGTCTTCTTTCAACCAGTGTTTGCATTTTGCAAAGAATTTATTGACAGCGTCGTAGGTGCCTCTGTTTTGTTTTCTTCATTTCTTTTACGTATTACTTGGGACTTTGTAATTTTTTTTTTGCCCAACTGTAGCTTATACATATCTTAATAATAATTGATAAATAAAACGTTCCCAAACAATGCCTTTCCTAACAAAAATTGATGTTAAAGTTGAAATTTTGTGACTTTTTTCATTTTGCAAACAATTAGTTGACATACTGTATGTCAATAGCTCGATAGCTCTTGATCCTTTTTTCCGCAAAACGGACAGTGATCAGGGAGAGTGTGCGCAAAAAAAAAAAATCCACCGGCCGGTGGTCGGCGACGGCCACACGCTTTCCCTCGTACGCCTCCTCCCTGCCGAAGATGCTGTTGTTGCTGTCCGTGGGGGCCCGTGTCCGGCGTCGTGGCATTCATATCCTGATCTAAAAGGGAAATGGGAAATATCATCTTGAATATTTACATTTTTTTCCGCCTTGGCAAAGCTGTAATGGAAATCATATCGATATTTTGTTCAATGGGTGTTAAATTAATTAATTTCTAGCGTTACTTATTGAATAAATCTTTGTTAAATAAATGTGAGTTCTTTTATACAAATTTGGGCCACATTTGATTTAGTACATATGCAATTGGTTTTTCCTCAAGAAAATATTACATTAAATCAATCTATCGCACAATAAATATTATCGATAACAAACAAAGTACATTATTTGCAATAAATTGGTGTTTTATTTACAAAATGAACTTACAAAACATAATGAAAAAGAGCGGTGTGAAATTTATAAAAATGTGCATAGCGGCACGGATGGCGTCCAGTTGGGCCGAGAACGCAAATGGAACGGCCTGCGGCGCCGGTTCGTCTTTCCCTTTTGAGGTCCTGCTCTGCGCGCAATTCCGCAGCCTGCGCCCGCACAAGAATGCGCGGATATACGGATATATATTGTCAATCTGTAGACGCGCATGGGTTCACTATCCGTCTCATCAAAGTTGCTGAGATATTTCTTCAATATCTCTGGTATATCAAACTCGTCGATGATTATGCTGAGTGTGGGTCGATGCGGTTTAGGAGGTGAGATTTTTTTGACTAATTTTTCATTAAAAAAAACCCGCATGCAATTTGGTGCACGCGGGGCGGAGACAGCCCCTTAGTATAGTATTTCATGGCTTGCATAATAAAGACAGATGCCGCGGTACTTCATTCCCATAGTGATTGTGATGTGCGAATCCGATCATCGTGTATATTTTTGTCATCGCCTCCTTCCCCAACCGCTCTAACCGGCCCTGAGCATGATCGCGCACTTGCTTATTCACCGCTTGCCTTCATTGCATACACAAGCGACAATTGTTCCGTTGTATTTTCACCATTTGCTCATCAAGCCAGTGGCTTCTCAAATTAATCAGATAGTTGACTTAAAAACACGCCCGCATATCTTGCACAGACTCTAATTTGTTTCCAATTCAAAATTATATATATATATCTTGATATCTAATATAAAATATTTCTAAAAATAGAATTATCTTGCATGTGTGAGTACGCACAGAACTGCAAGTATGTGTGTGTGTATTTGTGCAAAGCAGCAAATATTCGAGCCGAAAAAATTTCTTGAGCCAGAAATTTATTTTCTGGGTGTTGTGGTGGGGGGGACAAAAACCATTTATTTTATTTTATAAAAATGGGTAATAAAATATGTAATATATCATTTATTATACTTAATATATAAATAGGAGCGAGAAAACAGACGACGACGACTAAGTCGGTTGCTGCGGCTGCGCAGCAACAGCCGATATATCTCTCTCACTCTTGCATAATTCGTTCGAAGCGAACTCTTTTCGAAAATGGCGACGAATCTAAATAGACACAAAATTCCAAACTGTTGAGCGACCCAACAAATGCTCCGACTGCTCAAAGTCATTTGCAGACAAAGCACAGCTCAGTGAACACTGACGTACTCACACATCCATATCCATACGAATAAACGACCATATCAATGTTCTCACTGCTCGAAGTCATTTTAGGATCGTCATACATATAACCATTCATACCATGGAGCGACCATATTAGTGTTCTCACTGCTCCAATTCATCTGAAAAGAGCCCATCTCAGCACACACATACGTATTCACATAAGTACTGACACGTTCGGCTTGAACGAGGTGGTTGTATGTGCGCTCGTTCATTAAGCTGCGTAATTCTGGACTCATGTGTTTGGTATAGCGCTGGCGTACTCTTGCCAGAACTCTTGCTCTTTCGGTATGTTGAAAAACTTTTTGAAATAATCGTAAAGGATCGTCGATTGTTCACGAATGGCAATGGCGAGTGCTTGGAATGAAGCCTTGTTGGAGTCGTTCAAATCCCAAGCACCGGAATTTCCCACATATCGTCTTAGCTGTCGAATCGTATCTACACATTCGGAATTGCGCAGCAGCATTAGCTCCGTAAACTCCATTTCGTTTAATTCCTCCAGGTTCCTAATGCTTGTGTCCACATCGGCTCGTTGCAGATTCAAGCTGACGTAGCGTTATGAAATCGCGCTCTATAAATAGAGTCTTTTCAGTTTCTTTGACCTCCTTGTGTTGTCTCGCTTCCTCCTGCTTGGGTGCATTTTTGGGCTCAGCGATGCGTCCTACTTGTCCCGACAACAGCTGATCCTTCAGAACATTCGCCTCTTTGCGCGACGCCCTTATCAAGGACTGCTCCATTATGCCATAGATGTTGGCTACTGGCATGTGAACCAAAACCATGCCGACTTTTTTATCCTGCGTGGAAAAAATTTTATATAGTATTTTGGAATGAACTGAACTTGAACTGATTAACTTACGTTTTCTGGACTAAGCTCCTTTTAAATGGCAGTACCGGCGACGGTTGGGTTCACTTCCCCTGCAGTGTCTGCGTCCACTTGTATTGGTCATTTGCCCTCTCTTCGGCCACTTAATTTATTTCGGCCATAGCCTACCGAAAGCCGGCTAGTTTCATGTGCTTTTTAGCGGAGAATTCTTCTTTGCGGTCAACGTATGGGAAGAGGTCTTTCAGATGTATGCGGCCGATCTGTCCCTCAGTACCATAAAAGGTGACGGTGTACTGCACTTTTGTGTTCCCCTCGCGGGTAACCCCATCCGGCCATGGCTTATAGCCGCGGACTTTGGCAAATACCAAGTCACCCATTTTGAACGATTTGCAAGAATGTTTTTTAGCTCTTTTTTGATCCATTATTATTCAATCGAATAATATACTTTACGTTCGTTGTGCTCTGAATTTTTCACGTCTTTCAGATGTATGCGGCCGATCTGTCCCTCAGTACCATAAAAGGTGACGGTGTACTGCACTTTTGTGTTCCCCTCGCGGGTAACCAGGCCGGCCATGGCTTATAGCCGCGGACTTTGGCAAATACCAAGTCACCCATTTTGAAGGATTTGCAAGAATGTTATTTAGCTCTTTTTTGATCCATTATTATTCAATCGAATAATATACTTTACGTTCGTTGTGCTCTGAATTTTTCACGTCTTTCAGATGTATGCGGCCGATCTGTCCCTCAGTACCATAAAAGGTGACGGTGTACTGCACTTTTGTGTTCCCCTCGCGGGTAACCAGGCCGGCCATGGCTTATAGCCGCGGACTTTGGCAAATACCAAGTCACCCATTTTAAACGATTTGCAAGAATGTTTTTTAGCTCTTTTTTGATCCATTATTATTCAATCGAATAATATACTTTACGTTCGTTGTGCTCTGAATTTTTCACGTCTTTCAGATGTATGCGGCCGATCTGTCCCTCAGTACCATAAAAGGTGACGGTGTACTGCACTTTTGTGTTCCCCTCGCGGGTAACCAGGCCGGCCATGGCTTATAGCCGCGGACTTTGGCAAATACCAAGTCACCCATTTTGAACGATTTGCAAGGAGGTTTCTTAGCTCTTTTTGGATCCATTATTAATCAATCGAATAATTTACTTCACGCTCGTTGTGCTCTGAATTTTTCACGCCTTTCAGATGTATGCGGCCGATCTGTCCCTCAGTACCATAAAAGGTGACGGTGTACTGCACTTTTGTGTTCCCCTCGCGGGTAACCCCATCCGGCCATGGCTGATAGCCGCGGACTTTGGCAAATACCAAGTCGCCAATTTTGAACGATTTGCAAGGAGGTTTCTTAGCTCTTTTTGGATCCATTATTAATCAATCGAATAATTTACTTCACGCTCGTTGTGCTCTGAATTTTTCACGCCTTTCAGATGTATGCGGCCGATCTGTCCCTCAGTACCATAAAAGGTGACGGTGTACTGCACTTTTGTGTTCCCCTCGCGGGTAACCCCATCCGGCCATGGCTGATAGCCGCGGACTTTGGCAAATACCAAGTCACCCATTTTGAACGATTTGCAAGGAGGTTTCTTAGCTCTTTTTGGATCCATTATTAATCAATCGAATAATTTACTTCACGCTCGTTGTGCTCTGAATTTTTCACGCCTTTCAGATGTATGCGGCCGATCTGTCCCTCAGTACCATAAAAGGTGACGGTGTACTGCACTTTTGTGTTCCCCTCGCGGGTAACCCCATCCGGCCATGGCTGATAGCCGCGGACTTTGGCAAATACCAAGTCGCCAATTTTGAACGATTTGCAAGGAGGTTTCTTAGCTCTTTTTTGATCCATTATTAATCAATCGAATAATTTACTTTACGCTCGTTGTGCTCTAAATTTTTCACGCCTTTCAGATGTATGCGGCCGATCTGTCCCTCAGTACCATAAAAGGTGACGGTGTACTGCACTTTTGTGTTCCCCTCGCGGGTAACCCCATCCGGCCATGGCTGATAGCCGCGGACTTTGGCAAATACCAAGTCGCCAATTTTGAACGATTTGCAAGGAGGTTTCTTAGCTCTTTTTTGATCCATTATTAATCAATCGAATAATTTACTTTACGCTCGTTGTGCTCTAAATTTTTCACGCCTTTCAGATGTATGCGGCCGATCTGTCCCTCAGTACCATAAAAGGTGACGGTGTACTGCACTTTTGTGTTCCCCTCGCGGGTAACCCCATCCGGCCATGGCTGATAGCCGCGGACTTTGGCAAATACCAAGTCGCCAATTTTGAACGATTTGCAAGGAGGTTTCTTAGCTCTTTTTTTATCCATTATTAATCAATCGAATAATATACTTTACGTTCGTTGTGCTCTGAATTTTTCACGTCTTTCAGATGTATGCGGCCGATCTGTCCCTCAGTACCATAAAAGGTGACGGTGTACTGCACTTTTGTGTTCCCCTCGCGGGTAACCCCATCCGGCCATGGCTTATAGCCGCGGACTTTGGCAAATACCAAGTCGCCAATTTTGAACGATTTGCAAGGAGGTTTTTTATCTCTTTTTGGATCCATTATTAATCAATCGAATAATTTACTTTACGCTCGTTGTGCTCTGAATTTTTCACGTCGGGAAAGTAAGGCGTGTGCTGAAAATATTTTCGCCTGTCAAAAAAAAATCCACCGGCCGGTGGTCGGCGACGGCCACACGCTTCCCCTCGTACGCCTCCTCCCTGCCGAAGATGCTGTTGTTGCTGTCCGTGGGGGCCCGTGTCCGGCGTCGTGGCATTCATATCCTGATCTAAAAGGGAAATGGGAAATATCATCTTGAATATTTACATTTTTTTCCGCCTTGGCAAAGCTGTAATGGAAATCATATCGATATTTTGTTCAATGGGTGTTAAATTAATTAATTTCTAGCGTTACTTATTGAATAAATCTTTGTTAAATAAATGTGAGTTCTTTTATACAAATTTGGGCAACATTTGATTTAGTACATATGCAATTGGTTTTTCCTCAAGAAAATATTACATTAAATCAATCTATCGCACAATAAATATTATCGATAACAAACAAAGTACATTATTTGCAATAAATTGGTGTTTTATTTACAAAATGAACTTACAAAACATAATGAAAAAGAGCGGTGTGAAATTTATAAAAATGTGCATAGCGGCACGGATGGCGTCCAGTTGGGCCGAGAACGCAAATGGAACGGCCTGCGGCGCCGGTTCGTCTTTCCCTTTTGAGGTCCTGCTCTGCGCGCAATTCCGCAGCCTGCGCCCGCACAAGAATGCGCGGATATACGGATATATATTGTCAATCTGTAGACGCGCATGGGTTCACTATCCGTCTCATCAAAGTTGCTGAGATATTTCTTCAATATCTCTGGTATATCAAACTCGTCGATGATTATGCTGAGTGTGGGTCGATGCGGTTTAGGAGGTGAGATTTTTTTGACTAATTTTTCATTAAAAAAAACCCGCATGCAATTTGGTGCACGCGGGGCGGAGACAGCCCCTTAGTATAGTATTTCATGGCTTGCATAATAAAGACAGAGGCCGCGGTACTTCATTCCCATAGTGATTGTGATGTGCGAATCCGATCATCGTGTATATTTTTGTCATCGCCTCCTTCCCCAACCGCTCTAACCGGCCCTGAGCATGATCGCGCACTTGCTTATTCACCGCTTGCCTTCATTGCATACACAAGCGACAATTGTTCCGTTGTATTTTCACCATTTGCTCATGAAGCCAGTGGCTTCTCAAATTAATCAGATAGTTGACTTAAAAACACGCCCGCATATCTGGCACAGACTCTCATTTGTTTCCAATTCAAAATTATATATATATATCTTGATATCTAATATAAAATATTTCTAAAAATAGAATTATCTTGCATGTGTGAGTACGCACAGAACTGCAAGTATGTGTGTGTGTATTTGTGCAAAGCAGCAAATATTCGAGCCGAAAAAATTTCTTGAGCCAGAAATTTATTTTCTGGGTGTTGTGGTGGGGGGGACAAAAACCATTTATTTTATTTTATAAAAATGGGTAATAAAATATGTAATATATCATTTATTATACTTAATATATAAATAGGAGCGAGAAAACAGACGACGACGACTAAGTCGGTTGCTGCGGCTGCGCAGCAACAGCCGATATATCTCTCTCACTCTTGCATAATTCGTTCGAAGCGAACTCTTTTCGAAAATGGCGACGAATCTAAATAGACACAAAATTCCAAACTGTTGAGCGACCCAACAAATGCTCCGACTGCTCAAAGTCATTTGCAGACAAAGCACAGCTCAGTGAACACTGACGTACTCACACATCCATATCCATACGAATAAACGACCATATCAATGTTCTCACTGCTCGAAGTCATTTTAGGATCGTCATACATATAACCATTCATACCATGGAGCGACCATATTAGTGTTCTCACTGCTCCAATTCATCTGAAAAGAGCCCATCTCAGCACACACATACGTATTCACATAAGTACTGACACGTTCGGCTTGAACGAGGTGGTTGTATGTGCGCTCGTTCATTAAGCTGCGTAATTCTGGACTCATGTGTTTGGTATAGCGCTGGCGTACTCTTGCCAGAACTCTTGCTCTTTCGGTATGTTGAAAAACTTTTTGAAATAATCGTAAAGGATCGTCGATTGTTCACGAATGGCAATGGCGAGTGCTTGGAATGAAGCCTTGTTGGAGTCGTTCAAATCCCAAGCACCGGAATTTCCCACATATCGTCTTAGCTGTCGAATCGTATCTACACATTCGGAATTGCGCAGCAGCATTAGCTCCGTAAACTCCATTTCGTTTAATTCCTCCAGGTTCCTAATGCTTGTGTCCACATCGGCTCGTTGCAGATTCAAGCTGACGTAGCGTTATGAAATCGCGCTCTATAAATAGAGTCTTTTCAGTTTCTTTGACCTCCTTGTGTAGTCTCGCTTCCTCCTGCTTGGGTGCATTTTTGGGCTCAGCGATGCGTCCTACTTGTCCCGACAACAGCTGATCCTTCAGAACATTCGCCTCTTTGCGCGACGCCCTTATCAAGGACTGCTCCATTATGCCATAGATGTTGGCTACTGGCATGTGAACCAAAACCATGCCGACTTTTTTATCCTGCGTGGAAAACATTTTATATAGTATTTTGGAATGAACTGAACTTGAACTGATTAACTTACGTTTTCTGGACTAAGCTCCTTTTAAATGGCAGTACCGGCGACGGTTGGGTTCACTTCCCCTGCAGTGTCTGCGTCCACTTGTATTGGTCATTTGCCCTCTCTTCGGCCACTTAATTTATTTCGGCCATAGCCTACCGAAAGCCGGCTAGTTTCATGTGCTTTTTAGCGGAGAATTCTTCTTTGCGGTCAACGTATGGGAAGAGGTCTTTCAGATGTATGCGGCCGATCTGTCCCTCAGTACCATAAAAGGTGACGGTGTACTGCACTTTTGTGTTCCCCTCGCGGGTAACCCCATCCGGCCATGGCTTATAGCCGCGGACTTTGGCAAATACCAAGTCACCCATTTTGAACGATTTGCAAGAATGTTTTTTAGCTCTTTTTTGATCCATTATTATTCAATCGAATAATATACTTTACGTTCGTTGTGCTCTGAATTTTTCACGTCTTTCAGATGTATGCGGCCGATCTGTCCCTCAGTACCATAAAAGGTGACGGTGTACTGCACTTTTGTGTTCCCCTCGCGGGTAACCAGGCCGGCCATGGCTTATAGCCGCGGACTTTGGCAAATACCAAGTCACCCATTTTGAAGGATTTGCAAGAATGTTATTTAGCTCTTTTTTGATCCATTATTATTCAATCGAATAATATACTTTACGTTCGTTGTGCTCTGAATTTTTCACGTCTTTCAGATGTATGCGGCCGATCTGTCCCTCAGTACCATAATAGGTGACGGTGTACTGCACTTTTGTGTTCCCCTCGCGGGTAACCAGGCCGGCCATGGCTTATAGCCGCGGACTTTGGCAAATACCAAGTCACCCATTTTAAACGATTTGCAAGAATGTTTTTTAGCTCTTTTTTGATCCATTATTATTCAATCGAATAATATACTTTACGTTCGTTGTGCTCTGAATTTTTCACGTCTTTCAGATGTATGCGGCCGATCTGTCCCTCAGTACCATAAAAGGTGACGGTGTACTGCACTTTTGTGTTCCCCTCGCGGGTAACCAGGCCGGCCATGGCTTATAGCCGCGGACTTTGGCAAATACCAAGTCACCCATTTTGAACGATTTGCAAGGAGGTTTCTTAGCTCTTTTTGGATCCATTATTAATCAATCGAATAATTTACTTCACGCTCGTTGTGCTCTGAATTTTTCACGCCTTTCAGATGTATGCGGCCGATCTGTCCCTCAGTACCATAAAAGGTGACGGTGTACTGCACTTTTGTGTTCCCCTCGCGGGTAACCCCATCCGGCCATGGCTGATAGCCGCGGACTTTGGCAAATACCAAGTCGCCAATTTTGAACGATTTGCAAGGAGGTTTCTTAGCTCTTTTTTGATCCATTATTAATCAATCGAATAATTTACTTTACGCTCGTTGTGCTCTAAATTTTTCACGCCTTTCAGATGTATGCGGCCGATCTGTCCCTCAGTACCATAAAAGGTGACGGTGTACTGCACTTTTGTGTTCCCCTCGCGGGTAACCCCATCCGGCCATGGCTGATAGCCGCGGACTTTGGCAAATACCAAGTCACCCATTTTGAACGATTTGCAAGGAGGTTTCTTAGCTCTTTTTGGATCCATTATTAATCAATCGAATAATTTACTTCACGCTCGTTGTGCTCTGAATTTTTCACGCCTTTCAGATGTATGCGGCCGATCTGTCCCTCAGTACCATAAAAGGTGACGGTGTACTGCACTTTTGTGTTCCCCTCGCGGGTAACCCCATCCGGCCATGGCTGATAGCCGCGGACTTTGGCAAATACCAAGTCGCCAATTTTGAACGATTTGCAAGGAGGTTTCTTAGCTCTTTTTTGATCCATTATTAATCAATCGAATAATTTACTTTACGCTCGTTGTGCTCTAAATTTTTCACGCCTTTCAGATGTATGCGGCCGATCTGTCCCTCAGTACCATAAAAGGTGACGGTGTACTGCACTTTTGTGTTCCCCTCGCGGGTAACCCCATCCGGCCATGGCTGATAGCCGCGGACTTTGGCAAATACCAAGTCGCCAATTTTGAACGATTTGCAAGGAGGTTTCTTAGCTCTTTTTTGATCCATTATTAATCAATCGAATAATTTACTTTACGCTCGTTGTGCTCTAAATTTTTCACGCCTTTCAGATGTATGCGGCCGATCTGTCCCTCAGTACCATAAAAGGTGACGGTGTACTGCACTTTTGTGTTCCCCTCGCGGGTAACCCCATCCGGCCATGGCTGATAGCCGCGGACTTTGGCAAATACCAAGTCGCCAATTTTGAACGATTTGCAAGGAGGTTTCTTAGCTCTTTTTTGATCCATTATTAATCAATCGAATAATTTACTTTACGCTCGTTGTGCTCTGAATTTTTCACGCCTTTCAGATGTATGCGGCCGATCTGTCCCTCAGTACCATAAAAGGTGAAGGTGTACTGCACTTTTGTGTTCCCCTCGCGGGTAACCCCATCCGGCCATGGCTTATAGCCGCGGACTTTGGCAAATACCAAGTCACCCATTTTGAACGATTTGCAAGGAGGTTTCTTAGCTCTTTTTGGATCCATTATTAATCAATCGAATAATTTACTTTACGCTCGTTGTGCTCTGAATTTTTCACGCCTTTCAGATGTATGCGGCCGATCTGTCCCTCAGTACCATAAAAGGTGACGGTGTACTGCACTTTTGTGTTCCCCTCGCGGGTAACCCCATCCGGCCATGGCTTATAGCCGCGGACTTTGGCAAATACCAAGTCGCCAATTTTGAACGATTTGCAAGGAGGTTTCTTAGCTCTTTTTTGATCCATTATTATTCAATCGAATAATATACTTTACGTTCGTTGTGCTCTGAATTTTTCACGTCTTTCAGATGTATGCGGCCGATCTGTCCCTCAGTACCATAAAAGGTGACGGTGTACTGCACTTTTGTGTTCCCCTCGCGGGTAACCAGGCCGGCCATGGCTTATAGCCGCGGACTTTGGCAAATACCAAGTCACCCATTTTGAACGATTTGCAAGGAGGTTTCTTAGCTCTTTTTGGATCCATTATTAATCAATCGAATAATTTACTTTACGCTCGTTGTGCTCTGAATTTTTCACGCCTTTCAGATGTATGCGGCCGATCTGTCCCTCAGTACCATAAAAGGTGACGGTGTACTGCACTTTTGTGTTCCCCTCGCGGGTAACCCCATCCGGCCATGGCTTATAGCCGCGGACTTTGGCAAATACCAAGTCACCCATTTTGAACGATTTGCAAGGAGGTTTCTTAGCTCTTTTTGGATCCATTATTAATCAATCGAATAATTTACTTTACGCTCGTTGTGCTCTGAATTTTTCACGCCTTTCAGATGTATGCGGCCGATCTGTCCCTCAGTACCTTAAAAGGTGACGGTGTACTGCACTTTTGTGTTCCCCTCGCGGGTAACCCCATCCGGCCATGGCTTATAGCCGCGGACTTTGGCAAATACCAAGTCGCCAATTTTGAACGATTTGCAAGGAGGTTTCTTAGCTCTTTTTGGATCCATTATTAATCAATCGAATAATTTACTTTACGCTCGTTGTGCTCTGAATTTTTCACGCCTTTCAGATGTATGCGGCCGATCTGTCCCTCAGTACCATAAAAGGTGACGGTGTACTGCACTTTTGTGTTCCCCTCGCGGGTAACCCCATCCGGCCATGGCTTATAGCCGCGGACTTTGGCAAATACCAAGTCACCCATTTTGAACGATTTGCAAGGAGGTTTCTTAGCTCTTTTTGGATCCATTATTAATCAATCGAATAATTTACTTTACGCTCGTTGTGCTCTGAATTTTTCACGCCTTTCAGATGTATGCGGCCGATCTGTCCCTCAGTACCATAAAAGGTGACGGTGTACTGCACTTTTGTGTTCCCCTCGCGGGTAACCAGGCCGGCCATGGCTTATAGCCGCGGACTTTGGCAAATACCAAGTCACCCATTTTGAACGATTTGCAAGGAGGTTTCTTAGCTCTTTTTGGATCCATTATTAATCAATCGAATAATGTACTTTACGCTCGTTGTGCTCTGAATTTTTCACGTCGGGAAAGTAAGGCGTGTGCTGAAAATATTTTCGCCTGTCAACAAATTTCGCTTCATTTCACATTTAGGAATGTGGAAAAAGGAACAATAAAAGCATGCATTTCAATTTAGTTTATTAAATAACTATCAGTATATAATAACTAACATTTGTAAACATGCTTTATCCTGCGTGGAAAACATTTTATATAGTATTTTGGAATGAACTGAACTTGAACTGATTAACTTACGTTTTCTGGACTTAGCTCCTTTTAAATGGCAGTACCGGCGACGGTTGGGTTCACTTCCCCTGCAGTGTCTGCGTCCACTTGTATTGGTCATTTGCCCTCTCTTCGGCCACTTAATTTATTTCGGCCATAGCCTTCCGAAAGCCGGCTAGTTTCATGTGCTTTTTAGCGGAGAATTCTTCTTTGCGGTCAACGTATGGGAAGAGGTCTTTCAGATGTATGCGGCCGATCTGTCCCTCAGTACCTTAAAAGATGACGGTGTACTGCACTTTTGTGTTCCCCTCGCGGGTAACCCCATCCGGCCATGGCTTATAGCCGCGGACTTTGGCAAATACCAAGTCGCCAATTTTGAACGATTTGCAAGGAGGTTTTTTAGCTCTTTTTGGATCCATTATTAATCAATCGAATAATTTACTTTACGCTCGTTGTGCTCTGAATTTTTCACGTCGGGAAAGTAAGGCGTGTGCTGAAAATATTTTCGCCTGTCAACAAATTTCGCTTCATTTCACTTTTAGGAATGTGGAAAAAGGAACATTAAAAGCATGCATTTCAATTTAGTTTATTAAATAACTATCAGTATATAATAACTAACATTTGTAAACATGCTGGTTCAAAGAGCCAAAAGAATAACTAAATACTTTATTCTGATCCGATAGGAAAGTTTCTCTGCAATAAAATAAAAACTTAATTCAGTGTGAAATCATAGGAGTCTTTCTGGCATGTGAACCAAAACCATGCCGACTTCTTTATCCTGCGTGGAAAACATTTTATATAGTATTTTGGAATGAACTGAACTTGAACTGATTAACTTACGTTTTCTGGACTTAGCTCCTTTTAAATGGCAGTACCGGCGACGGTTGGGTTCACTTCCCCTGCAGTGTCTGCGTCCACTTGTATTGGTCATTTGCCCTCTCTTCGGCCACTTAATTTATTTCGGCCATAGCCTTCCGAAAGCCGGCTAGTTTAATGTGCTTTTTAGCGGAGAATTCTTCTTTGCGGTCAACGTATGGGAAGAGGTCTTTCAGATGTATGCGGCCGATCTGTCCCTCAGTACCTTAAAAGGTGACGGTGTACTGCACTTTTGTGTTCCCCTCGCGGGTAACCCCATCCGGCCATGGCATATAGCCGCGGACTTTGGCAAATACCAAGTCGCCAATTTTGAACGATTTGCAAGGAGGTTTTTTAGCTCTTTTTGGATCCATTATTAATCAATCGAATAATTTACTTTACGCTCGTTGTGCTCTGAATTTTTCACGTCAGGAAACAAATTTCGCTTCATTTCACATTTAGGAATGTGGAAAAAGCAACATTAAAAGCTTGCATTTCAATTTAGTTTATTAAATAACTATCAGTATATAATAAGCACGGCTCGAAGTCTTTTGCTCAATCCGCAGATCTCCGGTATCACATAAGTGATACATTCCTATATTCCACTTTGAGTTGTATTTTTGATCGAACAAATAAAAATCACATAATCATTATTTTCGTTCCCTGAAAAATCGTTCTTAAATGGAATGCTACACAAATTTGTCTGATTCTTTGCTTCGGAATATCCCGTGCCTCAACTAGGGCCAAAGGATCGAGTAACCAGATTTTTTCTTACTGAATGAGGCGTAATGTGGCCGCGCCTCGTTGCATTCAATTTGAATATATATTTGTTTTAATTTGTTTGTGAATATTACTATCCAACTAGAAAAATTTGTTATATACGACTTATTTATAATATTGCTTTGTTTAATTTTAAATAAATAAATAATAATAACTATTTTAAATACTTCTTTTAAGAGAGAAAATGAGAGAACATGTTCAATTAATGTTAAAGCGAAGTTAACATTATTTTCCCCGTTAGGGGAACGAACTTAGTCTGCTTCGAGCACACACCATCGAACATTGCCATTCTTCGAACCTGCTAAACCGAACAGCGGCTGTTAAAACTGCATTAACAGTAACATGTAAATTAACAGGCCAACAGGTGTCTCCATAGCGCTCATAGTTGGAACTTTATTTTTCATACATTTCAGCTTTTGTCAGAGGGAAAATACACCGTAGAGCTGGGCTGGGGCTGCAGTTCTGGAAAAGGAACTAGGGGGAACGTTGTGAGCCGCGTCTACTGCCGCGGCTCTACTTTATACCCGGTACTCAGTCAGTATATATGTATGTGAGCTTGTTGTAATTTATTACATGTTCGCAAAAGGGACGAATTTAATTTTAGCCAAAATAGAGAAAAGGAATTAAGTCGAACCTTTTCGGAAATTTTTATCTATTAGATGTTTCCATATTTGTTAACATAAATTTGTTACATCTGCTTTTCTACATGTCTTTATCTACTTCCTACATACACATACACGGCTGTGTGCGAGAGAGAGAGGGAATGAGACTGCTCTTGGAAGGACAGGAGTCTGGATACAAAATTGTGTTCCTCTAGCTTTTAGGACAGACGGACAGACAGACATAGCTATATCGACTCGGCTATTGATGCTGATCAAGAATATATATATTTTATGGGGTCGGAAACGCTTCCTTCTGGGTGTTACACACATCCACTTTTTGCACAAATCTAATACACCCCTTTACTCTTCGAGTACCGGGTATAAAAATATAAACTATACTTAAGATGGGGTAAATAATGTTACTAATAGGATGTGCTCCAGAATTATTGGCGTTGATGGTTCTGCTCATAGCGGCGTTGATGTACTGTGGCTTCTGTGGCATCTGTGGCATCTGTGGCATCTGTGGCATCTGTGGCTTCTGTGGCTTCTTTGGCTTCTGTGGCTGGGAATTATGGAATATAATACTAACAAAATCAAATACAGACGCTTACCATAGTAACACACTTTTAGAATACAAAATATTATCCTTGTTGTCGTAGCCCACAAAATCTAATAATTTGCAATAATAAACACTGCAGTGCATGTCAACATTCGGTAATACCCTCCACTTTATTTATTATTACTAGTATTTATTTTTATATATTTATAATTATTCATATAATAAATATATATAATTACACAGTAACAAACTTCACAATTAGTACCTATATAAGTTACATTACGGACAAGAATAAACAATATAATAAATAAAAGAAAACAACGTCGGTGGTGTTGGCATCTTTTCTCTATTTTTTAGGAATCGTCAGATGTTCATCGTCCGATTGTTCCGACCACGACTGATGTCGTGAAGGATATAATTTTGCTGCTCGTCTAAAACTTGCTCACCGTTGGCCGCTGCGCTGTTATGTCCCTACGCTGCGTTTGTATGACCACTGCCGCTAATTGAATTGAATCAGTGCCCACTGGATGATGATCATAGTGTAATATATCTTTTTTGACGAGTACTACTGCTCATCCTCTGGCTCTCTTGTTCGGATGGTCGGCTCTGTAGCACTCTTAGTCATGCAAAAATAAGCTTCTCCCTGGGTGGAGATGATCTCCGGCACATCTACCGCAGACTGGTTGCTTCAAGGTGTTTTGGGGTGGAGGATTCTTTGTGACTCCATCGGGAAACAGTCAGAAATATTAAGCGTCAGGCTACTTTTTACTAAATTTTCCTTGAAAATGTTGAGGTAATACACTTTGTCCATTATTCCCTCATCCCCCAGATGACATGCATCCCCACACCATGACTCCTCCGTCGCCGCGTTTCACTGTGGGCGCCAAGTTCTTTTTCTCCAATTCAGTGTTTCCCATTTTAACTGTAGTTCTGAACTACATTTGAAAATTGAGGACTGATATTTGGTTATATTTCACTATAGAGCATGTAAAGACATTATTTTTCAGATAAACAATTGAATATTGTTCATTAGGTATATGGATGGCTATATTTATGCGAATAAAATAAAAAAAACCATATCAGCAGACATGTCTGTGCACGCACACACATTGCGTTTCATTTTAAATGGGGAAAAGTTCGTACAAAGTTCAAAATAATATAGATTTAAATAATTAATTAATAATATTAAAAATGAACAACACTTTTCCGACCACTTTTTATGTTTGTCGTCTGTCGTCTCTGAGGTTCAAGAAAAAAGTGGCTGTCTTGCCAAAACATCGATTATGGAGAAAAAACATCGATGTCTGCAGCGTACACCCAAACATCGATTAAATCTATATTGCCATCGATTATTCTCCAGCTCTAGTATATGGTGAAATTATATATATATGTGGCGTATTCACCACATGTGCTCTTTATTTATTTCAGTCGTCGAAAGAGGTAGCGCATGGTGAAATTATTATAAAGGTGGCGTATTCGGCTGTGTTGAGGACGGTATTTTTTCAACTCGTTCTCTCTGCTCTCAGAGAGGCAAGCGCTAGAAAGAGATGGCAAGCGTTTTTCGCTCTTCACTCTTCGTTTGTTATTGTTTCAGCTGGCAGAAAACTTTTATGCTAATAAATTAAAAGATATATAAGCAAATTATAATACTTTAAATCATAATTAAAGAATTTTGTTTGAGGAATTAAATAGCAAGTATAATAGGGAGAAATTCAAATACATATATATATAGGTACATATAATAGCATATTTTCTTCATTTTTTCTGTGTACGAGTCCATTCGTAAACTATGAAGAAGAAGAAAACAAAAAATCGTGCGCTACACAACCTCTTTCGATGACGTTCGACAAACGACTGACACAAAATAACGTCCCCGAAAGAGAGAACGTATGGTGAATACGTGACCATATATATAATTTCACCATGCTCTAGTAGTTCAACCTCACTTACAGTAATCCGCCAAACAGAGATAGATCATAGAAAAATCATAGTTGGTAAAAGTCTCAAAAAGTCATTCACAGTTGGACTTCAAACATATAACAGACTTCCAACGGGAAATAATTTTGTTTTTCTTAAGAGAATTAATTGATTATAAAAGGCAGCTGCGTTTTAACAAGTTTGAGGAAGCATTCCTTTTTACTGTCCCCTATGGCCATCTTGAGAGCCTTTTGCTAGAAATTGTACAATAAATTGTGAACGCAGAACATTGTCATTTTTTTATTTTTTTTTATTGCGTCTCCACTTTTAAGTAAGGGACTAACAACAAGGAATCAAATCGTATTCTTATTTATTTTACAATTAGTTGGTAAATTGTATGAATATTAAACGGCCCTATAAGAAAGTATGTATGTCGCTGGCCGCTGATCGTTTCGTGATCAGAGGATCGGATATGAGCTCAAAAGTAATCGGTTAAAGAAGTACGTAAAGAATGACACGTGGCAGAATGACACGAATAACGGAGAGAGAGGCCAAAGGTGACAGCTGAAATTAAGCATATCGACTTAGAAAACATTAATTAATATTAAAAAACATGTTTCATTTGAGGGCGAGATGGGGATCACAATTTTTCTTAAATCAAAATATAAACAAAATTACACTACTCAACTGGTCAGTGGTAAAACAATAACTTCAAAACAATCGGTCAACATGTGAACGAGGTTGGTAAAATGAACTCTTTATTTGAACACGACTTTCTTGTTCGGATGCGCCATTTAGAATGCTAGGGCGTCGATGTAGTATGTAGCTTTTTATGTGGCCGTATATTTGGTATTCTTGTAGTGTGGCCGCACGTTAGTGGATTCTTAATATAGTGTACGGTTGGGGCTATCCTACTACAAACATATTATTATATAAAAATCACTTATACCTTTTTTTCAATATTACAACTTAATTTGTTTGTGAGATAACATCAAAGCTCCGTCACTGTACTGTCTTCGTTGTCGTCTACTTCCAAATAACTCTATACTCGGTATTCGTTTGCTACCGTAAAATTAGCTTCAAACGAACAAAACCAATACCAAACACCATACATACATATGTATTCGGTATTTGCTTCGTGTTGGGCAAATGGAAACTAAAATCAAAGATTATATAATAAAATATACCAACAACAATAAAAAACCAATTCAAAACAAACTCGCGTCGAGAATCAATGTGCTGAATCATGCCCAAGCAATGTAGTTTTTGGAATCTCGGGAGCCCGGAGAGCCTCGAGTCTCGCTTCTTAGAGACTGTATAGTTGTTGCTATGCAATTTCGCGGACCGAAAAAACGAAACAAACGAGCTGAGCAGCCGAGCCCGAGTAGGTAGCGTGCGAGCGGCGGTCAGAGACGAAGGATAGCCTAAAAGAGAATAGGAGTAAACCCCACGCGCCCCCAGTTATTTTAACTTAAGGCCACCGCCAGATGTCGCTACTGTTAAAAGACACGTATATTTCGTGCTGTGCACTTAAGCTTTTGAGAGCTTTCGTAGAGCTTTAACAGTGAAGTCCCACCATAAAATGCAGCCCCCAAATACTTAATATCTCGTTCTAATTGATGTGGGACCTCGCCGCCTGACCTGGCCACGCCCACAAGAAGAAGAGGGATGTGGAGCTGAAAATGTATACAAATTGTTGCACCGTTAACTGCCCCGTTCCGCTCGTCCAATCGTCCGCTCCCTGGACTGGTGCAACTGGAAGGGAAACGTCAAATTAATAAACCGCCGGACGTACCACAAGCTGTGAAAAAGCAATCTTTGGTCTGCATGCCATGCCAGATCCAGATCCAGATGCAGATCTTCAGACCTCGTCCTCAAAGTGTTTTGCAGCTTGTTAGCCTACAAGAAGAGAGGATCCTCCGTTCCCGCCTCCGCCACTTGCGTAGGGCCAAAGATTTATGCAGTTCGCGCGGATGTCAGAGAGGGGATGGCATCCGATCCATGGAAGCGCCGTTCGGAGCTCCATTCCACTCGACTCCAGTCCAGTCCAGTCCACTCCCGAGACGATCTGCAGACCTGAAGAGTAATCTAATTTATTAAAAGTGCAGCCCCTGCAGCGGGCGAGAGGCCTCGTTTGGGTTTTGATTTACGCTGAAATAAATTAAAATATCATAAAAAGGAAATTAAAATTCACTCGCACAACAAAAGCCCAGCGTCCCCGTCTCCGACAGCGACTGCGACGACCCCAAGACGATCGATGTTCCCGACCAGGCCAGGCCAGGCCAGGGTCCGATCGTCTGACCGTCCGAGCAGGGCTCTTAGCTAATTTTTGAACAACTAAAAATACAAATAAATATTTTAATGTGTGATTTACGACAATGACTCGCACAGGGGGTCGACCGACTCGAGGTCTGAAACGGCGTCTTCTTCGGCGTGCATTTTGATTGGATTTGTGCGCTTCTGGCGCTCGTGTGGACCCCCTCCGGACTCTGCATTGAATACAATTTAAGCGCCTTTAATGAACTGCAGAGAGACTATCGATCGGATCGGAACGGAATGGAACAGAAAACAGAAATCAGCGAATCGGAATTAAATTTGGGAATTATTTTTATGGCTAATAGAGAGAATTGTTATTGGCACATCAAAAAGTGAGACAAATTTTACGATCGCATCGATCGTATCGATATTGGGTTGCATTAATAGCCGGCCGGCTATCAATATCCAGATTTATGCAGTACCCCAAAGCAGTTCGTAATTTTTTTGATTTTTTTGCATACGAAAGCGACGCCCATAAAGTATCCACCAAAAAGGGGGGCCTTGCCATCCGAAAATGGCCTGCAATTAATTAAAAAACCATTGACATTCATAAAAAGTAAATTGCGGCAACAGCATCGCTTGACAGCGGAAGCAAACATAATGTCCGACTATTATGAAATCCATCAAACAGTTTTACAGAACACCTTCTTCGGAGCAGAGCTGCACAGCTCCCCACCGGACACTGGACCCCTGGACCCATGGACCCATGTGCACCGAGCCACTGTGTACGGCGAGTGTGAGGCGATGAGTATTTATTAACGGGCTGCCACGAAGCGAATCGATCGCTGGGCTCGATCGCCTGAAACACCTGCCAGGCACACAGCAGTCGCTTACATCTAGAGATGAGTGCGTGATTTTGCTGGGGAAATGGGGCTATTATTTGGGGAACAGTTTAAGCACAGATGAGAGGTTTCTTAAAGGCCAAGAGTCATGATTTGGGTGTTGATTAGATGTGGGATATGTCGATAATTGGGAAAATATGGAGATTATAAACAAAAAGCAGTCGGAATGCTTTCTCTTGAGGAATACGTGCCTCGACATCAAGATAGATGAATAGTTTATAGAGAATTATATATGAAAAAAGTAGTACGATAGTTAGCAAAAGTGACATTTTTGCTCCATAGACTCCCTGCCCTTCGGGAACACCATAGGTAGCATTTTAGGAATATAAAATATGTCAGCAGTCTTAAAAAAGTTTTAAACATACTGTAATATTATGATAGGATCGATTCACGCACGCATCTCTAGCCCCCAGACTGATGATGGAGCACTGCTGATCGAGAGGCCGATGGTGATGCTGTCGATGATGATGGGCTGGAGCTTGAGCTTGAGCTGGGGCTGGGGCTGGGCCTTCGGTATGGGTATGCTGATGGTGCAGCAGCCTGAAGCCGGCTAACGAGCGCTATATAATGCGCGAAATGTGGAGCAGACCCAGAGACTGCGACTCAGAGACTGCGACTCTGGGACACATCCCCAGCTGAAGTACCGGGAGTGGCATCGGGACAGGCTTCGGTGGCAGTGGCAGTTCGCCTGGCAGCCTGCTGCAACGGTGGCGACTGACAGAATTATAATCAATTAGTGGAGGGGCCGCGTGAGCGCATAAAATTATACATTCCGTTGCCTCCGATGGAGGCATCCACCATCCACCATCCACATCCCCATTCGTGTAACGCGTAGCGCAATTTAGTTTAAATTAAAATAAATTCAATTACGAGAACATGAAAATCCATTACGCAAATTATTGTCATTAAATGTGCAATTTGGAGCGGAGAGCGTTTATGAAAATTTTGATTAAATTTCTGACGCTTCGCTGGAAACAACAATCAAGGCACCAAGACCCAAAAATGAACCGAAGTCTGGGCCATGCAACCAAAACCAAAAGACTTAGGCCACAAACTCGGACAGGGGCTCATCCCAGAGACTCCAGAGAGAGAGAGAGAGAGAGAGACAGAGACAGAAAGGGATCCCTAATGCGGATCATGGCTAGCTGCCTAATTAATTAATTATAATCCCAGCGATTAGCATAGCCTTCAACTTGGGGTCTCCTCGCTCTCGCTGTGGCTGTGGCTGTCTTTCGGGAAACCGCTTTCATTCATAGATCTCGCGGGACAAGTCACACGCCAGCCGCAAACGGGTTATACTTGCTAAACGATTCGTTAGATAAGATACTACTATATATTGAATGCGTATATATGTCTGTATATGGTTAGCCTCCACTCACTCACTTAGTCGGAGAGTTAGTTAGTGAGTGACGGACTCACGGGGCTGATGGGTAGTTGCTGCCGAGTGTCGCATTCAATTTGTTTAATCCACTCGGAGGTAACTAGCTCTTTGCAAACTGTTATGAAACTGTAGAGAACTCTGAAAATTGAATTTCAGATTACAAACTTGAGAAGCTTAACTCTTTGTTTAACTTGAAATTTGTTTTTGTTTCAAAATTTTGTATTTTTAATAATTCTACAAATTTTGTTGGAAATTTCTTCTAAAAATGCAATGGAAATTTCTTCTTAAAATTTTTAGAATAAAATCTTTTTTTTATTTTTTTAATTTTTAACTTGGAATTTATGCGCATTTGTCCACGAATTATCATCTCTATTCGAACTTTAAACAAAGCCAATTCCTGATTTGGTACTTTTTTTCTTCCAAGTTCATTCCATAATTTGTATTGTTGGATCGTTTTTACCCCCATTTCTCCCCTCTTTCGATTACTTACTAAATGATTGCTGGACCTGGGACCTGAGACCTGGACTGCAGCTGCAGTTGTGCCTTCGAAAATTGCTAGACCAAACAAAAACCAAACTACTTAGCCGCACACTCGCCGCGTAATTGAAAATCGATAATCTGTTTGAACCAGTTTGGTCTGTAGACCCCTCTCTCGAAGCTGGTTGCGGGAATTCGATCCGATCCACCAGCCATGTTGGCTTTTGAGGTAACCCACACCATCGATCGCACAGAGAGAGAGAGAGAGAGAGAGAGAGAGAGACGGAACCGCAAATCGTCTGCAAATTGTAACCGCAGAAAGAGGGAGAGGAGTCGCAGATTGGAGGAGTCTGGAGAGGATCAGGTGGAGGCGGAGGCCAGATTGATTTTAGCACGCTTAATGGTTATTGGTTTAGCTATGGCTATACCCCGAGTCGAAGACTGGATCGATCGGGACGATGGCTGATGATGGCTGGATGGGTAATAATCCTCCATTTACTGGACAAATCGGGGAGTGATGGAGTCATGGAGTAGGGGCTGCTGCTGCCACACCATAAATTACAAATAATTCGATTTACACAAGATTTTCACTCTTAATGGCCGAAAATGGGCCTCGGCCGTGAAAATAATGATGAAAACAAACAAAACTTAATAAGATTTTAAGCGATCTACTCTGTGGCGGGTAATTGCACGGCCTCCACCGCATCATCTCGTACATCTCTCCCTCTCTCTCTCCAGCTGATTGAAAAATCAGACAAATAACAGAAAAATTGCTCGAAATGTGGCCAATGCTGTGGGCCAGGCCAAAATATACCACATTGCCACATTAAGCCATTAAAGTTTTGGCCGCCTTCTGTCCATCCTTGCTCTTGCTCTTGCTCTCGCTCTTGTCACCCAAATGCCTCGAATGCCTCACTAAATGGCAAATTAGTGAGCAAAGGGGTAGGGCAGGGCAGGGCAGGACAGGGACAGGGCAAGACTGAGCTGAGATGTGCTCCTTTTTTGGGGGTGCACGCCCAAATATGTCAACGAAAGGTACACTGAAAGAAATGAGATACTATAATTGATGAATGATTCGAGTAAGGGTTGAATATCTTCTACTTTCCAAGTTTTGTAGCTTCGTTAAACTTTTTGTAGGATATAGTGTGGCTTACCATTTGAAGGTGAGCTTTTATGTCCCATCTTTCTCTCTTCCTCCACTGCTGGCTCTCTTCCAGTGGGACTTCGACAGATGGCTATGTATCTAAAGGAATTTCCAAATAAGCATCTATAGAGTTCGAAATCACTACGAAAACTACTCCATATTCTACAGTATTGAAAAGTATCTTGGAAAGTGGATTCTGTATATACGAAAAAACTAGCAATAGCCACCAATCAGGCTCATAAGCTTCTATCCATCATATTCTTTCACTTGTTCGATTCGTTTTGAAAGATCTCGAAAACATTTCAAAGGATAATCATGCAAGACATTCCCAATTTTCCTTGGTCTTGGTCGTTCTTCTGGTTTCTCGCAGTGCATTTGGGGCAGCTGCTGGATGCGTCCTATTTAATTTCACATTTCACATATTTTTATTATGCTGTTGCCGCTTGTCAGATTTCGCAGCGTCGCATGCCGCAAATGCCTTGCCCGATGGCAATTTTAATTTGTGGCAAACTCAAATTATAAATCGCATTGCAGCGTTGCAACGTTGCAGTTGCTGTTGCAGAGTTAATTAGCCGCAATTATCGATGGCCATTGGCCACTCTCCTTCGTGTTGCACATGCCTCATGTCATTTCGTTTTGATCTTTCCGTAGCTGCGCTCTCTCTGCGCCCCTTCTGTGGCCGATCGGATCCAGCTGATTAGCCTAATCTAATCTTACACGCTGCAACACCTACGACTAAAAACGCGCTCTAATCAGGCTCATTATGGCCCCAGGTGCGTGGGCATCCAAATCGATCCAAAGCGATCCCCAAATCGAGGCAGAAATATGCAAATGCCCCACAGATTCGATCTCTTACACATGTCGCTGGCCGATAAGCTAAGGAGGCGTAGATAATGCCCCCCTCGATCAGGGTTTTATGTTGATTTAATTAGCGCATACATTTCGTAGTCGATTTTGAGTCGAATTATGAATTCATTTTGGGGCATGGGCATGGGAATGGGTCAGTAGGATGTTACACACATCGCTCTCTATATAGGAAGTTATATCTCATCGCTAAACGAATATAAAACGATACATAGATTGAAATGTAGAGATGCATAAATATATATTAGATTTAATTAGATGGAGACATAAAATATCAACTAGAAACTCTGATTCAGGGGCTTTGTTTTATGATTTGCGGACTTTTTTAGGTGGAACCACTATTAGAGTATATATGTATATCTTTCATCCTATCATCTATCACTAAGAAATGAAAAATAACTATAAATTGTGGAATATTTATTTACTAATGCAATTTTTCCTTGACTTTATATCAGATACTTTGGCTTAAAAAAGTTTTGTGTTGAAGTTTTCTGAATCACTTGGGAAAACTGATGGTTATACCTTCCACACTTTTGTGGAGCTAAAGTATATTTTGGGTATTCCACATAAAACATAATATCATTTTGAAAAATTCACGGATAACAATAGATTCTTGAATATCTGAGTAGATATTATAGCCTATGAAAAAACTGGCAATTCTCAATTATAATATGAGTATTATGGAGTAAATGAGAATTTTGTATGCGGTATATATTGTATATTCCACATAAATTAGAGCACGCTTAGCAAAAGGTTCATGTCTTCAATTCTTGGATATTGAAATCTGGAATAGTTTTGAAGCGCTCTATGTTCTAGCTCTTATCTGCTATAGAAAAAGTGAATTTTTATTCGTTATACCAAGTATATATAATGAATTGAATCTTGGGTGTTTCACATAAGTGGCAGCTCATAAAGAATTTCAGTTGCTTTGAAATATTTTAATTCCAGAAACCTAGGCTCTACATTTTCCTAGAAGTATGAATGGCTCTATACTCAAACGAACCCATGCAAAGTATACTTTACCTTTCAAACATCAACAAATTACTTAATTTTCAGCTACAAAGAAACCTCATAAAACATCAAAGGATATGTTTTGGCTTCCTCAGAAGTATCCCATGAAGTTGGCCTCTCTCCTACTAGAATAACTCATTCGATGCACACATACTCGTACATCCTGTATATCAGGCTTCTCGCATGAGGGCTGTCCGTAGACGGAGAGAGGCTCCTCTGGAGGCTTGCGTGCTGTGTCCACAATGTGTCTCGTGCTAAGTTGTTGCTGCCACTGCTGCCACTGCCACTGCTGTTCTGGCTACCAATTGCAGCCTCTCCCGAGATCGAGTGGGGGCACTACACACCCATGCCTCATGCCTCTCGCTCTCTGGGACCATGTCGATAAGGATCAATGTTTAGCCGGTGCTACGTTTTAATATACGTCTCTGGGATCTGGGCTCTGGGGTCTGGGGCACACGTTGCCATGATTTGGGGCGGTGCCACACACACAACATGCCATATGGCACGTTCAAGAGAGCGAGGAGGGAGAAGGGAGAGCTCTTCTCCACCTCCAAGCGGGAGGGGGAGCCTTCACTTACACCAAAAACTTCGGTAGTCGATCTTCGTTTGCGGTGTCGTCTTTCTTTTGTTTCTTTTGTCTTCATATCGGACCCCTGGATGAGTCATCATTTATATATGGGGATAATGTCCACTTTATATAGCTTTCCTGGTTCCTTGTCCCCACACCCCACACCCCATGCCCATGCCCCTACTCATTCCCATCCCCATTCTGTCCCTCTGTCTTGGGTGGCACTTCGAGTGCTTTGACTTTTGCTTGTCAATGAGCGACGTCTTTGATAACTAATTGCTCCGGCGCCAAATGTTTCTCATTTCGTTGTGTTTCTCTCTTTCTACCTCTGTATATATCTCTCTCACTCTCTTTCTTCTTCCATCTGTCCATCTGTCTGTCTGTCTGTCTGTCTGTCTGTCTCTCTCTGTGTGTGTGGGTTCCGTGTGGCGTCGTCTTTGGGACATAATAAAAGTCACATCGTTACCGTTTTGTCGGCGCTTATGAGGTCGCACGAGCAGCATTTTCTTGATTTATATTGAAATTTGTAGCACTCTTCCATTGGTCGGCGGTGCCCCCATAAGCAGCGGGAGCAGCAGCATGCAACAATCACATGCAACACATAAAAAGTGAGCAATTATGGCAACAAGTTAATTAGGATCCGAACAGCCCGCAAAGCCCCGTTCGACGTGCTCCAATTGCTGCAGCAGGCCAAAATGGAATTGTTAGCTTCCTCCAAGTCTCCGCTGCCGATCTCTGGGATCTCCTGCTCTACCTCTACCCCTTCTCATCGCTGGGATCTCCTGCTCTACCTCGACCCCTTCCCATCGCTGGGATATACCCTGCATCTGCAAGTCGTGCTGGAAGTCTGCCTTAATTTAATTTATGCACAAGTCCCAAAACAACCGCCAAACACTGAATAATTTCATCTGCGACCGAAACGAGCGAAAGGAAAGTTTACATGAACAAACCAAGAGGCAGGAGATGAGGATTTTTAGTGAGTTTTCGATACATTTGATACCCTGCAAAGGGAGTTTCTCTAAGAGAAAACGAGCCTAGCATTGGATGCCTTCCTTTTTCATAGTCGTTAGATATAAAACACAAGTTCGACCATCAAATCCTTTTCATCTTCAAATTTGTATTACCTTTTCAAATCGAATGGCATTCAAATTTTAAAGCAAATCTTTATAAATTAATTTTGAGAAATTCCTAAAATTTGATTTCATATCAATTCAGTTATGGGTGGTCTTAACGGAGTGAATTTTTGGGATATGTTTTTCAAGCATTTCTAAATGCGATCAAATGATGAATCACAACTTTTGTTATGGTACCTTAAAAATTCAGAAACTGCTTTAGGAAACTACTGCTAAGAGTTCTTTCTTATGGTGAAAAAACGACTCAGATCATTCGAATCTTCAAATGAAGATCCGATCTATCGGCAATGAAGTCAAAAGTGTGCCTTCCCGTATCTATAAAATGTGTCAATGTGTGTGTTTTTTGGGGGAATGGGTTGGAAAGATCCATAAAGATTATTTTTATGAGCTAAGGAAATACTCGTATGCATGTTAGAGAGATGATCTCATCATTGAAAAATCTATGATCTTATTAGATTATCATCTAGATACACACCTAAAGGCAAATGGAGAAATTATGAGGTGATCTTTTAGAACAGCCAAAGGAGGGATCTCCCTCCCTTTCTTTTTTCGAGCATGTATCTTAATATCTCTCTAACTATCAGCAGATTTCCCATCGATGATTGGAGAGATTATCTCATCAACTGCCCTGGAAATGGTTTAACATGTAACTGGATTACTGGTTTCATTCACATCGAACAGATACAGATTCACAGATGTTTTGCCCTCTAGTTCGTTGCTTAAGTCTTTTGTTTGTCTGAATGAATTTATAATTCCCTCAAAAAAACGATTCCCACCACAGATGTTGTCGGTTTGGGGTTTTATGGCCGATAATCTATGCATATACCCAATACCCATACCCATACAAATGCTGTGGATATATTTCAGGGCCACAATGATTTAAAATCATGTGCAATTCCCTTCGTCGTAAATCGAATTAAGATTTTTGCATTTAACTAACTATTATTTTTGGTTTCGGTTTTCCACCGTACTCCCGCCCCAACCCTATGCGGTCGGTGACTATGTATCATGGAAAAGCGGCAAATATTTTTCGTTTTTCCATTATCCATTATCCACTATCCATTTTCATTTCCATTTCCATTTGTTGTTGGCAGGCTTAATCAAAGTGGCGCTAATTAGTTTGAGTCGTTTGGATAATTGCAAATTAAACGCAAACTTAATTGCGCCGGCACACGAAACACACAGATACATATACACACACACACACACACTTACACACTTATGCACTCGAGCAATTATATAGATACATACATATATATTCAGAAGCAGCAGCGACAACGGCAACTGCATTTTGTCTTGCAAGGCAACAAAAAAAAAAAACCAACACAAAGAAAAAGTAAAGAAAAATGAGCAGAAAAACAACCGCCTTCGTTCTGCGTCTCATTCTGGTGGCTGATACCCTGGAAAGACAGCAGGGTCTGATGATTTTGAGCTGAAGTTTGTTAGAGGTTTCCGAGACAACATTATTCTTGTTCTTCTGTCTATTTCTATGCCAAATACTCTATAGTTTTTCCCCGATTCGCTGGCTCCAAGAGCGTATTACTATATTATAGAGTATTACAAATATTAATCAAAAGACTTATTGATCAATCCAAAGTTGTTTCAGAGAAATGGTTAACAAAACCTCACGAATACATGTATTACTCATGTTTTACTTTTTTATCCACCATTAGAGCTATTTTTTGTTCTCCAGGGTATCTTAAACTTCGATACTGCCTTTTCGATTGTGGTTTTTGTTGATTTTGTGCAGTCACTGCTCGTGGAATTAACAATTAAGTTTGTGTTGCAGATAAATTGAATTAAAACCTAACAAAAAAGCGCATTAATCGGATGTTTCTGTGCAAATTTGCCAACAAATTAAATGCCTTTACTCAAACAGAATAGAGATGTTGTACAAGCAATTGGAGATGCATTGAAAGAAATTATGTAAGAAGGGGAATTCAACCGGAAATAGAGAATCTGAATAGAAGAAGGTATTTCTTTAATTTAATCGTTATTTAATTTTGGGAGAACAATGTTTATTTAAGGATAAATATTCATGGCCATAAATATTATTATAATAGAGGATATGATAGAAAGTTGACATAATATATGGTACCTACTATTTATTCACAATTTCCATTTATTTTTAATTGGGATTATCATCCGATATACTATATAAAGTTGCCTTATTGTGTAAATGCCCTATTGTGTTTTATTTCACTTCATTCCAAGTCTCATTTCTCGCAGTGTATGCATTGTGCAATCTCCAAAGCCGGACAGAACACAAAAACTAAACTAATATCAAATCGAATCAGCCCGACGTAGGGGAGTAATTAAAATGCAGTCTCTTAATGTCAGCGTTAATTAGTCGCCTTAATTAATGATTATTAATATGGTTGTTGAACCAACCTCCCTTCCTCCCTGTTGCCCTCCTCCATCGCATACCCACCCATTTTTATACCATCCCCTTGGCTTGATTATTATGCAAATTAATTGTTTGGATCTCTCTTTATTCTCTCTTTCTTTTTTTGTGTTCTGCATTTGACGAACTCATTGAAATGCATGAAATGTTACCAACATCGAGGGACAGTGAGAGAGCGAGAGGCAGGCAGAAAATTATACAGTCTGAGAGGAGAGAGGCAGTCCGGCCGAGGAGGCCCTGCAGCCGTTGTCCGTCGGTTAAACATGATTATCACAGTTCCACCTCATCGCAATTACCAGGGCATGTGAGGAGGATTCCAAGTCAAGATCTGGCACTGCCTCTTTTTTTCTTGTGCCACGAAATACGTGTATCTTCCGTCTCGAGTCGAAAGTCTGGCAACAAGCGAGCCAACGGATGGCCAAAAAAAAAGAATCTGGTAATCGAATTAGGCAACTTCGTGTTTTATAAATGTTATCATAAATATTCCATTTTATTAATTACCGCGCATAATTCACAAACAAAAGCAAGCGAGAGAAATCATCTAAAGATCGAAGAAGATCGAAGATCCAAAAACCAAGCGAGTTCTTTCCTCGCTCTCTCTCTCTCTCTCTCTCTGACGAAGGGAGATCTCTAATGTTCGAAGTTCCCGCTCTCTCGATCGCAGATTGTTGCTCGAACTTCGACTTCGAATCATTAACATATTTAATTTGTTTCTAATTTATTCATAAATTTATATTTGTAGCACCCTCCCCTGATCTCATGATGATTCTCTTGTTTTTGATCATGCCTCCTCCCTTCATGGCTCCCATCCCCATCCCCATCTCATTCCCACTCCCATTCTCTTCTCTGATTTATGGCTATACAACTGATTAATGGCAGATCCGACTCGGACTCTCGGACTCGACTCGTATTCGTACTCCCAAGATCTGGTCGGACTGGCCGTGATTCAATATTCGACTCTCCCCTACACTCATAAGTAGGTGTTGTTACGCTTATTAGGAGGCTTACGAGAGAGAGAGGGGGGAGGTGCTATTAGGCCTCGGCTTATAGGTAATTTGTGGGAATTACCAAAAGAATACAAAGAAGAGGAGTAGGCGACTGATGCTTTTGTCTCTATAGCTAATACTTTGGTGTCTTTGGGAGCGAAAGCAGTGGGTTTCGAAGCAAGCTTACGAAGGGAGAATTCTTTAGAATGTTGGAATCCTGAAAGATGCTTTTAATAAATGGGAACAAAAGTCCTATACATTTACAAGATGTACTACAATCGAAAGGATGATATATCCTTGCAATGCAAGACCTAGTTTTACAACAGTCTAAGCGTAATATCAATATCCGTTATACTCTGAATCAGAAATTTATGCTTCTTTAAAAAATGTCCTACTAGAGAGGAATATATATATTGGGGAACTAATATTTGTGCTGATTTATTCCCTTTGACCCATTTTGTTCCTGATTTCGAAAGTAGACAGTATGTATGGTATTCTCGTATAAATATAGCCGTGGAAGGTAAAAGTACAACCCTACACCCAATATATCTTTCTTTTAAGTTAAGAATCCCTACCCCCACTGAACTCATATATTTTTAAACATTCTTGCCTTTCAGTGAAGAATTACTACTAATTTCTCCGAACTTTTCTTCAGTACAGACTATCCCTTAGTGGTGCTCTTTTTCTTTCTTCATTTTACTTTGTGAATTTATTTGCAAATTCCGTGTTAAATACTTGTACAAACAATGAAATAACTTATGCGCTTACGACTAAAGTGAACCAGCAAATGTCTTGCACTTGGATTTGGGATCTCCTCCATCTCTACCATGAGCCTAGGGCAGAGCCCCAGCTAGCTGACGACATCGTTGCCATGACCATTCTGTCGCAGGAGCTCCAGCTTCAGTTCGTGTTCGCGGGCCTTGAGGCGCAGCGCGGCAATGGAGGAAGTGCGTCGATCCTCGGGCGGCGTGGATGATCGGGTCGGCGGAAGCGGGGCCGGCGGCAGTTGGCGCTGCGGCGAGTGGGCCAGGGTCAGGGCGACGGGTGCTGTCTGTGTGGGCGAGCCGCAGGGCACCTGGTGGGTGGTGAGGGAGATGCCCACCAGTTGCTGGGGCGACAGCTGCGAGGGCTGGGCGTGTGGTGGCGGCGGCTGCTGTGGCGGAGGCTGGTGCTGGTGCTGGTGTTGGTGCTGGTGCTGCGAGGCTCCGGACGCGGGCGAGGTGGGCGGCGAGGCCAGCAGGTGGTTGGGCGAGTGGAGGTCGGGTGATCGCCCCATTGGCGGCAGGTGCGGGCCCCGCGGCACTGCCGTCATGTTGGCCAAGAGCGACTGGAAGGAGCTGGACGGCGAATACATCCCGGCCATGCCCGGGGGAAGCATGTGAGGAGGAGCTCTAAAAGGAGAGAGAGAGAGAATCCTGGGTTAGAGGCACTAGTTCTCTTGGGGATTCTCCGGGCCCTACTCACCGCTGGAACTGATTGAAGTAGCCGGAGGGTATCATGGGCGCTGCCGAGAGATGAGGGTAGCGGAAGGCGGCCAGATTCGCGGCGTGTTGGGCATCGAAGGGCTTGCGCAGCTGGAAGCCAAGATGGGTGAAGGGATTGGGCGGCAGGGCAGCATGCTGCATGCTGGCGGCGCCGCTGGGCAGATAGGGATTGTAGGGATGCGACTGTGGACCCACCTTCTCCTGCTTGCGCCACTTGGCGCGACGATTCTGGAACCAGACCTGCAACAAGAGGAGCAAGGAACGAAGCATGAAGGGGAGAAGGCCATGAATTATGTGTTGCTGGCAGGCTACTGTATCGCAGTATCCACAGCATCCTCATCCTCATCCTCCTGCACTGCACTGCACGGAAGACTCCTCTTCATCCAATTAATGGGCGTTGTTATTGAAAACGCCCCTTTAATTAGTTTTTAACATAACAATCTGAATATGGGAGTCGATGTCGATCCCAGGGACAAGAACGGTGGCTGATTGCACTCAAAGTCGGACTCGGAATTTATGAGACTGGATGGTATGGTAGTCCTGGGAGAAATGGATGTTCGGTTAAGCAAATAATGTTGTTTAGCATGGGGGAATAATTAAAAAAAAAAACAAGAAGCGCCGTGGATTGTAATGACTGGCACTAAACCAAAATTGAAGGCGCATTTCACCCCACCCCCCATCCTGTGCTGTTCTGCTCTCCCCTGGACGCCTTTCAGTGTGTCTATCTTCGAGTCGATTTCATTAGGGACGACATGCTCCATTATTTTTCAATTTTACAACATTGTTTGGCTGCACGTGGGGCACGCGAATCAACCGCAAATCTCCTAACTGGGCTCTCTGGGGGCCACTTACCTGAATGCGCGCCTCGGTTAAGCCAATTTTCATCGCCAGCTCTTCTCTGCAAAAAATAAAGATTGAAAAAAAACCCGTGGTTTAGTGGGAAATAGAGAGAGGTTTAAAATTATAATCAATTGAAATGGTTAGGCATTGAAAGCTTTTTAATTTCCGTAGAGTTACGTTCCTTGGTTTATAGGTTTTCTCCCTTCTGCACTTATTTGCTTTTATTTCTGCACTTCTCTTTGCAATCACCTGATCTTCTCTCTGAGCTTTCCCAAGCTTAGTAAGACAGCTCTCCCGCTCTCGCTCACAGTGCATCTGAGAGCTTTCATCAGAGAGAATCCTTCTATGCACTCTGAGCTTCTCTCTAAGCTGTGACATCTAGCGTCCGTCTCTCTCTGCTCTACTCTTCGAATGCAGCCAAGTGCTAATTGCAGCTTAAACACAAATTAAATCTGATTTGATTTATTTGCTTAATTAATTGCCGGGCATTCAAATCAAGCAGCTAACAGCGAGCAGCCTTAATGAATTGAATTGAATTGAATTGAGAACTGCAGCTACAGCAGTGCAAAAAGTTGATCTAATTGTTGCTGCTATTGACTTTGTAAGCTTTTTTTTGTAAGCTTTTTGCTTTACGGTTTCGCTTGGGCATCGTGTCGTCTCAATTAGCAGTTCACTTTGGGGCCGGGACTGGGAGCTGACTTAATTTATGGCAATTACTTTGGCTGTCTTTCAGCCGGGAAACGAGACTAAAGTCTCGAGAAATTTCTGCATGCTAATTGCACTCCGAGAGAGGGTCATCGATTCGGATCTATGAGAGCTGCGGCCCTATGCCTGATCTTTGGCGATTTGTAATCGAATCGCCCATTAAAGTCCATACAAATGTTGCTCCAAATACGAACGATTGAAGATCCATCCCATCCACTCAGGGGGGTCGTCATAAGTATTATTATCACCCGAGCCGAGTCGTAAAACCAGGGAGCGTCTCTCTCCCTTTGGTCTCTCCGTGTCGCGCTGATGTCTCGATGAGCGATTTATGCAAATTTCATTTACTCTGCCCTCTCGAATGTTTGGGGCCATTTTCCATTCGGGCTTCTTATCTTTTGTCATATTATATATACTTGTTCTTGCTGTTGTTCTGGTTCCCACCTCTTACTATGCGTTCGTTACTCACCTCGTAAACACATCGGGGTAATGGGTGCGTGAGAAGGCCTTTTCGAGCTCCTCCAGCTGAAAGCTGGTGAAGGTTGTCCGATAGCGACGCTGCTTCCGCTTCGGGGCATACTCGTCCGCCTCGCAGTCGCTGTTGGCGTCCGAGATGGGGCTGTTGGTGCCCCCGCTGGCGCCGCTGGGTGCACCGCCTCCAGAAATCGAAACCGTTAGCGAGGCACCGGCCGTTGCCGCCGACGCCGAAGCCGAAGCCGAGGAGACGAGCACCGAGCCACGATCGACCACAACGCCATCCGGGTGCCCCAATTTGGCTTCTTGCGGTAGTTCCTCCAGCTTGATCTCCTCCGATATGCCCATAATCCACCAAGGCGCACCAGTACCCCAGTACTCCAGTATCCCTCCAGAGGCAGCTGCAACGAGAAACAGATTACAGATTATAGATTATAGACGGGCTATGGGTTATGGGTTATAGTCGCGCATTAGAAGCTCGTAATTCAATAAACGCTAAACGTGCAATTATCGTGCACTTTATTATGCCAATTTCTGTAATTTCTGCCATCGACTGCCTAGCAGCCATGAGCCATGAGCCACGGGACTGGGCCCCCGAGGTTAGAGCTGCGGTTACACTGTTACACTGTCCAACAAAAAAAAAAGAGTTGAGTGTGGTTGGATAGGGTGGCAAGAAATGCAGTTAATTTGGGGGGAACACTCAGTGAAACGGTTTCCCATTAAAATACCTTTCTATTCGATCCTCATCAAAAGCAGAAGAGAGTAAAGTTTTAGAATGGAAGGCTAATGAGTTCTCTATTAAAAAACAGTATAGGTAACAAGAAAGAGGCGCTACTTTTGAGAGAACGGTTCTCACTGGAAGAGAGTCCAGGCCTGACATGAAAGCTCATCCTTAACTGCTAAGACACACTGGAAGAGAGAGATCGAGCGCGTGGCAGGAGAGTCAGATAAGCATGGAAACTTATTTTCTACATGATCGATGCTGTATGGGGCGGTAAAGCTTTCCTTCTGTCTCCTATATATTTTTACGATTTGCTATACTTCATTTTGAACATATTTAGCCATATTTTTGGTAAGGAAACTTTTTCAAATAATATTGCAAACATTCTGAAAATCCTAAAGTGATTTCCTTCTAGCCACAAATTCTCCTTGGCCAAGTGTTGCGGTTCGGGAGCGTGCCTTATGGTCATGGCCTGTGGCTGAACCTCCAGCTGCAGCTTGTGGTTTTATCATGGAGACCAATGCAAATCGATGACCACACCATGGACTGACTGGAGAGCTCTGTCCGTCAGCTGATCCATCTTCCATCAACACGTTTCAGCTCGGCCAACACTCCGCTGAGTTGGGTTTACGTATTTTGCAGCCGGGCGCTGGCTTTGGCTCTGCTGATGGCCTGATGGCAGCTTTCATGTGCAGATCGTTTGGAATTTTAATTAAATTGGGCGGCAACTTCATTTTCATCATCATCAACTCAACAGCAGCCTACATCCATCCCCAGCCACAACCACAGCTCCAGCTCCACTTTGAGTTCGCGTTTGAGTTCGAGTTTGAGTTCAGGTTCGAGTCCGTGTCCATGTCCATGTCGCCTCTATCAGATCAAATTAATATCAGGTGCCAGCAGCAGCAGCAGCAGTTGGTTCTGCTCTCCTCGTTCTGCAGCTGAACTCCACGTCAGAGTTGAAGTTTTTGGTAATTTCATGTTTTGCTAATTAATATACGAGGGCTCTTTAATGACAACTAAATGGTTAGACCCGATGTGTGTAACGTGGCCTTCCTTTGGAGCTTGGAACTGCAATGCTTCGCCAAGAAGCCGGTTCCAGTCCCTGTCCCTGTCCCTGTCCCATGCCCAAAAGTCTGCTTGATTGATGGCCGCTGCTTCTGTTGACATTTCAGTGGCTCGAAACCGCTGAATACATATATCAAAATTGTCCAAATACCTTGTTAAATGGCAAATTAGTGTGGCTGTGATTGATTTAGTTGCATTCTTGTGCGGAATGAAGTTGCAACAGGCAACCCTTTGGGGGCACGGCACTCTTGGAAGACTCGGAAGAGGGAGACAGATATCGAGGGTCCATCAACTTGTTGAAGCACCTTGTCCTCTGATGGCTGGATGGCTGATGGGCTGATTGGCTGGATGGATGGTTTCTCAGTTAATAACTCATAACTCCCGATATGATTTGTGCTGTCAGTTTTCGAATGCTGTCCGCAAATTCCATGCATTGACAGCTGACAAACTTAATTTGTGCGAGCAACTTGCGTGGACCGTGGACCGCGGACCGCAAATTATTAAATTAGTTGTACGAATTGCAATTATGTCTGCCTCCACCTCCTCCTCCTCCTCCTCCAACCTTCCTTATAAAACCCCGTAAAACTGATTAATTCATTGCATGCGATAGCGAACTGTGTAGCTGCTGCTGCAGCGCGCTGCAGTGGTGGCAGTGGCAGTGGCAGAGCGACCGTTGCTGTGGCAGTACGACTTACTACTGCCGAAAGGTATGCGGGGAATGTGTGCCGTTTGGCTTTGTTGTAGAGCCGCCTTATAATTGTATCCGCGTTACGACTTTATTATTGCCTTGCAGCAATCAGAGGAGACCAGCCCCAAGCCCGCAGAAGGATGATGTGATGGCTGTTGTCTCTGATTGACGTTTCGTTGGGTAATTAAAAGGCAAAGCCAAGAGAGGAGCTCTGCTCTTGCTCGATTCGGTTCGCCTGGAGAAACTGTCAGGTTTTCTTATTTCTTATTTTCTTTTTATTATTTATTTTTTGTGCAGAGCTCAAGACCTGCTCATGGCTATGGCTTCATTTAGTCAGTGCCGGGGACAACAACTAATCAAGTTAACGCTGCACTTGCTCTGCCCAATTGCAGATAGTGCAGCAGAGGCACAGAGGCACAGAGGCACAGTCCGGATCGGACACCAGGAAGAGTCTTCCAAGTGCCAGAGGCAGTGGCCGCAGGAAGAAGAGTATCTCCAGGCGGGGGCGAGTTCGTGCCTCACATTTTGGCACAAAATCAGAGAGAGAGTCGAAGTTCTCTGTTTAGTCCCTGGATGCTAATCAGGTAAAGCGCCACAGTCACAGTCAGAGCCACAGTCAGAACCAGACTCAAACTTGCCCAGACTTCCCCCCTCTGGGAGTGGAACTTGTTTGCCGGTTGCTTGTTCCGTTTAAAGATAAGCTCCATTAGTGTCTCGGGGTAATATTTAAGAGCACAACACACAACATTGTAAGATCTGTGTGGGTTTTCCTAAGACATATGGAAAATTAAGAAATTAATTCGTAATACAAGACAAGTGTACTTCCACAGGTACTTCCACTCATATGAACACAGTGTCCACACTGCCCAGTGTCCAGTGTCCTCGGTGTCCTGCTCCTCTGTCTCCACTGTTGTCGTCACTTCTGTCATCTCGATAAGCATCAATGTTTCTGCCTTTGCGGGCTACTCTTTCCACAACTCAACTCCACACAGACCCGACTCGACTCGTCTCGTCTCGTCTCTCCTTGAGGCCAGGCCTGGTGTCGTTTTTATGGTTGCACTTTTGTGTTTTCAGCTTCTTCTTCTTCTTCGGGTCCGTCCGTGTGCTGGCATATTTCATTAAAAGCCACAACGGACGGACCTCGGGACGGGACGGGACTGCTGCTGCTGCTGCTGCTGGTGCTGCTTCGGACCAGGTAGAACAGCCAAACAGGCAAACAGAAGCTCTTTTCTGGCATTTTGTTAATGCGTCTCCGTCTCGAGTCTCCCCAGTCTCCCAGTCCTCCAGTCCTCCAGGTCTCGAGTCTCGTCTGGAGTCGCGTCTCTGTATCTGGGGCTGCTTATTTATGGGTTTACATTAGGCTAAACCACTTTAGTCACACTTTGATGATCGGCATTGTAATTTGCCCCACCATACTCGTACTACACCCGCCATGATAATGGCAAACATTTTGGGTGGCTTAACCCCAAGGCGAAAGCTCATTCGTTCTCCGATCTCCTCCATTCCCGATCCCGATCCCGATCCCCCTCAGAGTGTGTGGTCGCTTGATGGATTGCCTCTACTAAGCCCTGAACACCTCTACACCGATCAGTCCACGGAGAAACTCTTAGGGAAACTCTCTTCCCTAATAGTTTCAGTTGATAAAGTCAATTATTAATTTTCGTCGAGCTCTTCTGAGTCACCCAAAAATACATAAAATTGATAGCACGATGAGGCAGCTGGAGCTGGAGCTGGAGCTGATGCTGAATCCGAATCCGAGGCTGTGGCCTGTGGCCTGTGGTAAGCCTCTGCACCTGAGTTTTCCCTCTTTCGTTGTTTCGTTGTTTCGTTGTTTGTTTCTTGGCGCCGTCTTTGGACCAGGTGCGATAAGGCAGCATTCTTGTTGTTGGCCCAGGCGCCTCCCGTCATCATCATCGTCTGTCTGGTTGTTGCTGTTGTACCTTATGGGCCTCTGCCTCTAATGCACACACACTCCCAATTATAATTAGTTTATTCATATCCTGTGTCGAAGCTGCCTGCTGCCTCATTTGTTGTTCTTGGGGGCAATCTTAATTCAATTTACTGCCCAATCGACCGAAAGACACTTCGACCTGAGGGCTACCCTAACCCTACCCCACAGATAGCCCACAGATGGGATGGGATGGTTAGGTGATCAGCGGCGGAATAGAGCTGGGATCTCTTTGGCGAAAAGATGAAAGCTTTGAGCCCATAATAAATGGATATATTGGAAGGACTTTATCGGAAGATAAATATCTATAACACTTTGCGAAGGTTTTTGATAAATTTAATCCCAAAAAATCCCTTATAGAATAAGTAATACATCTTCAATGATAGATCACGATAGATCATCGCTGCAAAATAGAACTTTGAATCCCAGAGAAGTTCTCTTTTGTTCTCCTCAATTTGTGGACTTGAAGATTTTTGATCTTTTGTAGAAAAATCTAAGAGAAGTAATGGAAGATATGTAGTTTTGATCATTTTTTCACTCTGGATCTCTAAGGCATGGATGGAAGCTCTGAGAGTCTGCTCAAGATCGTATCCTCATCTGAGTTTAAGGCTTGATGAGTGATATTTCCATTGCTTTCTTCTAAAGTCTCTCCAATTTTCAGCATTGTCTTTATCCCCTAAAAGGTGTTTGATTTCAGAAGAGAAGGGTCTGGCTAGGGTATTCCCTCTTCGATGTCCTCAATCTCTCCGATTCCATCTGCTTTGGCCACCCTAATGGAGTAGATTGCTGGGACGGTAGCCCCCAAGGTAGTCGCAGGTTCAAGTTGTGACTCAGGTCCCAGGTTGCAGGTCCCGAGCCCGATGCGCAGCCCACTTCCAAGCTGTGGCTCTGCTTGTTGCTGATGCGGTTGTTGATGGCGATGCTGTGGCTTGGATTGTTGGCTGTTGGTGATGTTGATGCGGGGCCAATTACTCATAAAATGCATGTTAAAAACACAACAGCAGCAGCAGCAGCAGCACAAGGCTACACTGGGAGGATCGAGGAGAGGGATCTCAGATCTGTTGCTCGGACAACTGTTGCTCGACGCCGTCGTCTCCAGCTCCAGCTCCATCTCCATCTGTCTGTCTGGATGGCCTGGCTCTGCCTCTGCCCTTTGTCATTGTCTTGTACGGTTTGATAAGCGAATCCGAGGCAGAGCAATTTGGAGATGTGTCCGACGACGACGTTGATTTCTCATGTTTGCATGTTCCATTTAGCCAAAAGGAGAGAGGGATGCGATGGGATGGGATGGATTGTATGGGAATTGGAATTAATGAAGCACATCTCAATGAATCCTCCTCGGCAGACTTGGCGCCATCTTAGCCACAGATCCGCAGATCCACAGATCGAGGAGGGTCTCTGCTTGGGGGTGTGTTGCTCAATCAAACTTCAATCAAAAGGCAGCGCCCCCCTGCCCCCGCCAATTGGGAGTTGTCGAACAATCGTCGAAGCAATCAGAACGTGTGTGTTCGTGTTCTGATAGCTGCCAAAAATTTCGGTTGTATCTATAAGATATGAGCACGCTATCTATGTATCTGGCAACAAGTTTTAATTGTATGTTGCCGTAATTGAATTGAACCTGCCATCCAGGTGCTTCTTTTTAGGGGGGACGGGGGGTAAACATATTTTAATTTTGACTCTGCCTCTACCTCAGAAGGAGGACAACAATCTTATCGGAGGCGAGGAGATCTCCCTGCTCCCAGCACTATCTACAGGGGCAGATGCTACCCGGGAGATAGCCCGGCTATTTGCGTCACAATTTGCGTTCAAATTGCTGCTGACAAGTCACATGGGCATTATTATTAATTAAATCAATCGTTTGGGGCCAAGTGCTGGCCAATTCGATTATCACAAGAAGGCCGAGGGAGACATTCTCTGGGATGGAAGTCAGCGCTTATCTGCAGCACGCAGTAGGAGGCAGAGTCATGGTGCACACACATATCCATCTGTCTATCGAGGCGAGGCCCTCGGCCACGTCCAAAGTGAAGTGGTCAGGGCTTTTGACACGATTATCTCACGCCGATAGCCCGATAGCTGGGTGCCCGGTTAATTTCATTTATTCTGTAGGAAAACACAGGTACAAGCACCCACTAGGGGGGGCGGGGTGATTGAAATGGAAAACATCAGCCAGACAAAACGTGATTTATGGGCAGAGCCTGTGCCGCTGACAATTTGTACTCTTTAATGGTGTTTAATTAAAGCCAATCAGCGATAAACTTATCGAGCTATCAGCAGGAGCCCCAGCTCGAGCCAAGTCTTCTACTTTGGAGGCATAGAGCCCCCCCTCATTTGGTGGCTAATCAAATTCTCTCTCTATTGGTCGCTCGGGATGGTCTACAGCGATGATATGATTCGGATTGATATGATACGAGGCGAGATACGATGTGTCCAGGTGGGGAATTAATCAAATTTAATGATATTTAATTCTACGTTTTACTTTTAATTCAACCTTTCATTTCGCTTACTGATTGGTTGATTGGTCGTTGGGTTGGGGGAATTATGAAATATTTATATGTATGGGTTATACTTGTAATATTTGTCAATCATGCTGAGAAGTAGGTTAAGTCCGAGCTGGGATCGTATCTTTAGATGGGTTGATAGCCACAAAAGTGATACAAATTAGGCAGGGGGAAGAATGTGGCAAGATTGTAGATTGAAGAGGTATTTGTGGGGGGTTTTTGGGTGCGGAAGGTAATGCAAGAGGAAGTTGTCCTATTTTGGGTATCAGTTATGCGATTTAATTCCATTTGGATCGTTTTTGTATTAGTAACTTGCACAGAAAGATACAGAAACATAGAGATACTACAGAAACATAGATATACTAAATACTTTATCATATTATCCATCGATATAGACTCAAGGAATGGTATGACTGGGCTACTAGAATCTATGGTTTGTATTTGGTTTCTCTTGAACGCGAATTTGCCGATGAGACCTATGTAAGACTACTTAGAACTATCCTTCACTAATCACTCTAATCACTAAGAGTTCTAACTATTTCATATCTGTCTATCTTATCTACCTTTCTATCTGTCATATCTCTCTGTTTTCTATTTAACCATTCATTTTTTTTTCCCGATATAGATTTGAGACAGAAAATATGGACAAGATGTACTGAAGGAGTAGGTTCTTTGCGAGTTTATGAGTTCTATCTCTTGGATGATTTCAAATTTCCTTTGAAATAACGATGGAATTGGTTATAGTTCCCATTTAGGACTTTATCCTCCTTATTTATTCCTTAGAAGCTATATAAACCTCTGCTATATCTATTAAACCATTGAATCATAAAGAATACTGGGCATTATAGTGTCGCGGAACGGATTGTGCGATACATTGCATCTAAACTCTACAGAATATCAAAATAATGGTATGCTTTTCGAAACTATAGATAAAAGGATAGTCTCTAATGATTATTTCCGCATTTTTGGAATACCTACGGAACATAATTGGAGTTTCTTCAAACTTTCACTTCGCAAACCCTTACCTTTTTTCGTGTATTTCAGTCTGAGCCTTTGGCAGTGTTTTATCTTTCTCGTAGAGCTCCAATCTTTTCTGGTTTTCCTCTGTTTCGCCTGGTATTATCGGAGAACTTCCCGTTCGCACAATCGGAGAGGAGAGCTCACTTGCCGACGGTCTTTCCGCACTCCGTCAATCAGGCTTTGGCTTTGGTTCTGTCAGATCTGGGGACCGTGCCGGAGAACACAATACCACAATACTCTGTGGATCTATTATCTGCGAGTGGTTCACACCTTCAAAGACACCACACACACACTCCACCACGCGGCACACGGCACACGGTGCAACACGAACAGCGGAAGGAGAACGGAGAATCACGAATGATATGTCGGAACGGAGCCGAGAGAGCGCGAACACGAAAGACGATGACCGGGCTCCGTCAGTGCCGCAAGCGAACTACAGTAAGAGCCGCTGTCGCGCCGGTGAAAACTCAGGTGGGTTCCGCTTCCCCAGGTGCCACAACCGGTTGGAGTTGTTGCTGCTGCTGCTGCTGCGCCTCTCTCCCGCGTTGTTTATGGCCTCTGCTCTGGTCTGGTCCGCTCTGTTCAGTGTGAGCCAAAGCGAGAGGCAGCTAGGCGATCGACGGCTGCGATCGATCGTCACAGGTGTTGCGGCGGCAGGTGCTCCGCCCCCTTCGGCTGTGAGTGCGAGCGGGAGGGCCAGAGCGAGTGGCGGCGTCAGCCTATGGGAGGCGTCGCCTCGAACAGAGCGCAGTAATGGCGGCTGCGTCGGCGGCGGCGACGGCTGCTCTCCCGCCAAGCGAGCGGCTTCTCTTTTCTTTTTCTCGGTCTGCGTGTCAGACTCTCTCTCTCTCTCTTTCATTGTGACTTCCCATCTCTCTCGTTCCCTCTTATTGGAGTGTAATTGAATAAGCCCCGGCACAAAGTGCAATAAATTTGATTAGCAAAATGGAAATTTATTTGCCCCTCCGCCGCCGTGGGTTAACTCTTCTGCGTTTCCATAGATGCGTTTCGTTTCGTTTCCACCGATGTTGCGGCTCATAAATTAAATAATTTAACCATGGCATTGGAATCCGCATACTCGTATAGATAGAAACGGGAGGGAGGGAGAGAGAGAGACGTTGTGGCAGAGGCAGCAAGGAGAGAGGGCGGGCAGCCAGTGAGGGAGAGAGAGAGAGCATTCTCCGCTCGGACCATATAAACCGTTTGTTAGTAGTGTTAAGGGCCTCGTTAATGACTTTGTTGTTGGCTTTATTGGATGATTGCATTGCCGGAGTCTACGTACGACTCGTAGATTATTGCCTTGTTTACCCATGTCCACGTATGTCCATATAGGGATAGGGTCTGGCTCGGGGTCTGGGTCTGTCTGGGGGTGTCAGGTTGGTAATGGGAAATGCATGGGCCGTTGAAAGGGCCATAGAAAGAAAGAGTTAAAGAGGGACGGATGACAGATGAGGCTCCTGAGTTGGGTCATGGGCGCATAAGGGTCTCTAATAGAGGTTTCAAGGTGTTGGCAAGGGATTCGTATAGTATCTGAACACTTTTAGTCTCCTAATTTGAAGGTGTTTCATAATTTAACGTATCTCAGACTGTCCATTTAATCCAACATATTTTCAACATAATTTTAACATAATTTTAACATCATTTTAACATAATTTTAAGTATTTTAAATCAATACAACTTACACTGATAGAAAAATGGCGCAGTAAAACCAAGCACACTCATATTTAAAATAATTAAGTTGTTTTTAAGCACAAACAGTAAAATTTAATAGAATTTATTTTGATGTAAATAAAAATGTATTATTATTACGGTCATATTTAAACTGAAAACTTTAAACTTTAAAATAAATATATATTACACTAAATTTAAATAAAAAATATATTTAGATAACATATTTTCATATTACTGTCAAAATGTAAGTGAAAAAACTTTAATTTTAAAATTTTCACTGTTGGTTTTTTCTATGAGTGTATGAAAACATATATAATCTATTTAAATTCCATCAAACCTATTCTTTTATTATTTCCTAGATAAATTAAAACTATTTCTTATGCATCCTTATATCTCTCTTTCATAAAAAAAGTTTTGAATACCGATATTTTACTCATATCAGCGCGAGTGAGTGTAGCGAGAGAGCCAGGGGTTGGCGCACGAGCGAAACGAGTGCGCAGGGGGCTTTCCCTCTAGTATTATAAACATACAAATTTAATCCTAACTTTAATTGAAGTATTTTAAGCAATTAAAAACGTTAGAAAATTACTGAATTCTGTTCAAAATGTATCAAAATTAAATTAAAGTTAATTTTCTTTTTTTATGTATAGTTTCTATCGATTTTTGTATCACAACTAACTAACAATAAATATCGATATAAGCCATCCTTGCAGGATCATTATCAATCTCCATTTAACGTTATCTTTTGTGTACTAATAGTTATTCGATTCTATTAGTATTCTGATATTTTCCCCTTTATCTCTGTTATTAGATTAAATGTCCTAAACATCTCTTAGCGATATTTTATGAAATGCATTTCCACCTAGGGAATTCCATTTGCAGACCATTCCCACTCATATAGACCAACCCCCTCGAGAGGACCTCCTCTTCCATGACAGAACCCATCCGGTCTTTGCCATTTTCGTTCAGTCCTAACAGATTCCATTCCTTGATAACTACTTCATTAGGCCTGATATAACCTGGCCTTATACATGGACACGGCTTCATTCCAGCCACTTTTCCACTTGCAGCATTTTCCAGTGGAAGCTGTCTCGGGCTCTGCCGCACCATGCCCCTCTGCCTCTTGGCCAGTCTGTTTGGTCGCTGTTGGAGTCGCCCAATTTGCTCGTATCGCCAGGCAATAAATAAAGTGTTAATGGCAATTGCATACAAATAGTTTGGTGTTGCCATTATATTGCCATATTATCCCATTGTCGGGCCTTAACAAGAAGCAAACAATGCGACGCCGCAGTCCCGCAGTCCCCCAGTCGCCCAGTCGCAGATGCACTCACAGTCGGATCTGGATTCAGAGTCAGAGTCAGAGTCAGGGTTGGAGGCGACTCCTCCGATCGAGTTGCGACTGGCTGCACTGCAGCCAATTTCACGCTTCATTTACTGGCGAAATGCAAACAAAAGAGCGGCGACCAGCGACCGGCGACCAGTGACCATTTGGCCGATGGGTTCAATGGACAGGCAGGCAGGCAGAGGTCTCTACGGTGCATCTCGTCCCCATGTGGCCGTGTCAATCAGCTCGTCGCGCAAGGTGTGCACTCGTTTTGGAAGCGACTCCGCGACTCCGGTCGGGAATCGCTCTAGAGTCCACTCTGTGTCCATTCCACATGGCGGAGATCGGGGACGATCCAGAGACAGAGAGACAGAGAGAGTCGCGCATGCGCGCACGTCCTAATGTAATTATTATCTCAACAATTGAATTTCCGGTCCCGACTTCGACTCGGGCTCGGACTCTGGGTCTCTGTGGCTGTCGCTGTGCTGTCTCTGGTCTCTGGTCGCTTGGATCTACTCCTGCACATGGGACAGATGTCGCGCAAAACGTTACAAATGTGCACTTAATTGCGCAATTAAATAATTTTATTTTTATTCCAGCTCCGCGCGTTTTCCTTTTCCTTTTCTTTTTTTCCACCTTTTTCTTTGTGTGTGTGTGTCTTGCCGATGGCAAACAAATTGCAGCCAAGTGGCTGAAAGTCTGTTTGGACAGGCCCTATCTGCTGTCCGGAGGTGTCTTATTCATTATGGCCATTATGCAGCTCAGATATAAGCATTTACCCATGTGTCCATGTCTGAGAGCACAGGAAGAGAGCGAGGTATGGGTATTTGGTAGTGGCAGCTCCTAGGATCTCCTACGTTTGTTCTCTTCAGATGGCGGTATAGAGAAGGCGGTATAGAGAAGGTAGTTGGAAGTGAATGGATTTCAATTTGAATATCAAAATATATTCCTTAGCTTAGATCATCAGAACTCAGACATAATATTCGATGCAGGAAGGACAAACGAAGGACTATTTTGATTGGATCTCTAAAGGTTATATTTTCTTTTACCAATACTTATCTTTTTATCCAGTAAAAAAGAATACAAGGAGTTTGATCGGTTTTGATCAGCTATCTTAAAATACTGCTCTTATTTATTTGAGTGGGATGGATGGAGGATTCAACTTGGTGATCAAAACATCTAAGGACTGAATTTTCAGATAATATTCCTCGTGAAATGATCCCCTCCTTTTCGGAGACCAGACCAGAGCTTTTCTCCCCATCTTATATAAAGAAAGTTTTGGATCATTGTAGTAAACCGATAATTTACTCATAAACGCGCGTAGCGAGCGAGGCTAGTGAGCCGGGGGTTGGCGCACGAGCGAATCTAATAGAGGGCCTAAGTTTTCTATAAGAATGTATACCCAGATCAGTAATAAAAAAAATCTCCGGTTAGGGAGTCCAAATTCTTAGAATGAATCTTATTATTTCGAGGAGAGTGGTTTGTGGTAACCCCACAAGTTCTAATGATCTCAAGATGACATTTTTTCAGAGCTTTATTCCTATCAAGGAGAGATGGCCGAAAGTAGTTTTATGGAAAGACATATTGTTCTCTCAAGATGATTTATTATCCATTATTCCATTTTTCTGGAAGCAACTCCAATTTTAGTTTCGACTACCATTTTCTCTATGTAGTAGTACTCCATTTCCCCGGAATGACTTCTCCAATTACGCCCTGACATAATCTTCGTCTCGACATAGTTTTCCCTTGGAGTTTTCCCTCCCAATCCATGGTGCCGTGCTGCTGGGGCGGGGAAATGGTGTAGCAAACGAAAACGCAACTGTAAACGATACCAAATTATATTTAATTACGTGCGATTAGTTAGGGTTACTGGAGTCGCGCGATGAAATGTCGCCGATAAGGCCCCGCCCCAACCCGCCCGTCGGTCTATAAATAATACAACCAACAAATACGAGAAGTACGAGTAGTATAATAGTATCCCAAGCTCGGCTCTCTATCCCAGGCAAGGCATTAATTCAATTACAAATGGCTGCGGTTGGTTCCGTCAGGCCGGGGCAGGGCGTGTGACATAATCACCCAACAAAACTGTCGCTGGATGGCTGCTCTACCACCGCCTGCTGATGGCTGATATGCCCCTGCCCCTCGATGGATGGCTGGCTGTGTACCAGGCAGTATATATCGGGCAGGGCATAGTAGGCATTTCCTACACTACTCTCTCTCCCACCCCATGGATCATTATTTGGTAATTTGATACGACGATTTGTCTTTGGCTTTCATTGCGTCGGCGGTTGCATTTTCACTCAATTTTCGTGTAGGCCAAAGCACAAATTGACTTGGCCGGAAGCGCGTTATTAACTGGTTTATGCAACCCAAAATCGCCAGATTTCCAGCCAACGATAAGGCCACTAGCCTTCTGCTTGGCTGCGTTGGTTAGTCAATTATGATATATATATGTATATACTATGTATATAATATATGTATGTACATTCCTGGCCAATAAGCAGCCTGCAATTAAAACGAAAGCCAAGTAATTTCATTTGTTCGTAAATCTAATTGTGTAAAATGCCGCGCAAACCCCACCATATACCCCCTTTTCGGTGAAATGCTTTGGTAATTAGTGCGTGTACCGACTGGAGTCTTAATTGTTCTTCTGCAACCCCCTCTCCCCTCGGGCTACCCCCTTGATAATTTTGCTGCCGGTTTTCGTTTTTATTGCCAACGTTTTGTTGAATTTGGCAAAAAATTCATTTTTCAGATAATTTGAGTTTAATGCACATCAATTAAAATTATTAAAATTTATCTTTCATATTGTTTCGAGTGGAATTAAATATAATTACGAGTACGAGGCTACTTTCCCCTCCCCCCCCATTGGTATCTCCTGCCTGAACACAGAAATTCCCTAAAATTATACGCATGCCAATAATACAGAATTTTAAATTGTTTTCAAAAAAGCATTGACATTTAAGTATTAATCGATGACTAAATGTTTTGGAAAGATTACGGGATTCCGATTAGCAATAATACTATTTTTGGACATTGTTTGACATTGTTTGACATTTTGTTTGACATTGGACATCCTTTAAAAATGTTGCTAATCTCACTGATCAATCTGGAAATCCGTCTCGAATTTTATTTTCGTTCTATTGCATAATTGTTCTTCATTGTTATTCACGAAATCTTTCCAATATATGTAGATCGTGAATATCATCAGTCTCCTTTCAATTTATAATTTGAATTTCTTCCACTTGGTGACCCCGATTATGATCCCGCCTTACATATACAATGTTTAGAAAATCCAAAATCTTTGACATTAGTACACCATATTTTTCTTTGTCATCTATGTTTTATTCCCCATCATTTATAATCCCGTTGAAGGTGTACGTTTTTGATCGATTTTTCCACTTATCCTTATTCAGTATTATTCTACTTATAATGTAACTCTTAATTATCCTTGGTAATTAGGACATTGTTGCGTAAAATATATAAACATCGACGATAAGAAAGTTCAAAAATATCATCAAAGAACTTTTTTGTATCCCCAAAGTCATCGTTTCCATAGGATGTGTAACCCTGATATTAGTTCGGTGATAATAAGATGGAAATAATATGTTCATTCATCTCTAATTTCAAAAAAAAATTTAATATTTTTATTACTTCTGTAGTGTAGATTATAATTGTGCTTTCTTTAATCTAATCTAACCTTTCAGAGAGAGAGAGAGACAGACAGACTTAGGTGGCAAATATACAATCATTCAACATTCATATACCCCCTAAAGCTATCCGATTCCTATCTTCAAAAAAGTGACTCCGATCGATGATCGTAATACAGTCATCGCTTCTACGTCATCGTCTTCCGTTTATCTCTCTCTTTCCCCCTTCCCCCGTGCGGGAAACGGGTTAGGGGTCTGCCACCTCAGAATGATTGTCCAGTATGCGGTCCGGTGTTATCTTTTCAGTCGACCACAGGCAGATGTCGATGTTAGGGAGACAGAAACAGAATCCTCGATCATCCCTTTACGTGCTCCCCCTGTGTGTGGGTTTCCTTTTCTTGTACTCTCTGTTTCTCCTTCTCTCTTTTTCGATCATTTCTTTTCCGATCATCGCATTAGTGCTGTTTTTATATAATTGATTAATTAGAGGCCGGCTTCTGGCCTTCTGTTCCGGGGACTATCGTTAGAATTATAATTGGTCTGCGGCCCTGGGGCCTTGGATAGCGCCGGGGCATGTGTTGTCCCTAATGCTGATACGAGTATCCTTCATTGTGTGCCCTGGCTGCCCCCTGCCCTGTCGGCAATTTGTTTGTTCTTCGGTTGCCCAAATTGATTTTATTGACTTGTAAATGATGTTGAGTGCCCGCCAGAGTCCGGCATTCCCTCTTCCTCTTCCTATACCCTGCCCCTCCTTCCCTTTGACTGTCTTTGCTGCTGCTGCTGCTGCTGCTTGGCTTCCGCACACTTTGCCACGCCCATGAGGCTCGTTAATCTAGGATTGCACCACCACCGCCGGATCCTTCTGTTCTGGCGTTCCTTCCTCTGTAAATCGATATCCAGTTTGCATATTTAATTTATTGATTTCACGCGGCCATTGCAGAAATCACCATGCCGTGCCACTCGCTGATGCTGCCCCCTGTCCACCGGTCTCCCGCTCTTTGTGGCGCCGTTGCAGCATTAACCAGAGTTCAGCAATAATTACTTTTTGTAATTAGTTGCAAGTCCAAAGAGAGAGAGAGAGAGAGAGAGAGAGAGACGAGTGCCGGGTGCCGGGTGCTGTGTGTGCCTGGACGAGGGGCATAAAGATTGATAACGAGCTAATGAATGTAAATTTCATACGTGGCCGGCCTGTCAGTCAGTCAGTCAGGCAGTCAGTCAGTCAGTCAGTCAGTCAGTCCATCAGTCCGTCAGCGGGGCAGTCCGTAGAACTGGGGGGTGTAGGTAGGGTCAGGGGCAGGGGCATGGTGGGGGTGTGGCATTGCCTCGTCATTTTATGAGTTGCAGAAACCTTCTCGGGAGCCCTGCAACTTAAATTAAATTTCGCGCTAAGCTCGGCTTCCGTTTCGCTGGATGTCGTTCTTGGTGGTCGCAAAAGGTCTCTCTCAGGGTACAGTAGGCAGACCCTATGGTGGAAAAAGGAACACAGAAATATGGCTGAAAAATTAAATGTATTTTTTGAGAACTTTCTTTGATGATAGATATATTTGTAGCTGAATGGAAATCTGTCCATGGCAGAAAGTACACAAAACAGAAATTATTCGGTATTTAAAACAGTGTCTTCTGGTGTTTTAGTAAATTGAATATTTAGTGGAATTTAGAGTGTGAGTTTTAAAAATTAAATAGCCCATAGCTGGAACAAATAGTATGGCTCCTACAGGAATGTATATTTTTCCTCCATACAGTTTCAGTAAATATATTGAATAAAATAAATTTTTAGAGTCAAAGCACCACTCATACCTCTTAGATTTAATATTTTATATTACTTTTAAACTTATAATTAAAATGAATAAATAAAATACATTTTTAGTATTACGTTTTCTAATTAATTTCTAATATCTTCTCTTCGCAAGAATTCTATCCCTAAGAATTGTGCTGTCTTATAATTTCTCGCCAATCATCCCTACTGTACCCCCGAAACTAATGTGATTCGCATAGCTGCTTCTCTTGGGATCCCTTGTGACTTGTCCACCTCCAGTCAATCCCCACTGTACCCACTTAAGGGGCCAGCTTTGGAGGTGGAGCAAGCCAATGCAATTATGCAGCAGGGGCTACTTGCCAGCAACATATATTGGTAATTAAGTAGATGGCTTGAGGTTCGAGGGCACCTCAGCCCCAAAGGAGGAGTGGACAGCAGAGAGATCTTTCAGTTCCCGTTCCCGTTCCGCTTTTCCCGTTCATCTTATGGGGCTGTGGGAAGGCGGGAAGGCGGTAAGGCGGTAAGGCGGGTAGGTGACGTTGACAAATGGGTTCATCAACAGCCCGAGTAGCAGCAGCAGCAGCAGCAACAGCAGCTCCTTCTTTCGGGGATGGGGATGGGGGATGTGAGATGTAGATTCGGTGGGAGAAGAGCTACTAAGACAACGGCGGGAACGGTGGATGGGAATTAAATTTTTGTAAAGTGAAAAGCGATTTATTTTTCGCCATTTGTGGCTCGGTGGCTTGGTGCGGTCGTTTAATAAACAATTTAATAGCGCGCATAAATTTTTCCAGCCATCATACTTATAATAAACCCATTTGTCTTCGGAACGGGCCAGCGCTCATATGGCCCATGCCCCAAACCACATGCCGCCTGCCACATACCGCTTGCCACAAGGTGAGGAGGGTTATTAAATTATGCGTTTCAAGCGTAAAAATAAACCGTAGCAAATGGGAATATAGGACGCGACGCACTCTTCGGAGAGGTCTCTCCCTTAACGAGCCTTAATGATAGAAAGAGATTCTTTCTCTCCCTCTCTCTGTCTCTGCATCGTATCGTACTTTCTCCCCGCGTCGCGTCGGCTCCAATTAATCAGATATATTCGAATAAATCAAGTGCCATAAAAGTGACACAGCGTGAGAGATGCACACACACAGAGAGAGAGAGAGGGAGAGAGAGAGAGAGAGAGATGAATATTTAATTAAGGCACAAATTAAAAATGCAAATAAAGTGGAACTATGGAACTACCATGGCGACCGACCGACCGACCGGCCGACCGACTCCTTTTATTATTAATCGATGGCCACTCATAATTAGTTGGCCCTAACAATGGCAACCCATGGTGCAGAGAAGAGCTCTTTCTTCGGGGAATTTTTTTCTATTAGCTAATTGGAGATCGAGAGACATTCGAGGCTTTGATTGCCATCTGGGGAGGCCCAGACGACGCGTGCTGGGAGGGAGGCCCCGACCTGCCTCTCCATACATCCGTTTCTTATCTGTACCTACTCCTCCTCCTCCTCCGAAGACCCACGTCTCGTACATGTATCGTATCATAGAGAATCGGATCTCCTTCCATTCGATTCTTATCTTCAAGAAGTAACAACATTCGGTATTACTACATTTTGGGACATCTTCAAATGAAACCGCCAGCAGTTGCAGGCGGGTGGGAGGGGGAGAGAGACGTGTACGTTCAGACCCATTTAACATGTCGAATCAAATCCAAAAACGAGGTCATCTAATTGTTGCTTACTTATTTATTTATTTCTAGCGTAAAACGACAGACAAATTGATTTTAATTGAATATGATTGACGTCCGTTTTGGTGGCCCGATATCTTTTGGGGCCCTCAAGCGATAATCTCTCGGAGGGAGTGGTGGGGTTACGGAACGGAAACCCCATTCAGGTAAGCGTTAGCCACGACCTAATCACAGTCATGTCGTTATCGCCTCGAACATGAGCTTTTTAATTAAGCAAAATCACAAGTTGCTGGAACTGTGCGAAAGAGGGATTGGTTGGGGATTCCAAAGATCATTGATTTAGCGATAATTTCATTAGCTATTTGTCATCGGGGGTCTGGGCTTTATAGAGCGTTAAAGAAAGGTTCCTGGGAATCCCAAGAACAACTTAATTAAGGCCATCGAACGATGGATCGCTGGATCGATCGATAGAGAGAGATCTTGCGACCGTTTTTGGCTGCGATCGCAGGCATCAAGCAATTTGTATTCAGGTATCACACAGCAACAAGTCATTTCACACTTTGATCACGGAGCTGCAGCTGCAGCAGCAGCAGCAGCAGCAGCAGGAACATAGTCTGTGGACCTGTGGACGGGTCTGGCCTGGCCCGGCCTGGCCTGGCCTGTGCCAAGCCTTGGCCAGGCCTTAAAAGGATCTGCGACTCTGCGTTTCAGCCAACTTTGGAATGCGCTGCCTTGCATATATTAGCCGATTCTGTCCATTCTGTCGATTCTGGCTGGTGTCCCGCACCCGCATTCGCATTCGCATCCGCAAACACTCGAACCTGCACCTTCGCAGTAATTAACTTGTTTCAATAATTACGCATGCGCATTTGCACATGTTGCATGCCCCAGCCAGGAGTGTCTCCTTCCATGCCCATGCCCATGCCCATGCCCCCCGCCACTTGTTACAGCTTGCAACAAGATTTTTGCATTGCGTGTGCTACTGCCACAGCCAGAGTCTGGCAGAATGCAGTCGGCAGACTCCACCGAAGACCGAAGACAGGGGTATGATAGCTAGCTGATAAAGTTGGTTCACAGAAAGGACTAGGAAAAGGATACCCCATTAAGCGATAAGGATGTCACAGCAAGGGATAGGGATCTAGAAAAGGATCTGTGAGATCTGCTAATGGTGGTACGATCATCTTCTAACAAAAGCCAAGGGAAAGGATAAACCCCCAATTGATTGTTTGATGTAAATCATCAGCCTGCTTTCAGATCAGATTCTGATTATAAGAGATTATAAGAGTTAGTTCAGATATAAGTGGGATTTCTGGGGATAGATATATCTCTTATAATTCCCTAAGAGATTGCGAAATAAATGTGATTACAGTGGATCTACTTGTGATACCATTGAAGAGTGTCCTTTATAGATCAGCATTAAAAACTATGGAAGAAAGATCATCCCGAATCATGGTTACGGATCTACTACTATGAGTTTTGCAATCTTAAAGATGAAAATACAAAGGGAATACTCTTGGTTCCTCGACTAAAGATAATTTGACACAAATTCTTCTCGATTTAGAGAGTATAGTTTCTAGGGGTATATCCTAGGACCTGTCACCCGCTCCTTCCATATACGATTATATACCTAATCCTGTTCCATAGAGTATCATTTTCTTCGTTACTTACCCAAGCAAAAACCACAGTGGAGACCAATTCTGTTGGAATGTTTGTTTTTGGGCAGCAAATTTATGCAGCAGCCGCCGCTTATTAAGAATTCGTTGGCCCATACTCCGTGGTCCGTGGTCCGTGCTCTGGTCTCCTTTCTCCTGGCTTTCCCCCTGCCCTGCCCCAATCCAGCGTTCCTTCAGGGTCTGCTCTCCTGGCTCTGAGCGGACGCTGTCCGTTCGAGGTGGCAGTGGCACTTAATTATTGATAGCATTACAAACGCGGTTCAGTGGGTCACGGCGTGTACCCGTCAGTCGCGGACCAAAGGCGTCGGACAGGAACCCCTTGAGATCTCCATTTTACTGCTGGGCTCCACAATTCACAATTTATATATTTCGAAAGTTGGCAATATTGGCGAAAAAACAAAAACGTAACACAGTATACGATGTAATGACGGTGTAGTGTGATTTTGGAATATGGAATGTGTGTTGTGTGTTTTGTGGGGTGGGGTGGGTGGGCAGCGGGGGATTACTGTAACATGCTGGCATCGATGTCCTGCACTTGGACATTCTCCATGCCGGGCATGCTCTGGACCATTTCATTCATTTCGGCAGCACTTGTCGAGGAACCACCACCGCCCATGCCTTCCACGTCCAAGTCAGGCATTCCTCCCATTCCACCCATTCCACCCATTCCACCCATGCCGCCCATTTGGCCGAGAGCAGACAATGCATCCATTTCGGACATTCCGCCGAGGCCACCCATGTCGTCCATGCCTCCTCCGGCTCCAGCGAGCTTGGCCAGCAGATCCGAGTTCCGGATATCGGTGATGACCACCTCGGTGGTGCCCAAGAGTGAGGCCACGCCGGCGGCATCCGAAATGGCTGTGCGCAGCACTTTGGTGGGATCGATGATGCCCTTCTCCAACATCGACCCGTACTCATTCAGCATGGCATCGTAGCCGTAGTCCCCGGTGCCGTTCATGACTTGGACCACCACCATGCTGCCATCCACGCCCGCGTTCCGGGCAATGGTTAGGCTGGGCATGCGCAGGGCATGGCAGACGATGTCGATTCCCTTCTGGTGGTCCTTGTTCTCCGGCTTCAGTTCCTCCAGAGGGGAGATGCAGCGGAGGAAGGCGGTGCCGCCGCCGGGCACAATACCCTCCTCGATGGCCGCACGAGTGGCGTTGAGGGCGTCGGTGACGCGGTCCTTCTTCTCGCTGACCTCCACCTCGCTGCTGCCGCCAATGTGGAGCACGGCCACGCCCTTGGTCAGGGCCGAGAGGCGCTGGCGTAGACGATCGGCCTGTTCGGTCTTGGTCTTCGGGTCCTGGAGCTCGTACTGGATCTGCTCGATGCGCTGCTTGAGCATTTCGGGACGGGCCTTACCCTGGAGCAGCATGGTGCTGTCCTTGGTGATAATGGCCTCGCCCACCTCGCCCATATCCTCCAGCTTGGCGTCCTCGGTCTTCAGGAAGTTGACGTCATCGCCGAAGATGGCGGCCCCAGTGGCGGCTGCGATGTCGCCCAGCAGGTCCTTGCGGTGGTTGCCATAGCTCGGCGACTTCACGGCACAGACCTGGAGATCCAGCTTGAGCTTGTTGAGAACCAGGGCGTTCATGGCCTCGCCGCTGATGTCCTCGGCGATGATGATGAGCGGACGGCGCTTGCGCAGCGACTGCTCCAGACCCTTGACGATCTGCGAGAGCGAAGTGATCTTCTTGAGGCAGATCAGCACCAAGGCGTTGCTGAACTCCACCTTCAAGCCCTTCGGGGTGTTCACGAAGAAGGGCGACAGGTAGCCCGTGTCGAAGCGCAGGCCCTGGATGACTTCCAGCTCGTCCTTGAGGCGCTTGCCCTCCTTAACGGTGATTGTTCCCGTGGGTCCCACGCGGTCCGTGGCCTCGGCAATGAGGCGTCCGATCCCATCGTCGCCATTTGCCGAAATGGTGGCCACCTGCTCGATCTCCTGGCGCGTCTCCACCGGGCGTGACATCTGCTTGAGCTGCTCCTTCACGGCCTCCACGGCCATCAGTATCCCGGCACGGACCTCCAGAGGATTGCCCTCTTTGGAGAACTGCTGGAATCCCGCCTTGACGATGGCCCTGGCCAGCACTGTGGCCGTGGTGGTGCCATCTCCGGCCGCCTTGTTGGTGTTGTCAGCCACATCCTGCACCAGCCGAGCGCCCATGTTCATGTGCTGGTCTTTCAGCGCAATCGAACGGGCTACCGTATAGCCATCCTTGGTGATCTTCGGCGAGGTCCAGGAACGCTCCACGATTACGCTGCGTCCCTTGGGACCCATGGTCACGGCGACGGCATCCGCCAGTACATCCACGCCACGGATCATCATGGAACGCGCCTTGGCACCGAAGCGCACGTCCTTCGAGTACAAGCGAAGGATATTGCGATTCGCGCGAATGGCTTCGCTCACACAATGGCGAAACATTTTACAAAATTACAACGAAAATTGGGAAAGTTCGGAAAATAATTTGATTATTTGTTTACTCTCTCGATCTCGAAATGAACACGTTGACTATGAAACTAGAAGTGAAGGAAGAACTGAGTATCCAAACTCAGTGACATTCCCTAGATTGAGGCCTACTAGAACACAGATTTCTAAATCGATTTTTTTCTGTATAAAGTAGACAGATTCGCAGTGTCACGGCACCCTTAAACCCATAGATACCTCTATTAAAGTTCATAGGTTTGCATGAACGAACAACCGAATTGATTCGGTGGGATTCGGGACTGTGTTCGAAACGCTCTCCCAAAACGGACTGAACGAATCCGGTCTCGTTATTCTCGAATCACTTCAGAAACATGCGAACGAAACTTGCTGGTATTAATCCGCTGCTGGTAGTGCTCGGATTCGGTTTTTAGTGGTTCGAGGTAATTCGAATCTAAGTGAAGGCAGGATTCGTATTGCTCGAACGCTTTGAAGGGGCATGAGTGTAGCCATGGAAGTGACCTCACTTCTTTGGAGAGGTTTCTCTACTTTACGCGCATTTCCAATTAATTTCATTTCCGTTTCGTAGTCAGGGCCCGCGCGGAACACATGTTTCAATCTTCAAAAGGTAGCGAAAACATAGAATCAATAATTAAGAAATGTCAAACATTAAACGAGAGGCCCGCGTCATGTGATAAGAGAAGCAACCGAATCTCTACTTATTTTTGGGTGCTCGCGTGACAAATCATAATTGATTGTTCGCTTAATTGAATTGGAGTCTGATAAGTGCGAGTACCAGTATGAGTAGTGGCCCCAAAAGTTCTTTCTACTCCCCCAGATAGACAGATCCCCCTGCCCCCAGATGTCAGTGACTCAGGGCCACCCATCCATCCACTCCATCCGCCCGCACGTGACTCACATGACTCCCAAATCACGGCCAGTGTGCGGAGCACACTAATAAATTGTTAATGGCTTTATCACAGCTCCAGGGTGTACGATATAGCCCGATAGAGCGGTCGTAAAACCATAGAAAACCGAAACATTCCGATAAGCGGAGATTGCCCTCGACTTGGGGTCTCCTCCCACTCTCCACTTCCCGCTCTCCGCATTAGTCACTCGGGGGAATAGTGCTCTTTGGGGTCTCCTCCTGCATAAGGATCGCCCGCCTGTCAGCTGCAAAATCAACTCATCAACATTGACAGGCGTTTCTCCATCTCCATCTTCATCTCTCCGATCGGAGATCGTATACGACAATCGTACAATCGCATCTATATGGCCATTCGCCTTTGCAATTGACGCGTGATTGGCATTCGCTATCCCCATCCCCATCCCCATCGAGAGAGAGACCATCAGCATCCACTTGAACGTTCTGAGCCCGCCAAAGATAGGCATGCTCGGAACGAGTTCTCCTGAAGAGCCAAACCGATGGATCGATCGATCGATGGATCGCTCGATGGCTGGAGATCGTTGTAAAGGTGTCACCTACTTGGTATGGAGAGTGTGCGACCAGTTGGCAGTCATTTGGCATTACATATTCAATTAGTCCTCAAGGTGGGGGCAAGGCAAGGAAGATCTCATCTAAGGATTGTATCATAGCGTTCGGTAAGTATACCACAACCTTTGGCTCTTCCAATTGGATATTCTTTCATTTGCTACAAAGACAACGATCCACAACTTCATTTCTCTCTATCTTCATTTCCCGTCGGCTCTTCATTTCCATCTTCTCTCATTCTATCTGCATCCCGGCCTGCATTCGACCTTTGTAATCCCCCTGTCTTCTGGTCTAATCAGAAACCCCAACCAACAAATTGAAGCAGTCCCAGAGGTAGCGTTATTTAATTTGACTCAAAATCAACTCTTCCATTAGGCGGAGGCATCGGGCCAAATTGCAGCGGCGACACCTGCGCCCCACCTGCCTATAACCCTATCCCCAGTACCACTGGTAAGCAGCTCTTTCTTGCCTGCTCCCTCGCTCTATCTGGCTCTCTCTCTCTCTCTCTGAGTTTCCTCTGATTTAGCCACTGCTTTGATAGGCCACTCCCTGCTTTCGGAGTTGGCCAATCGGCGTGTGGCCTGAGAGGCCTCAAGAGAGTCGCCGTCTCGCGTTTATGGGTTGGAGTGAGAAGTTGTTCATTGCCGTTGTCGTTGCTGTCGGTGTCTGTGTCGTTGTTGTTGTTGGTCTTTGTGTTTGGTGTTGTTGTCGTCGACAGGCAATTTACATGAAATCAAAATGAAACGTATAAGACAGGGGGGGCAGGCAGGGAATATTGCGGGCATAGTCGACCAGAGAATGTGCTGAACAAATTTGAGAAAACTGCGGCAATGGGAAATCTGTAATTGATGAAAAATCCCGTCGGATAGATATATGTACATATAAGACATTTTTTTTTTAGCTCTGGAATTTATTTATCTTTCTTTTCTTAAATTTCACGACTAAAAAATATACTAAAATACATTCAAGAATTACTGAAAAATACTTTGGTTTTTCAGAATTCTGCATATTTTATTTCCTTGCCTTTTATGGTCGTAGGGCTTCTATAACATCACAGGAAAGCATGTTCGAAATAGGGTTAAGAACATCGATATTTCGAATATCCTTCTCAACAATTATTATATGAAAAATACTTCTCGTTTTGGTGTTTTCCTCTTCTATATAATGCTAAGCCATATCCTTTTTTATCTTCTAAAAAACCTCAAGCCATATCCATCCAAAATAATGGCAAGCTTGGCCAGTCATTCCATATACCCCACTTTTTGGGGTAGAGCTCCCTTTCGGGTAGAGCATTTCCATCTTCGAGCAGTCCACTCAACTTTTGTTTACTTAAACTTTTACCATTTTGGGGTAAGTGTTAAAGTGGCCGCCAGTCGTCCCACCAGATCCCTGGATATTCCTTGCGAGTATTTCTTGGGTGGGTGGCTGGCGGCGGGACATAGACGCAGGCTCACGGTTTGAGGTCTGCGTCTCTGGTCTCTGCTCTTGGTTTCGCTCTTTTGATATATTTTATGGTGCCATTGGCAGAGCTGATTGTTTTTTAAATTGTTTTTGCACGCGATTCGTGTTTGTCGGCTTTATGGCTATAATACTCGTAGCCCCGTACCCCTGTACCCTTGTACCCCCGTACCTCCGTATCTGTACTCGTGTCCCCAGTCGCAGCCACGACCAACATTATTGTTGTTGCTATAGTTGTTATAGTTTTTTGGTTGTTGGTTGTTTCTGGTGTTGCCGTAGCATAATTTAATTTGAATGCATATGGGACCCCAAAGTGGGTAATTGAATAAGTTTTTCTGCTGCCATTTCCAGTTCGCCTCAAATAGGATCGCTATCGCTTTTCTTTTTCGTTTTTGCTTTTTTTTTTTTAATAAATTTGATTAGCGCCACGGCGCGAAAATATTTTGCACGTTTCCCGCGCAAATCGCGTGCACAAATTATGGAGAGTGGGCGCTCCCCCACTTGAGGGGTGCAAATATGGCAATTTATTTTCAGGACAGACTACACCGGCGAAAAACAGGGATATTTATTGGCATTATTTACGGATTTTTCTGTGTACAAAATTCGCTACATGAGACAGGAAAAATTTAAATTTGTTTACTAAAAAAATGTTTCAAAATTCTACTTTTGGCATCCATTGAAATGTATTTAATTTTTCCCGAGTGTAAGAGTGTTCCTTGGGCTGTTCGAACCCCCAATTGATATGTAAACATATTGGATTTGTAATATTCTCGAACACGCCGCTGAGTGGAGGTAAATTTACACACTGGACTCGTGTAAAGTTCAATTTCTGTTGGTTTTTCCCCGAATTTCGGGAATAAATCAGCTGCGGCCACGCCCTTCACCAAATTCGATGCCAATTTCTGTGGCTTGTAATCGAAATCGATTTCTCATTTTGGCACACACTTCTCCCGTGAAATTGAAAATAATTTTGTGCTGAGAACCACATCCTCACGTACGAAATGAAGGAAATTGTTCTTAATGTGATTAAAGTCCATTCATTTGGCGCATTATTATCCGCGAATTATCCGCCAAAAAGGTTCGCTTAAGGTCGGACATTTGATTAGAGTAATCTTGTGTCTGATTTTCGCCGATTTTCGTTGGGATTTCTCATTGCTGTGCTGTCATTGAACTTGGAACTCAGACGCAGGCCACCAGGCGGAAACGAAATCGAAATATACAGATACAATATATATTTAGCAAACGAATCATGAACGAAAAACTTGGCTAATTGCCTGAGACCTGTCCCGGACTTTGGCTCATTAATCATGCCGAATAATGCATAATATTCTGCTGTGGCTACTTTTTAATTAATTTGATTAGCATTGATCGCTTGAATGCGAATTATGAATCAATTTATGGCTGTGTCTCTGTCTTTGATCTCAGATCTCAGATCTCTCTCTCCCTGTTTCCGCAGTGGATGCCGAAACGAGTTCGTTGCCTAAGTCTTTTGTTTCTGTCGCTTTCCCCCAACAGCCAACGGCCAAGAGCCAAGAGCTGCCAGCATCCGCGCTTTAATCATTCTGACATGTCTCTCGCCTCGATTTGCATAATTTTGAACAACGTTTAATGCCGCGACACGCCCATAAATGAAGCCGCTCCGCCGCGGCGTGGGCCGCTGCCCCAAACGATTCGATTATTGATCGGACCATCGGATCATGAATATGCATTATGGAGCCCCATTAATTGGACAGTTCACAAGATTGTTAGCTTCTTGAATGTGGCAGTCGCTTGGGGTTGGGGTTGGGGTTGGGGCTAGGCCACACTTGAGACATACGATAATTACTGCCTTGCAGCATTCTGTGCCACAGAATGGGGAAACTCTGTTGACGGACAGACGGCCCACTTTCTTTGCTCCCATGTAAGTGCCATAAAATTCAATTAATAATCTAACCTATGGACATGGTGAACCCCCCCTGGCAGGGTCAGACCTACAGCAAAGGCCAAGCCCAGTCATGCTCGGAGCCCTGTTGGAGCTCGGACCACCTCTCACCAGATCCGAGACGAGACGAGGCGAACAAATGTTTGCACAACACACGATAATGATGACAAGCCAAATTAGCTACTAATTTTCACACAGATACACGCACACACACACACACATGGATACTTTAAACGAGGGTCAGTCGTAGCGCCAGGACCTCACACAGCTGACGTTCGTTAAGGTTCTCAGAGTGGCATCTCACCTCACCGGAAGTCGCGCAGGCGCAGGCGCAGGCGAGGCAGATCCAAGGCCTGAGTTTCGATCGTTCTGAAATTGCCATAAATCAGCATTTGATTATCCTTTGTCCCGCCTAATTTTACCTCTTGATTCCTCCCCTCCCCACCCCTCCCCACTGTACTCGTACCCACTCTTTTAGTTGTCATGTGCGTGTTGGTTTTCATTTTTAATTTATTAATTACTAGGCGGTGCATATGGAGACCCGTTCGTTCGTTGGAGGACTCCTTGGCCCAGGGCTTCCGCTATTAGCGAAATCTTCTCAGTATCTTCCATCTCCTTTCTGGGGGATCTGCCCCGTCGGAGATGAGCGGAAAAAGAGCTGGAAAAAGGCCAAAAGAAAGCCCGAAATTGGCTTAGAACCTGCCAAATGGGAGGCGGCGGTGGCGGCGGCGGCATCTGACAGGCGTTCCCGACAACTGCCACTTGGCTACCCAAAAGGAGGAGAGAGGAGCAGATCCACGATCACCTCGGGTGGTCAGAGGACGTCACTCAAATTGAAGTCCGGCAAATGAGAATTGCCCGAGACTGGCGAGCGGTAGAGCGGCAGAGGGAGCGGGAGTAAGGTGAGGCCTGCCCAATCTCCATCATCTCCATTTCCATCTGGAGCTGAAGCTGAAGCTGGAGCTGAGGCTGAGGCTGGAGTTGTTGGATTTTTAATTAAGCGTGGCCTGCACCCGGGGCCTTTTCGTCAAGTAGCTCACTCGAACTCGAACTCGGATCGGATCGGATATGCTGCGGATGGGGAGCTGAGTGGCGGGAGTGCTGGGAGGTGGATGTGGATGCTGAACAGGTCTTGTTAGTAATTTTTAATTTGAGCTCTTCTGACAGCTGGCTGTCATATAAATTTAATTGAATTTACATTTTTATTAATTGCCAAGTCTGCCCCGAGTGGAGAGTAGAGAATGAATGCTACCCGTTGGCATGAATGGGAGATGAGTTGCTCGAGCACGGGCCAGCTCTTGCTCTTGCTCTTCCTCTGGCCTGGCCTGGCTACTCATCCAGTCTTCATCTTCTCTGTGGTTCACTCTCTGAATGAATTTAATTTGAGATGATTTGTTGATGGTTTCGTTGCGGTGATTTCTTGCTGACTAATTTAATGTGATTTTTAAATTGCCAGCAGACTGGAGAGAGCTTCAGCATGGGATGCTGCGACTGTGGCAGCGGCTGAGTGTGTGGCCTGGAGCGGAGCAGGGGCAGGGGCAGGACAGGAGACGAGATTGATTTGGGGCCCGGCAGCCGGCAGTCGGCAGCCGAGAGGAAAAACATTTTTACGGAATTAATGAGATGACACGCCTTTCCCTGGGAGACTCCCCCAACCATCTCTCTCTCTCTCTCTCTCTCTCTCTCCTACGATCATTATGAACTAATCTAATTTGCAAACTGCGCGATGACAATCGAGCTGCAGAATATTCTATATCCCCATTGAGATCCTCCTCCTCCTGTAGTTGTCGAGCGCTAACGAGAGACCCTTCCCTGAGAGGAGACCCTTCTTTCGGGCAGTTTAATTCGCAAATCAAACAACCTCGGGGCAGAGCTCGGAAATTCGCGCATAAGTAAATTAAAAATAAATTTATGTCCAGTCCAGAGGGGTCCAGTGGTAAAAGGAGCCAGGAGGTGGAGCAGTATGTGTAAACGGGTTCCGGACTGGGGCGGGGCGGGTTGGGGATCGTTTTCGACGATCGCGAATGCAAATCCAATTAAAATTTCCCAACTTCGGAGGAGGTTTTTGGGGGGACTATGGCTATCGCATCCTGCGACTGGCGCTAAGCCGTAAAACGAAGCTGTGCGCTGATTTAAAACACTGCGGGGCGTGCTTATTGATTAAATACAAATTGCGTTCATTTATCATCAGCTTGTTCTGGCTGTTTCTATCACTGTTTTTGTTGTTATTGCTGCGTCTGGCAATTAAATGACGATTTGCAGTTTCTGCTCTGCTGGTAATTTGCTTGTTCCGCATATAAAACACAATGAAACTGCCAAAGCAAGCAGCGGCAGGTCGTAAAATGCTCTAAAGAATAAATTAATTTTCAAAATCAATAAAATAGCGGGCACATGTGCTGCCAACTCGTGTGTATTAAGCGTTAACAGAGGATTCGTCTGCGTTTAACAGTACCCCAAATGCACTTTAATCATGATCAAAGCTATAAAGAAGATGACTAGTATGGCTTAAAAAGATAATGCTCAACAATACTTAAATGGCGCAGCATCTCATATCAAGTGACAGTTTGTCAAATGCTAAAAATAACAAGCTAATTTTGAAGATTATGAAAATTGCGCGCTCTGTGATGCCACATCATGCGAATTGGCTGTTAACAGAGCAGGTGCATGCGCTCAACAGCACACTAGTTGTCCACAATTCGGGCTATGTGGCAACGCTGCGCAGAACTGCAATCGCAACACCACACAACAGCTGTTTGTGTTCTACTTATATATAATTTCCCTCTCTAGGTCATACACCTTGCAACCTCTTGCCTTTAGCATCGATAACATCGGAGCCGATAACACGACAAACAAATGCAAATTATATGAAATTATATATAAGGGGACGTTATTTTGTGTCAGTCCTTAAAATTGTGCAATTCTTGTTAAAAATCGATTAGTTTATCAGATAAAATAATGTGGTCAAAACATAGGGTCCCAGATAGCTAGTAATATTAGACGGAATATCAAAATTGACGAATATGTTATGTTTTCGATGTTTTTGCGATGTATTTCTATGTTATGTTCGCAACATCATCGCAACATTCGCAACATCATCGCAATAACATCGTCACTCACTTACGTCGTGCTCGACTCTCACTTACGTATTTTACCGTTGGCAGCTTTAATTTGTATGGGCCAGCAACATGTTCCTCGAAATGAGCGACAATGTCCTGCAACATGGAGCAACATGGACACGGAATGAGCAACATTCTGCATACCCCTTGGAAAAAGTTATGATAGAACTAAGGAAATGTTTGTCATCGCTCCCATGAATGAAGAAAATAACTCAACGAAATATTTTAGTTAATGATCCTCTTACAGAGAGCTAACCATAAAAGTACTATATCGAGATCGGGATCGCGATATATATACAGGAAAAAAATCAATTGAATGAACAGATAAAAAAAATGTTGATCTGTGAAAAGACATTATTAATTACGTTTTAAAGCAGCTTTAAAAACACTATTTCAATATCAATTAAAGAAAAAAGGGTATCCAAATGTCCATACCACTAGTCAGCAAGCAACAAGTGTTCAAATGACGTGACATTCGACTCTCACTTACGTTCCACTCTCACTTAGGTGCTGCGGTTGTTCAAGAAGTACCTTGTGCATATGACTACTGTGGTTTTAATGACACTCGGGATGCGCACAGAGTATGTGGTTCATACAACCGTATTCCCGACATTTGTATGTTATTTTACGACAGCGTTATGTTATGTTAACAGACAGCGTTGCCTTTTTTATATTGATCGAGTCCAGCTGTTTTAAAATGCTAGAAACGTAGTATGCGCGTATTTGCGGTATGACCGTACTTGCAAAGAGGGAAAGAAGAAGCAAACAATACAAAAACAAAAGGGATGATGACCTTTGAATTGTGAATTGTTTCAATTTGTATTCGTATATAAACACACAAGTCTACAACGATATGCATTGAGCCAAATTGCGTGTAATTGTTGAGAAATATAATAGCGATGGCGGCTGATAATTGTCTTTTTTGCAACATTGCCAGTGGCCAAGATGCAACGAAACTAGAGATTGAAACTGACGAATTTGTTATTTTTCGTGATATTAAACCGGCTTCAACGCACCATTACTTAGCAGTGCCAAAACAACATTATGCCAGCCTCAAAACTTTGAACAAATCACATGTAGACTTGGGTAAGAATTGATTTGCGCGTAAATAGTTACGTAATGACGTCATTATCTCCTTTTTCTGTCAGTCACACGCATGGAAGAGGGCTTGAAAAGATTTTTGGAAGACAAAGGAATAAGTGAAACGGATGCCTTGTTCGGCTTCCATTTGCCGCCATTTATTACAGTCGGTCACCTACACATGCACGCAATTGCTCCTCGTTCGGAAATGGGATTTTTCTCCAGACTGATGTTTAGGCCGTCAGCATGGTTTAAAACAGTAAGTACATGCAGATAATATGCACTTGAGCAACCACACTTGCATTCTAATTTCGAATACCTATATTAATCTACTACAGAGCAATGATGCGCGGCTTTATCTGAGGACCAAAGAAGAGTAACAACGTCATCAAAAACGGCCAGCGATCAGCTCAGAAGCTCATTCCCATTGTTCATCCTTAACAGTGATTATTTTAAAATGTAAAAGAAGCCAAGCCAAAAATATGTTTAGTGAATTAGTTTTTATTACGTGGCTGAAATAGAGTTTATAATTTTTAAACAGAAGACGAAAGTACAGAATGAACAAAATGGCAAGAAATGTGGAGTTTTTTCGTCGGTCAGATCTTTACAAATATTTTCTCCGTAGTTTTCATCTTGGGTGATCTGCACTCGGTGTACCAGTTCAAGAGCCAGATTGGATGAGTTTTTGCCGAAAATACAATTTGGGGCAGTGCTAGAGGGCGGGAAAATTCGAGAAAAGAAAACTTTTTTGATGTGTACACACTGATTATTCTATACCTTATAAATGCCATAAATAAACTACTTAGATTTGTTTGTTGTTAATTTTGGTTTGGAAGAGAGCAGCAATGAAATAATTGAGCGAGGAATAATCATTGTGGTAGCCAAGAAGAGAGAGCGGAAGAGAGCCCTCAGCATATTAGTGTTTTTGCGGTCTTCATATGTTGCCATCATTTTATTTCATTTTCCATTTCGTTTTGTTTTAGTTCTTCTGCACATCGCGTGCTACAGCTCTTGTTTGTGCGTTTCATTCTATAGTATTATTAATATTTATTGTTTGTTAAATCGGTATGGATCGACATCACAGGCGTTCCTTAAGGAGTTCTGCAGGTATTTTCCTAATCAAAATATACTAGGTATACAGTTATACAGAAGTACAGTTATTGGCAGACATAAACAAAGGTCAAGGTAATGCGGAAAATTCTGGTTTAGCTTGGCAACTCATAAACAATTTCATATGTTTCCATTTTCCCTTCCCCCTCTGCGCCACAAAGCCCACACCAATTCGTATAGACTGGTCCGGTCGGGAGAGAGTATTTTCTGTCAGTATATATCGGCAAGGAAAATATCGCCTGAACAGATATACATCGAACGATTGCTGCTGGGTCAACAAGTGCTGGGGTTTTGTTTTCTATTTTAAATTCAATTCAAACGAAAGCGAAACGAACTAAAAACGTATATTAACTCGGCATTGTTTTGGACCAGACTTTCGGCTGCAGTGCGTGTGGAAATATTTATTGCGACACACACACACGCACACATGAACGGAACATATGACAGATGTGCGACGTGCTTGAATAAAATACATATAGACGGCTCACACACACAGGCACACATTCATGTAGTGCGGATGTTCTGATTTTATGCAAGAAATCGAGCTATAATAAGAATCTCAAATATATTAAAAATATAATGCCAAAGAAAGCAGGCGAGCAACGACCACGACAGATAATGACAGAGGGAAAAAACGAAAAGCGTCTGTAAGCAACAAAAAGGGACAGACAGGAACGATACGTAAAACAAAACGGGAACAGACACGGGCAGCGAACGCAGCGAAAAATAATAAAAATTCGTAAGAACAACGGCTATAGCAGAGCCAGAGCCTGAGCAGATCCGATTCGATTCGACCCCGCTAACGTGCAGCGTCAAGTGTTTCTTCCGAGTACGTTTTTCGCAATGGGGTTGGAAATGGATTGAAAACAATTCCAACCCTTGGAGAAATGGTTTCTTTATTAATCTAATCTGTGGTGTTCCTTCATTTCATCCCTCCTCCTCCTCCTTCCAATGCATCCTCATAGCTGATTTCATAGCTTACACGGACCCAAATCATCTGCGACCTACATCTGAGAGACAGCAGCAGAAGCAGCAGCGGCCCTTCCCATGGACGACGAACTGGAAGATAAGGTGTTCTATCAGACTTACGTTTCCCACATGAAAATTCTGTCGAAATTCGCGGTGGGCTTCTCCTCCATCAATTCCCCACTGGCCTACATATGGAAACTATGCCGCCTTTATTTGCTCCGGCCGGAGGTAATTTTCTGCGGCCTCATTCTGTTCGTCTTGTTGGTCTATTTGCAAGCGGTAGATGTGTGGAGTCGCAGCATTCTGGGACGCATCCAGGCCTCGTTTGGCCGCCAGAAAGCCGCCAAAATGATGGAGATGTCAGCCATGGCCGGGGACCATCAGAGCTGGGAGGAAGTTAAGCAGCAAAGCTCAGCCTTTGCTGTGCTCGGGCGCAGACCACGCATGGAGGATAGGTAAGCACGTGCAGCACATCAATCCTTCCAGCTAATCCTCCTCTTTGTTTCCCAGATTCATTCTTGAGGAGAACATCAACAACAATACGGGCGTCTCCTTCTTTGCGGTCTTTGATGGCCATGGCGGAGAGTTTGCCGCTGATTTTGCCAGGGATGTGCTCGTGAAGAATATATACAACAAAATCATCGATATGTCCAAGCTGTTGAAGACCGAATCTGGTCCGGGAGACTATGACAAGAGTCCCTACCTGGCTCGAAAACAAGGCAGCCGCAAGGATACCGCCAACAAGGAGAACACAGAGCCCGGCGCTGCATCCGTTTCCCGTCGCGACAGCCTGCGCAAAGCCCACAGCACCACGGCCGATTGCAGTGCCCTTAAGCAGAAGACAACGGAGGCATCCATTGCCGACATTTACACGGCCCAGCTGAATGTGGCGATGCGGGCCAGCGGCAATGCCGCGGCCATGGGCTCTTCGTTTCTCAACAACAATAATAATGCACAGAATGGCGGCACAAACGCTCCGCCGCCCGATCTCGAGGCCAAGTGCTACCTAGAGAACGGACGCATTAACTTTGGAAAGCTCATCACAGACGAAATCCTGTCCGCCGACTACAAGCTGGTGGAAAAGGCCAAGCAAACGGTAAGTGGAATCCCTCAGTAGACCTCAAGAATGTCGTTTAATACGTTGGGTCCGTTTTCAGACCAACATTGCAGGTACCACAGCCTTGATAGCCATTGTTCATGGCACCAAACTGATTGTCGCTAATGTGGGTGACTCCCGGGGCGTCATGTATGACTCGCGTGGCATAGCCATACCGCTGTCCTTTGATCACAAGCCCCAGCAGGTGCGTGAGCGTAAGCGGATTCACGATGCCGGTGGGTTTATTGCTTTTCGTGGGGTTTGGCGCGTGGCCGGAGTCTTGGCCACATCGCGTGCAATGGGAGATTATCCGCTGAAAGATAAGGTACGTAGAAAATGATGCTCCTCAAATGATTATGGCGCTCTAATCTTGAATGGGGGTTTTCTCTCCATATAGAACCTAGTGATTGCCACGCCTGACATACTGACCTTTGAGTTGAACGATCACAAGTGAGTGCAACGAACCAGAAACACAGAGATTACGACTGATTCTAACCCACCTAATTTACCGCTTCCGCATTCCAGGCCCCGCTTTCTGATACTTGCTTCGGACGGGCTTTGGGATATATTCAGCAACGAGGAGGCCTGCATCTTTATCCAGGACCACCTCAAGGAGGCGGACTATGGAGCCAAATCCCTCACAATGGAGTCGTACAAGCGCGGCTCCGTGGACAACATAACCGTCGTGGTGATTGTCTTCAGGAATGATGTCTACAAAATTGGCGGGACATCGGCGGGAAAGATGGCAGACACTCCTGCTGCTGCTGCTGCTCAACCGTTGGCCAAATCCCCGTCCGTCGCTGCTGTGCAACGCTCGAATTCAATCAAAACCAAATGAGGAAGATGCCCCAGAGTGCCTACTAAGAGTTATAGGAATCTTTAGCTTTTCCCCAGCCTTGCCCTGCGCTCCACTCCCCCTTACCTTCATCCACAATATATAGTTAGGCGAGATGTAAAATTCTTTTGTTAAATGTTAAATGAATCCAAAGGCAGCACCACAAGCATCACACATACACACATCATTCGAACCACACATGCACGCGGAAGAAAGAACGAATAGGAAGGAAATGTTCCTTTAGGAATCCCATTTAATGTTGTCCCATCATTAGTCAAATGTTGTTTTCACATCCTCCCACCACCGCCACATTGCCCTTGCACTTTGTTTCCAAAAACACACACGCTACACCACACCCATTTTCGGACGTAATTATTTATTTAAATTATTTGTTATACGATAATTGTAAAATAGAAACATTTTCTAAAAGGTGTTTACAATAAAGAAAGCATTTTATAATGCAGTAGAATCTTTTCTTGTCTTAAATCTTAGGGATTGAGCTTAAGTATCAGATATAGCAACTGTTTGCTTCAAACAAAATTGGAGAGAGATCTGAGATCTGTATAAAATATGACACCTACAGGTGTCTGGAGTCTGAGCTTATGGCAACCTGCTTTAATAGTTTCATAAGAACTATGCTATTGGATTCTCGTACCCGGAAGCACCCGTCGCGAATACCTTTTTTTATGTCTACTTGTGCTGTCATAACATTTAGCAAGCTGAATGAAGAGCTTCTGAACGACAAAAAAAATAACTGAATTTAAAAGATAAATATTCCAAAATGTAGTCTGCACGTTTACAGGGTGATACGATGTCTGGAACTTTACAATACATTTGAAAAAAATGATGCATGTGTGAAATTCCCAATTTCTGTTTTTATTTTTTCGATCGATAAAGAACTTTTGTTAGTACATTTTATTATACATACGTAATTAATTTATATTTAATTTTTAACTTAATTTTACAAAAAAGTGAGAAAAAGTTGTTGCACGTCTTCATGTACCTGTACTTCTTGTAATCCTTGTATCTCGTTTCCTGGGCTTCCTCTGATATCTCTCCAATTAATAGGCTCTGATGTTTAATTAAATTAATTTTAGAAAGCGTGGGACTAATCGACTTTTCAGGACATTTTTCCAGTTTTTGTTGTTCTTCCTGTGGCTCGTCCTGTGTGTCATCTATCGGATTCGAGTTCAGCAAACACTATTTTGGATGTTATTCGCAAAACCCATGCAGGGCAGTAACCAACCGTTCTATCCAGAGCGCTCATAGAAGTTTGTATAGTTTCAAGGTAGGGAACTCTTATTTCTTAGCAATATTCTGGAAATTCCAATATTCTCAAATATGTATCTCTCTCCTCTTCCACCTTTCCCAGTAATCTTTTCCCTTTTCAGTTTTCTTCTCACTATTCAGATTCTCCCATAATTTTCCAACACAGCCACAAAATAGAACCAAACTCAGCTTTATAAAGGACGCTTAATATTTTATTTTTGTTTTCGCTTCAACAAATCAAATGGGCGACCAGGGCATAGACATAGTCAAAGAGCTTAGTGAGCTGATACAGACACTTGCCAGACGCGGATGGTGTTGTCAGAGTAGCCAGCGAACAGGGTCTGGCCGTCGGTGGACCAGGCCAGGGACAGGCACTGGGGCTGATCGGCCTTGGAGGTGGGCGATACGACCTCGGGGCGCAGCTCCTCGACGGTCTTCTTGCATGCCAGATCCCAGATCTTGATGGATGGGCCGTAGGCGACGCACAGCCAGTAGCGGTTGGGCGAGAAGCACAAGGCATTGATGATGTCGTTGTGCTCCAGGGTGTACAGGTTCTTGCCGTCATTCAGATCCCACAGCAGAGCCTTGGAGTCCTTGCCGCCGGAGGTGCACAGCGAGCCGTCGGGCGAAACGGTGACGGTGTTCAGGTAGCCGTTGTGGCCGTGATGGTTGTTCTTCAGCTTGCAGTTGGCCAAGTTCCAGACCTTGACGGTACGATCCCAGCCGCAAGACACGATGATGGGATTAGAGTGGTTGGGCGAGAAACGCACGCACGACACCCAATCGGTGTGGCCATCCTCCTGGATGGTGAACTTGCACTCGGCCAGGGTGTTCCACAGCTTGATGGTCTTGTCCCGAGAACCAGACACGATCTGACGGTTATCAGCCGAGAAGGCTACCGACAGCACATCCTAAAACCAACGGAGAACAGCCATTATTAGTCGAGGTATCACAATGGGTGCGTTCTCAGGATCAGTGGGGGGATTTTCAGTGTTTGCCTACTTACGAAAGAGCCTCAAGCAAATGGGGGGACGCTGACTTGGCGGAGAACCGTTCGTACAGATGTCAACCAGAAATTCTGCCTCGCATAGGCGCAATATTTTCGATCTGTACTTGGTAATGGCCCTCTCTCTGCTCTAACCACACTCCTAACCTTAAACTGGCCATTTACCAGTACAGATCTGATTTTTTTGTTGTTCAATAGCAAATCTCATTTCCCTGAGCAACTAAATTAATTGGAAACTTATCCCACCTTGGTGTGTCCCTCGAAGCGGCGAGTGGTCTTGCCGGCAGCCAGATCCCACAGGCGAAGGGTCTGATCCCAGGAGCCGGACAGAGCGTAGTTGCCGTCGGACGAGAGGACAACATCGCTGATGAAGTGAGAGTGGCCGTAGAGGCGCTTCTGGGGATAGCCGTAGTTGGTGTCCTCATCGCGGGTCAGCTTCCAGACGATCAGGGTCTTGTCTGCAGATGGGTAAACACAACATTAGATGGGTCCCTCGGATGGCAGAGATATCTGCGGATTTGTTCCGGCATTCGCGTTAAGCGGCTTCCGAGTACTTGCCACGGGAGGCCGAGATGATGGTGTCGGGATCCTTGGGGTTGGTGGCGATCTGGGTGACCCAGCCATTGTGGCCGATCAGGGTACCACGCAATTGCAATGTCTCAGACATCTTCAGTCAATTAAATATTTGCAACGGGAGCGCAATTGAAACACGTCAAAGGCGCTGCAAGCTGGCAGAAAAAGAGGAAGATCCGGCCAGTGTTTGGCAAGGTGGCAACTGTCAAAATCGGAGTAGTGCTGCAAACGAACGGAAAATACCGAACCGAAATACCGAGATTATTTAGGCGACCTTGGTATTGAACTAATATTGAACAACTTATTTTCGTATAGCTTTTTCTACGTTATAATTTATTTAAATAGTCATAATAGAAAGCTATAAAAAACTGTTTCGGAGAGTAGAGTTGATATTTATAATTGATTATCCCACAGAAACTGACGCCATTTGAGGTATGTTGTAATTTTGGTATATTTAGAAGTCGTAATTTCAATGAATGTATATACCGTAATCCATTACATTTCCTTTGTAAAGGTATATTAAATAACATAGAGTATCTTAAGCCACATTCTGCTGAGTGCAAGTCTGAAGCAATTACTACTCCGCACTCAGATCCGAAAAAAGTGCCAGAGAACAGAGTCAGGGTTTTTATTCGTATGAAACCGATAAAAACATTTCCCTTGGAGAATTGTTTTCATAGAATATTTCCGCAGGTAGTACTCAGATCGACAAACAAACATGCGTATATATACAGGAAAAGTATTTCATGGTATTTGGGGTACTTTTCTAGGTCTTGTGCGTTGGCTACTGTGGTTTTAATGACACTCGGGATGCGCACAGGGCATTCGGTGCATACAACCGTATGCAAAACCATGTGCAAAAAGGGACATTTTGTCCACCTTCTTTGTTTAAACCTATTTTATGCACAATCCTGTACAAGAGAGTCCTTAAAATGTAGCCATTCTTTTAGAAAATTGATTAAATAACTGCTTAAAATTATTTGCTCTGTGAGTAGGGTAGCAACAGCAAGTTGTAGCTTTGTATTTAAACTTTTTAGAATAATTATTTTAGTTTCTCAAAACGATTTAAGTCTTGTAAATATCAATCAAAGTTGCCAGTTAAAAAATTGGTATAATTCATCTATCCTATTTCAAAACTACCGCCAAAAAAAAAACTATCGATGTTTGGATTTTTTGGGTTCAATGAACGAAAGGTATGGTCAACACGCAAAAACAGCCAAGGGAAATTCCAAAGCTCGTGCGAACCTCACCTAGCCGTAATTTTTCGACGATATACCGTGAGGACAGGCCTGTCTCCACGTTACGTTAAGCAGATGGGGTGGGTTTTACCTTGCAGCCTTAAATTTCCTGGGCCGTTTCGCCTGTTGCCCATACCCGCTGTTTTCTTCACTTCCCAAGCGGGAAATTATATAAATTTCCCTTCACGGGTTGATATTTCCCAGCGGGGGGAATTTTATTGCACGAGAAAATGACAAATATAATACAAAGGAGTTGCTGAAATCAAAGTTAAATAACAGGAATCACCTAAACCTATCCAGTGCTGTGCTAAAATTGTGTATTTTGGCCGATTTTTGATATAATTGTCAACAAAAATATCGCACCGATACCATCGTGTCAACAACTAAAAATATCGCCCAAGCTGACATATCGAGTCAATATCAACACTGTGTCGTCGTCGGTCGGAAAAAAAACGAAACGAAGAAAATTGCTTAATTCGACGAAATTTTGCATCAAATCAAATTTATTGAGGGCAAAATTTCAGACGAGAGCGAGTGAAAACGCGGCCAGCAATCTAAATTGCGCGGATAATATATTTCTTTCTTACCCCCGGTTAATAAAAAGGCATCAAAATTGAATCGACAAAGATTGACGAGTCTTTTCCTTCCACCACAACTGCGATGGAGGATAAAGCGACAACAAAAGATCTTGATCAATGGATTGAGCAGTTGAACGAATGCAATCAGTTGACAGAAACACAAGTTCGCACCCTCTGCGACAAGGTAAGGGATTTTAGCTTAGCTCGCCCTAAAATCGGAGGTTTAAAAATAATTTTCATCATTGCATGCGAGTAATTTTTTTTGCAAATGGTGCTGCTGCTGCTGCGTGCCTCTACCTCTCTCGCTCGCACTCGCACAAGTTCATGAATCATGACGCTCTTGCCTGCTTGCACAGTAGCGGCGGCGGCAGCGGCTTGCGTCGCCATATTGGAATATTGGTAAATTCCAACGGCCAAGCGGCTGCTATAACCTGCTCGAGTGCAAGTGAGACCAACATACAGTGTGTTGCGTGTGTGCGTATGTGTGAATGCGACAACTAGCATAGCACTTGGTCTAATGGGCTAAACCTGGGCAAAAGAGATATTTTTTGTATTGTACAATTTCCCCGTTTGTTGTTTAATGACAGGGTAAATGGTTGTTGTTGTTGCTAATGCGCTTGAGGAAATTGTCAAACAACCTTGCCGCACCGCCCTCCTGTTAATCAGCAATTGGTTTTTTTTCGCTGAGTAAATATTACTTAATGTTTTTGTGTGTTGGTGTGCGGCGCTGCTTCTAGAATATGTATCTATGTACGTACTTGGCCCCATACAAAAGCAGGTCCCGTATCTAGATAAATGCATTCGCAAGTGTCAAAGTGTATTCTATTCCGAGTTTCATTCGAGGAATATTTAATTAAATCCATCTCAAGCCATCTCGAGGAATTGTGCCGTTTTTAATTGTTATTAATTTGCCGATTTTACCGTTCAATGCCCACACACACTCGAGCACACTCAGCACTCAAAAACACACACATATGCAAATAAACACTCAGAGAGTGCAAATGAAGAGAGTCGGAGAGAGAGACGAGACCCATACAGATAACGATTCATTGATTTGGGAGTAAGTGGGGTTATGTTTGCGTCACCCAAATATTTAGACTGTGTTCCCATTAGCTTGCAGCTGACGGCAGAAGAGTGTTCAATTCTTCTCTGACGTAGCTTCCACTTTGTCTTGACGCGTTCCGCCCTCCCCCATTCCTTTCAAAGGGTGCTGGCTGCGAGCAAAGAAAGACAGAGGGAGAGAAGAGAGCGAGCGAGAATAGCATCCTCTGTTTCTCTGTGTGGGTGAGCGGCCTCGTGATTTGCTTTGAAATCCCCTTGCGATAGGCCTCTGGGGCAGGCGGAAGCAAGCAGCAGCCCCAAGGTAATACATATGGCTAAATATCTAATTGGCTCACGCATAAATCTCGCAAAGCAGCTACGATTCCGGTCCATCCCGGAACTGGTATTATGGTGTACTCACAGGCATCCATAAGCAGCATACTAGCATTCGTACAAAGAGAGCAAAGAACGGGCATCGGGCATAGCAAACAGATCTTGGCCCTGCCCTTACCCTATACGAGGGGTCTCTCACCCCTTGTTCTTCTTGTTGCTAGCTATTTTTGGCCTATCTTACAACAATGATATCATCTACTCGAGAATTACCCTCAATGAATATGAATGAAGCATTTCGGCTGACTCTTTATTAATCTTTTTTTCCCCATCCAGGCCAAGGAGATCCTGTCCAAGGAGTCCAACGTGCAGGAGGTCAAATGTCCCGTCACAGTCTGCGGCGATGTGCACGGCCAGTTCCACGACCTGATGGAGCTGTTCCGGATAGGCGGCAAGTCACCTGACACAAACTACTTGTTCATGGGCGACTATGTGGACCGTGGCTACTATTCCGTGGAGACTGTCACCCTGCTGGTGGCGCTGAAGGTGCGCTACCGCGAGCGCATCACCATCCTGCGCGGCAACCACGAGTCGCGCCAGATCACACAGGTTTACGGCTTCTACGATGAGTGCCTGCGCAAGTACGGCAACGCCAACGTGTGGAAGTATTTCACGGACCTGTTCGACTACTTGCCGCTGACGGCGCTGGTGGATGGGCAGATCTTCTGCCTGCACGGCGGCCTCAGTCCGTCGATCGACAGCCTGGACCACATTCGGGCCCTCGACCGCTTGCAGGAGGTGCCCCATGAGGGACCCATGTGCGATCTTCTCTGGTCCGATCCCGATGACAGGGGTGGCTGGGGAATCTCGCCCCGTGGTGCCGGCTACACCTTTGGACAGGTGAGTGTTGAATGAATCAAATTATCACCATTAGAGGCAACTAACTAATTCCGGGATTATCGTTCCTTAGGACATTTCGGAAACGTTCAACAACACAAACGGCCTGACGCTCGTCTCGCGTGCCCATCAACTGGTGATGGAGGGCTACAACTGGTGTCACGATCGCAATGTGGTCACAATCTTCTCAGCGCCAAACTATTGCTACAGATGCGGCAACCAGGCGGCTCTTATGGAACTGGATGATTCACTTAAATTTTCATTGTGAGTACAACTGCGGATAGGCTTTCGTCTGAGCGTGATTAACAATATATCGGTTCTGGTTTCTTTTCTCCGTAGCCTACAATTTGATCCAGCACCGCGGCGCGGCGAGCCCCATGTTACGCGAAGAACACCCGATTATTTCCTTTAAGCTGGATTGCGCTTACATTTAAACATATTACATCGCATTATAACAACAAGAACAACAACAAGAAAACCCAATATTATAATATAAACAAAAAAAAACACAACCAACAACCAAGCAACAACAAAACGTATATAAATTAAACAACAAAATGGCAAATGCTGTTGATGAGAAATGATAAAAAAACAAATAAGAAAACAGAAACCCAACAGATAATGTAAACCTATTCTCGATGCATTTGTTCGAAACAATTCGAGAACGATGCAAAAAGCAGCCTTTGATCGTTCCGTTGATTTCCGTTGTTGTTTGCCCAGAAATTTCAAGTCGCGTTCGGGGGCGACAAAAGATATATCAAAGATAGCGCAAGGAGGGAGAGGAGTGGCGGAGAAGGATGAAATCATGATACAATCCAATCAAACCTACCAACCTACCAACCAACCAACCAACAACCAAGCAACAAGAACTACAACTACTTAGCTAAATTTGTTAATTTATAAAAATAACGAACTAAGCGCCGCCGGCAGAAAGCAGAAGCCAGAGCCCAAAATGATGGGTATGATGGATGGATGGACGGACGGATTGTGACGTGTGTGGGGCTTTTGTGGGGGGGATGGGGAGGGGGAAAGTATGACTATGACAAAGGATGATGGACTAAGAACAATGGACATACCGACCCAGGACGACAGCAGACGGCAGCATGTGGGAGTAGCACACGAGGAGGATGAGGATATAGCAGGAGCAGCAGCAGCGGCAGCAGCAGCATTGGGGATAAGCGCGGGGCGGGCCAGCGATTCATACAAACAAGAAGAAAAAAAATTATATAAAGAAATTAAGGAAAAAGTTTAATATTACTGATTAAAATTACAAAAACAAAAAAAGCGAATAAAATTATTAAAAAAAAGCAAATAAAAAAAACCACAACACAACAAAAAAGAAAACGATTAAAAAAAATTCATTACAAATTAAGTTCATATGTAACTTTAATAATAATAAAAGAAAACCACACAAAACACAACAAGGAAATTCGCAGAAATATCAAGAGGTATCCCCCGCACCCCCCAAAATAACGGTTCAAGGGAGGACAACAAATGTGGTTGCATTTTAAGAGAGAGCTTAAGAGAGGGGACTTAAGAGCGAGCTTCAAAGAGAGAGGAGATGAATGCTATTTCCGCTTGGAGAGCGAAACCTGCTCTTTCCGCCCAGAAACCTAAGAGAGGATACCGTTAGAAGTATTATTTCTCAATGCTGGCAATGCCGCTTTGCCATTTGCCCTGCGGCTAACGGTAGTGCCTGCCAAAGATAACACGACCGAAACGGGAAGCGGAAGTCGGGCATCAAACGGCTCCCTAATTGAGACCACAAGACCAGACAACGACACGAAACGACAGGACCTCAGACTGAGACCGAGACCGACCTGAGACCACGAGGCATCCAATCCATCGGCATCCCGCCCCCGAAAGCGATGCCAAAGTCAGAATCGAAATCAGAGCCTGGTCTCAGTCTCGGTCTCGGGGCCAGGTCGCATTTGATTCCAAGCGAAAGCGAAAGCAAATCTTTGCAACTTTGTATAATTTTTGGAATATTTTAGCAGCCACACACACAGTATTGCGTTTGTGTGTGTGTGTGTGTGTTTGTTGTAAATTCAAATTTCAAAACATGCTTGGGACCCTCAAGTACCCAAGAACTTGCTCCACACACACACACACCCACCCAGACCCTCCATCCCCCAACGAACATACTCCGTACACCTACCGAGACTTGTCATCTATCATGCCCCAACAAACCAAAGGAATGGAAGTGAGGTCGGTGGCGGAGGCGGAGGTAATTGTCGCCATCGGGCCGGGGGGTCCTTGGCTGCTGCTGCTGTGGAGAGGCTATATGAGGGGAGGGGTGGGGTGTGGTGGGTCTGGTTCTGGGGATTCTGGGAGGTTGGAGCAGATTGTATTTGTCGTTGGGGCAGCGACAGCTACTGCGACTCCGACTGCGACTGCGGCGTATGCGACATGGAAAATCCATTATCACGAAGTGAATTTTTACTGAAAAATTTACATACCCCCACAGCTCTCATCTCTACCCTCCGCCCCCACCCCACCGCTCGCTCATATAAATGTGAAAATAAATCCTGAGTGCGTGTTGTTCGGGAGGAGGATGGGGCGGCAGGATGGTAGGGATGCTGCTCGGGCTGCATGGAATATAACCCACAGAAATATGTACAACTCTATTTGATGGCCCGTTATTAAGTTAAGGAATGCCACCACACAGAAAAGTTCTCTCTCCCAAGAATCATCCACCTAGCAAAAGATTGTATTTAATTAAAGGCATAAATTCAAAATGTATCCTACTCCTCCGCCTCCTCCTCCTGCTCCTCCTTGCCTTTAAGGCCACTCCTAGATGATGGCCGAAAATGTTTGGACCATAAAACAAAAGTAAGTGAATCGGGATGATGGATACGGTTAAGGTTTTGGGGATGCACAAGAGAGGATACGCCGACGGTTTAGGGACCAGGAGCTGAAGCTGAAGCAGAAGCAGAAGCAGGATCTGTGTGGAGGTAGCCTAAATATTAAAAATTTAAATGAACTGCTCACTTTTTACGATTTTGTCCTTAGTTTACGACTGAGTGAGGAGCGGGGGCGGGTGCTCTGCCTAAACAAACGTTTTTCGTATTTTTATCGTCTCTGGGATTGGGGGTAATTTTTGGGTTGCTGGTTGGCTATACATAGTGTATGTGTGGCAGGGGGCAGGGGCTTCTGCTATTCTCCGTGCAAGTATCTTTTACGATGCAAATTTGTTGCCATAAAATTGAAGAGTGTAGCCAAAAGTGAGGCGCTTTGCCTAAATAAACTTTGCAGACTACCATGATGATGATGAGTTGCCATTGCCCTGGTTGATGATGATGATGCCTCGTCCGCCCGTTCGTCCGCCACGTGCCTCCTGCCTGCCAGCCCGCCTGTCAGTCTCGATTTTCTCTCTCTGGCGAAAGGTTGAAAGGTCAGGCCTGGTTAGGAGCAGCAGCAGCAGCACAACACTCACACGTTCAGGAAGGGTAGTGTGGTGTAAAAAGGGGAGATCCTAGGACGAGATTGTATAGCGTACAGGCGGCAAATCAACGAAAATCGATTCCCGCTAAATACCCAAGTTGTGAGCCCCATCTCCACCCCAGCCCCAGCCCCAGCTCCAGCTCCAGTACCCAGCAGTATCCAGGAGTTAACAACGTTAACCCAGCCTCAACTTGGCAATATACAAAACTTTTTCCACTTCTCACTCCACGCCACCCCCTGGCTGATAAATCCCCAACGATTTGCGTCTCAGTCTCTCATCGTGCTTTATTTTTTTGTGCTATTCTTTTTCTGTATTCTGTATTTATTTAAATTTTTTACACTTTTTATGCCAATTCCTTCCTTCATTGTTTTCGGCTACTACTCGTAATCTATGGGAATGTTGGCAAGGTATCTTACCTGGCAGCTAAACCGAAAGCTATCTCACTCTCTGATTAGATAAGACACGAGTAATTAGTGCGAGAGTTTAGATAACTTGAGGATTACTGCGTGATACGACCACTAGAGTGAGAGGCGAGGGTCAATGACGGGGAATACAGTCGGTCTTCTGTAACACAAACTTTTTTAGGCAAGAAATTAATTGGATTTCATCAGCTCTTACGCGATAATTTTACTTCAATTTCGTTAAATAAAAGCTATACTTGAATACTCTCCTTCAAGTAGAGATGGTAATACAAAAGTAACAGTATTCTACAGTGTAGCATGGTCACATTGAAGTATAGATAAATGTATTTACCGTCTTCCTCTCTGCCCGTTTCTTTTCTCGACTTGTGAGTGGCTGGTTATGCAGAATTCAATTATTTCTGCGTTGCGTTCTTATCGCAGGAAGATCATAAATTCCAATAAATGCAATAAGGATATGGTATAAAGGAATATTTGCGAATATGGGATATGCTGATAGGTGGCTAAAGGTAATCCAGGTGTACGTATAACGCATTAATACCTATTCTAAAAATAATTAATTGGAATGTGAGAAAATACTTCAGAAAAGGAATAATATTTCTAGAAGAACATGCCTCCTAAAAACCTTCTTTGCAAGTGAAGTAATGGATAATAGAAAAGATTATACTTCAGTAAATGGCCAAGTAGCTAGTACCAATATTCCTAATTAGTTAATATATTTTAAGTAATGTTTATGTATAATATTTGATACCTAAATAAAAAACTTTGAAACGATTATAGAACACATAGATAACATATTTGAGTCAAAAAAGACACGATTTACACGAAGTTTAACGAAGACAATGAGATATTTAGCTGAATATCTACGTTTTCCAAAATCTTTGATAATAGAAAGCGGACAATAATTATAATATTACTTGTAGGGGATACACATTACGTAAATAAATTTGGTTTTTAGGTACCCCTCAAATCCGTGACTTAAATCCAATAAAATACCAGGGAACAGAATGGCATTTCTGCTGTAACAGCTGTGGTCCACATTCAGCGTGTGTTGGTCTCAGGGAAGTTCCACTGTTTATTAAATCAGTAATTAGTACGACACCGGCCTCTACAGGCACATGTCGTCGAAACACACTACTCCTATCGCTATCACTCTTTAGTTTCCCTACTCCTTCCCACACACACACATACATATGTACTACAGATGGAACCGCAGGCTGCTGCTGCTCTTTTGCTTTTACTTTTGTTTCCTTTCTTTCGTTTCGTGCTTCCTTCCACCTGCAGGAATTACTCAAATTTATCTATGTTCCAGGGCATTCCTATAGTCACTCTATATCCATCTCGCTTCTGGACTCCGCCCCCGCCCCCGCCTCCAGCTCCCCCTCTCCCTTTCGATAGCATTGTTTTATTTTTGTTTCTACTTTGTCGCTTTCTATTTGTTGTTGCTGGCCTTTTCTGCTGCGGGCATTGACTGACTTCCTTCCGCCTGCCCGCTCTTCCAGGAATACGGATGGGTATGGGACTGGGACAGGGAAGCTGGAGCTCCGTGCTCCAAAGTCGGATCCGGGAGCCTGGCGCCTCTCTTCCGTGGCTCCGTTGCGTGTTTCGCTTTTGTACGTTTTCTATTGCCGCTTCCTTCCGATATTCCTGTCCTCTTCTCTGTTGTATTTGTATTTTCTTTTTTCTTTATTTTTTTTTTGCTTTTTCCTTTTTTCTTTATTTGGTTCTTGGTTCTTCTTTCTTTCCAGAATTGGGATACCGTGTTTTTGACGGAGTGCCAGGGAGTATCCTTGTATCCTATTGTATTCGTGAAGCGTCAGAAGTTGGAATAATGCTTGGATCTTCGAGATCAGCAAAGCTATAGCCGAATCTTTTGGTTTGTTATATGTAGTTCTGCATTGCATTCGCTTTATCATTTCATGCCTTGGGCTGAAGCTGTGGTCAGATTTCAGAAACAGATATCTGGATATCTGCTCTGGATATCTGGATAACTGAAGATATACCAAAAACGGTTAAGCTCGGATTAGTTTTACAACAAGAATGATGATATATGCATCGATACAACCGAAATTTCCCATGAAAGTAATTTTTTATATTATATTATTGTAAGTTCTTAAAATTTGTATTATAACTTGAGTTTAAATCCCCTCAAATTGAGAATAAAGCTATTATTTGCTGGCCTATCAAAAAACACAGCAATCCTATTATTTTTATAGTCAAAATGAACTCTTTTTGGGAGTTTATCACCTATGTTCTCCTCTCATTAAATGGGTTTTTTTTATAGAGCGCATTTTCGAAAATTTGGGTATCCTCTAGTCCTTATACTCCTCCTGTGGTACTCTTGGATTTTTTCTTTATTTCCCAGTGAATTTGGTTGTCTCGCACGTGAGCCGCATAATGAAATTTGCTGCCCCGACACGGCAGCCACTCCCTATTGTGTGTGTGTGTCGGTCGTGTATCTCTGTCTCTCTCTCCCTGTGCTGTGTGTTTGTGTGTGCTCCGGGGTGTGCCCAGCTGCTTAGCCTAATCTTATGTCGCCTTAAAGAGATGTCATTGGAGCGGCTCCTGCTCCAGATGCTCCCTGCTGCTTCCCAACTTAATGCGAAGGAATCAGAGTTTCGGCCTGGTCTTATTTGCATTCCCGTGCGCCCAAAAGGTGACAACACAAAATGCTCAATGTGGCAAAAAACAAGCTCCCATCGACATTACCAAACAAAAACCAACAACAACAACACACACACAACACACAGAGGCAGACAGCTTGGGGTCTTAGCCTGGTCCAATGTCTGACCCCATCTCCTGCTTGGTGTATGCCGCCTCCTGCCTCCTGCCTCCTATCGTTTCACACTTTTTGGCTGCGCTGTGCTTTCAAGTGGAAAATTACTTTCGCAGCTTTATGATGCGGAAATTATATGAAAATCATGGCGAATTTGCCTTACAAGGAATGCGAGATTCGGCCAGGACGACGATGCTGCCGCATATCCTGTATACATCTGCATATGTAGCCGTAGCGTAGCCTCTTCTGCCAGCTTTTCTCTGTGCGCTATCTCTGAGCCCCGATCAAGGCACCAGCCACGCCACGCCCACAGCCAGCCAGCCAGCAGGCAGCAGTCGCATAATGAAACGAGCTTTTGGCTCTGGCGATGGGATGCCGTTGACAACTTGGTTGAGGACTCATCCTATACTCCACTTTGCCACGCCGGCAGCTGCTGACTGGCTCCATTTCCATTTGAATTAGCATAAAACGAGGCGGCTTACGTCTGTCTATTGTAGGATGGTGGGGCAAGCAGATGGGGTGTACGATGCCGTGCCCTGCCGTGCCTCTCCGAATCAAAGCCACCGTCGTCGAGTGCGGGGCGAGATATCATCTGTTGCTGCTGTTCCTTCTGCTGCTGCTGCTTCTGCTCCTGTGCGACTGCGACTACGACGACTTCGTTATCTTTTTAACTTGCTGCCGTCGTTTATTTAACTGATAATGATTTGATGGCAGTTGGCTAAGCTTTCGACAAAGCCATGTCTCCCACACCGGCGCCGACTCGCATCGCCCATCACCCATCTCCGGGTGGTGGCCCAACTCCTAGACCCATTTCCACGCCCATTCCTGTGCCATTTACTGAGGTCAATTACACGCTTTCGATTAAATTTGCCATGGATTGGTGATGGTGTTGCCTGCTGGGTGTTGACACGGAACAGCTGCCTTAGAACGAGGAGTCCGGAGGAGGAGCCCCCCCGCGTCCGGGTCTTCTCTCATTCCCAGCATTCATCCTGGTCTCCTTTAGCTGCTGTCCTCGCCTCCACCTCGTGTACCACGGAATGGGAATAGAGGAGAGAGAGAGGTATGTATGTTGTATGTGTGGCACAAATAAAGTTGAATTATTATTTTTCTTTATGCTTACTTTGGCCGGGGAGGGGGCGGGTGCTCCTGTGGTTGGGGGCGTGGTGCGTGCCCGGAATGCTCAAGTGTTGCCAAGTTGCATATTCGCTTCGTTATCCCCCATTGGGGTTATGCCACCAGCAAGCAGAAGCAGCAACAGCAGCTCCATCGTCAAGCGTGCTTTAAAGAGGGGATTACGCAAACCATATTGGATATTTAACAAGGAATTGCTGGCATTTCTGTATAAATTCCTGCATACTTATCCCATTTTTAATACGCAGTGGCGGTATTCCCTTGAATGGCATTTAAATTTGTGGTTTTTTTTAGGTTTTTTAAGTGGTTTTAGGAAGGCTTTCGTTTATTTTTCGGCACTGACATTCCAGTGGGACCATTTTTTGCAGAGAGTATTTTTTTCCAATTAACCGGTATTTTGAGAGAGCCAATGAGAATGGAAAGAGGCAGGAAAAAAAGATCACGCGCCAATTCTTAGCTGCTCCGCTCCAGGTTATTTTGGTTTATTTGATGTAAAATGTGTTAAAATCCGCGAAAATATCATCGTTCGTCGCAGTACAAAGTGCTGCCCGTGTAATTTCCACACAGCACATGTAAGTCCCCCCAGCAATCATTCATTTAACATTCATCTAATTGTAAACAACACCCAAAATAAGTAAAAATTGGAGCTGGGGATGGGCGAACCCGTCTCGGGTCGCTGTGCACGCTGTCTGTACAACAGCCTCCTTCTGTGCACGGCCCTGAGGGCTGTACAGAACCTGCAGCCAGAGGAGCATCCCTGCGCCCTTGCGGCCTGTGTGGTGGGCGCTGTGGTGGCCGGACTCGGCCTGCTCCGTGTGATCTTCGCCAGCGGCCAGCCGGATGAGTGCCGAAGGTTGCGTGACGTGAGCCATGGAATCCTGGTGCTGGCTCCCCTGTCGCTGGTCAACATGGATCTGTACATGCAATCCACGGGAATGATGAATGCCGTGACCCTGGCCCATGCGTGTTTTGTGCTGCCCCTAAGCTTTGACCTGTGCTGTTCCCTTTTCAAGGGTCGCCAGGACTGCGACACGACCAATAGTCTGCGCCATCTCACGATCCTGGGTAACATTGTGTCCCTGGGATTTCTGGGCATGATGGAGCGCAACTTCTTCTATATCCGCATGATGCTCGTGATGGTCGCTGTGCAGTACGGTGGTGTGCTGCTGGACAGCATGCAGGAGGAGGCCGCTGGCGAGGATCTGCAGATATGTGGCACGGCACTGTTCTTTCACCTGCTCGACAGGGCCCTCGAGGCCAATGAGTAACCAGTAACCCTGTTCCTGAGGGGTTAACCTGGGCTGGCTTGCGACTTGCGGTCGCCTCGTCCTACGCTTCAAGGGTTTCTGCATTTAATTTTCCATGAATTCGACTTTGGCTTTTTTTCTACTGTATTAAATTTCATTTGTCGGTTTTTCAATTGCTGTTCATGTTTGTTCATGTTTTTGTAATTGCCACAACACTCCATATCCTCCCCCTATCCCTATCCCTATCCATAGCCGTATAACCCCCCAATAAGGAGGCCACTTCTATGGCTTCCCTGGTGTGTCACACACATTATAATGATATATCGGCGATTACCGATGCGCAATAAGTGCACCACCCGCACCATCCTCAATCGTACACCCCTGAGCCGTTCTCCCATTGAGACACAAAGCCATTTCAGCGCTGATTCATCGCTCTATCTATCTATCAGCGGGAGGTTCTTATCAATTGATACGGACTGGATAACAAAGCAATTCTACTTGGATACGGTCTCAATCGTTAAGTACTTGCTGTGAAATTCCAAGTGCTTTTGATGAAATGTGTGCGTTATCTATGGAAAGGTATTTATAGAGCTTTAAAATAAGCCGCAACCCTTAACCATTTCCATTAGCATAGTCTTGTGTACTTTTCAACTTTTTAACTAGAAGATATAATATGTTACGACTATGCGTATGATCTATTCTATAGGACAGGTGGGTGTTCATGGATTGTTTCTAAGATAGAGCATTCAAATTACGATTAAGGTCTGACATTTATGCAAAAAGAATTTCCATGTCATTATTTTAGCAAAAATTATAGTAATTTAGTATTTTTTGATTGTCATTATTAAAGAAGAAATGGAACAAATATATAAATTATGTTGTATATTTGTGCAGGAGTCTAGTCTAAAAATAGCTTAGCTAATTATGAAGAAATTTTCGATAAATCTTTTGGAAAATCAAACATTTAATTCTACCTTTTCCTCATTTTGTACCTATTTTGAGCACTCGAATTCCCATTAAAAACCCGTGCTCTTCGATAATTGAAATTGCAAATGAACGAAGTGCCTGTCGCTTATGAATGCAATCAGAACCGTGTCAGAGTCGGCCTGCCTCCGAGTGAGAAATGTGCTGATGACATTTGTCAATACCCCAAATTCCCTTTCCTCTCCTCTCAACGCTGATATGAAAATTCCCCGTGGCCCGCTGATTTCGTTGTTATATTTATGTACATATATTTTATGTATTTTCACGCTGCCAGTCAAATGACAAACCTTAATTGCAAACGGGACAGATTTTAATGAGTGCACCACACACCCCACAGCTCCACAAATGTCCCTAAAGTGCATGCGGGTGTACAGTGCGGAGCGAAAGTTGTGTCGATTGTGGAAGCCATCTTTTTGGAACGGAATTAAAAATACACTAAAAGAATCTATACATAAAAAGAAACCGAAATTCTATAAAAAATCATCTTTAGAACGGTCTGTATATGAATACAATTCTGTATTAAGATCGGAAAAGGCTATTTATTGATATTTAGTTTAAGATTAATCAAACCAAGATCTTCTGTAGCACTAAGCTTATCAAGGAAATTGATGTTTCATTCACCAACTCCCATATTGTCTAGTGGTTAGGATACCCGGCTCTCACCCGGGAGGCCCGGGTTCAATTCCCGGTATGGGAAACTGTTAAAAGTTTCTTTTTGCACTTTTTTTTCGTTCTTCAAGGAAAATTATTTCTACAGTATGGAAATACAGTATACATATATATGTATATATTTAAATATCCGAATATATTTTGGTAAAAAAACTAAAATATACACAGCGGCTTTACTATACGAATTTCTTAAGAAGTGATGAACCGATATTAAACATTGAATGTTGATATAAAAGTTATACAGGTTATTCAGATCGTAGATCTATAATCTCTGAGTTCATTCTGAGTTCTCTGACTTCTCTGAGTTCATTCATCAGTCTGTCAAATCCCATATTGTCTAGTGGTTAGGATACCCGGCTCTCACCCGGGAGGCCCGGGTTCAATTCCCGGTATGGGAAACTGTAAGAAGTTTCTTTTTTTTCCCTTTTTTTCGTGCTTCAAGGAAAATTATTTCTACAGTATGGAAATACAGTATACATATATATGTATATATATATATCCGAATATATTTTGGTCAAAAAACTAAAATATACACAGCGGCTTTACTATACGAATTTCTTAAGAAGTGATGAACCGATATTACACATTGTATGTTGATATAAAAGTTATAAAGATTATTCAGATCGCAGATCTATAATCTCTTAGTTCATTGAAGCCATTTGACATCAGTTTGCCACATCCCATATTGTCTAGTGGTTAGGATACCCGGCTCTCACCCGGGAGGCCCGGGTTCAATTCCCGGTATGGGAAACTGTCAGAAGTTTCTTTTTGTTCACTTTTTTTCGTGCTTCAAGGAAAATTTATTTCTACAGTATGGAAATGCAGTATATATCCATATATATTTTGGTAAAAAAACTAAAATATACACAGCGATTGTCCTATACGAATTTCTTGAGAAGTGAGAAACCGATATTACACATTAAATGTTGATATAAAAGCTGTACAGATTATTCAGATCGCAGATCTATAATCTCCTAGTTCATTCAAGCCATTTGACATCAGTTTGTCACGTCCCATATTGTCTAGTGGTTAGGATACCCGGCTCTCACCCGGGAGGCCCGGGTTCAATTCTGGGAAACTGTCAAAAGTTTCTTTTTTTTCGATCAACGATATTTTTCTTAATAGCAAGAATTACTATTCATTTTTTTTCATTCTGTCTATAAATATCCTTGAAAGTTAAGGTTTCTCATAGAGAAAAATATATACTCAATTTCCGATCCAAAATCAAAAAAAAAATTCAGTTTACTGGTAAGCAGTCGCTTTTTATCGGTCATATTGGCAAATAATTCTTACTGGAAACGAGTTTAAGTGCACATCAAGACATATGTAGGAACTGTACTTTTTCAAAGAGTTTGTAGTGGAAAAAGTTGTTTGTCAACGGCTCTAAACGGGATACTGTTTTAATTTTTACTACCGAACCTCTTTCTAGAACCAATCTTCTTGGGAAACTGCTTGTAGAAAATATATTTCTTGGAATCAATTTATTTTCTTTTTCCGGATTTTTTAACAAAACGATAACAGAACGTGCTTTTTTGGAGCCTTATATCTATGATCTGCACTTTATGATCCATATAGATGTTTCTCTATGCTTATTTTATGCCATATTTTTTTATTTGTATTGCCCCCTCCATTTGGGGGCAGGCAGCATTTTGCTTTATTCAACTTGACAAGTGAAGTGAGTGTGAATATTTTTTTTAGGTCACAAACAGCAACAAGAACAGTCCACCTCCAAATGGAACTCCAGCTCGGAACTGCTGCTGCTACCCCGCTCCTGGTCCTCTTCCAAATGGAACTCCTACTCCCACTTCTCCTCCAAATGGAACTCTGGCTCCTGCCCCATCAAACAGTGGACTCTCTTGCAACTCTTGCTGCTACCTGGTCGGAAAAAGCACACACAAACTCAGGGAGGGAAAAACACCTGAAAAAAAGAGTGGAAAAAGAAAAACCAGAAATGGTTCGAATCCTTTTCCATCCTGTTTGGAATTGGGCCTGAAGTGCGAGGGGGGGTGGACTTCGGGAAATTGCAGTCAACATTTATTTTCGCAGTATGATGGAAAAATTCGAAAATAATTTGCGAGCCATAATTAAAAGGCGACAGCAGGAAAAATTGAGACAGAAAATGTGGGGAAAAACTAGGAAAAAGACGCCAGAAAAGGAAGGGAAATGAGAAGGAGTGGGAAAGGCTAGAGGCTAGAGCAGGGAGGAGCTACAGAGAGAGAGAGAGTCATAGAGAGTCGTCCCTCGAATGTCCTCAATCCGCTGGGGTCATAAACAATTCCATAGCGTAGACGGCTTTTCGATTTTCGCCTCAATTGGCAACATATGGCGAGCAGACTCCCAAGGAGGAGGCACCACACACACACACACGCACACACACATCAAAGGAGTCAGGTCCTTTGAGAGACTGCGGGGGGACGTGGGACTCTCGCACTCCACTCTGGTGTGTGGGCGGGGCGGCATTTGCATTTGTGACTGCGAATTGCGAATGCGAAAATTTAAAGTTTTCCCGATAAGAGGGTTGTAAAAGTACAACAAAAAGCGTATCGGAGCTGGAGAGTCCTCGGGAACAGGAGCTGGAACGCTAAAAAATGGCGACGTTTGCGAGGAAAGGAACACGAAAAGGGCGGAAGGCAGACAAAAGACGAAGACGCAGCACACGGAGGCAGCAAACAAGAAAAATCGCTGCAGGGAAAGTGGCAGGAGGGGGTGGAGGTTGGCAAATGGAAGGGGGTCCGGGGTCCTGTAGGTGATGGGAAAAGTGAAGGATGTACTGGGGTTGGGGTTGGCGATAGAACTTTACTTATACGAGTTTTTCGCATTGTAGAGCGCGCTGCATTTGCCAGAAGGTGCCAACACATTTTATTGCTTGTACACTACGGAGAGGAAGGGTATGTGGAATTTGGGGATACATTTGGGTGCTGGATGCATCAGAACATTGATATAGAATCCAAATTCCTTAGGGATTGTCTTAAATTTATGCTGCTCCTAGACTTTACATCATATCTATCAGATCCCTGAAAACTATTCGGATTGAAGGAAAGAAGTTTCCTGGCATGTCGTATTTCGCTTTCTCTATCTCTCCCAGTGTGGCTTAGCAGTAAAGTGGGTGGATTTTCACGTCCGGTATATACTCAAAAAAAGCATATAGCCTATCTTTCTTTTTACGTACGAATACTCACCTCCACATGAAATTCCATAGAGATTTCATTGCTTTCCAGAGTAAATTTTGAGAGATCTTTAGCAGTGTAATAGGATCTACATATAAGAACCCATGAAGTCATATTTTGTAATGGAAAATCTGAAGAAAATTTTGGATTGATTTTTTGTTGGTTTCTACTATATCTAAGCCTTAGATTCTAAGGCTTCACGGAACCCCTGCTGTGCTCTCATTTTTGTCGTTAAACTTTGGTGAAATCGTTCACTTTACGGACTCCAATCATCCAACATAATCCAGGTTTAGCATACTAAAGAAAATACATACTACATACTTACTCCAAAGTTCCAATCTATTCCTATACTTACCGTTATATCCTTGTGGGTAGGGTATAAGTTTGGCGACTTTGCAGAGCACTGCTCTCCTTTTCGTGTTTTATTGTTCGACATTTCCCCCTTCAGCGCACGTTCCCATCATCATCTGTTGTTGCACAGAGAGAGCGAGAGGTTGGGGGCGTGCCACAGCACGCTCCATGCTTCAGATCTACGACTGTGTGTGTGCCGCCTCGATGTTTGGCAGTTCTCTCCCTCTCTGTATCGCACATGTCTCTATCTATAAAACGTCAACTTTATTTGCCCAACTGCGGCACAAAAATAACCATCTACCCATACCATAGCATGCCATGCCGTGCCGTGCCACATGTAGCATCCCCATCCCCATTTCCATTCACCATCCCCGAGTTAGCAATAAAACCAGCTGTCAATTTGTTTATATTATAAAAAATAATTAGTCTGTATTCAGCGCCGAAGTCGACGACTCCATCATATTTCTATATATGTTGCATGTTGCATGTTGGTTGAATGTGTGTGAGTGTGTGTGAGTGTGTGTGTGGCAGGCTGCAAATTGCAATTTCGGTTTGAAAGAAGGTAGGTTTTGTGTGTGTTTTGAGAGTGGGGTTTTAGGTGATTATATCGTATAAAATTGGAAAGCATAGCGAGTGGTAGAGTTACATAGAGTTTTTTGGGGGGTGTGGGGGAGTTGTCGGTGATTAATTATGTACGCTCGATAAGTGGAATAATAATCGTATGGATAATGGATAATGCAATATAATTAGTGTTAGACATTTTTCGTTGGATGTACGATGTACGATATACATAGGTATGTATGTATGATCTTGAATGGCTGAATGATGGCAACAAAATGAAGGCATTTGAAAGGATATTATTTATGATTCTTCGATGATCTCAAAAACATGAAGAATTTAGCTATATTCCCGGAAGTGCTGCATACTTTGAGGCGTATTTCAATTTTCTTTTTGTTAACGCTTTTTACGCATATATGTATGTATGTATATATATTATAATATGTATAATGTTTTGTGTATTTATAGAATATGCATTAGGGTTTGTTCCTTAAAATCCATCCATTCAATCGCTTATAGAATATCTATATCTCTGATAAATATATACTATATAATATATATATATATTGATTTATTTTTGTTGAATTTCCTCATGTTTCTTCATTGTGTTTTTTTTTCCTTTTTGTTTGTTTTGTAACATAGTTTATTTAGGCAAAAATGGCAACAAAATTGTATGTTTAACATTTGTCTACTTTCGCAAAAACCTTTCTTTAACCTCTCCTTTTACTACCTTATAGTCAGTGTGTGTTCTTGTCCTTTTTGGTTTGTTTTTGGTAGTAGTAGTAGATGTGTATAACTTTAGCTAACTAACAATTAATTTAAACATTTTGTGTAACTTATAATTGGCAATAAATCGTTTGAATAAGCAAACATTCAACATTTAGCAATACTTATGCGATATCTGATAACCCAAAACTAAAACAATAAATAGCTATATATATGATATATCGTGTATGTATATATATATATTGTAGATGTTGTATGTATATAGATGTATCTCTGCATTGTAAAGTCGTAGTGATTGTAGCCTGATTATGTATATACTCGTTATTTTTTTTTTTATAGATACAATTTGGGATACTCGCGGTCTGGGATCTCTATTCTATTCTTCTTTCTTTGTCAGAATTCCTTACGGATTCTGGTTCCCATCCCCAATAATATATGTATGTACCCCATTATGCTAGCTGGCAACTTAAGATACTCTTTAAAGCCACGTTTGAACTTATGCGTGTATTTAGTGAATGAGTGAGTGAATGAGTCGAGTGATTCGAATGATTCGAGTGATTGATTCGATTGATTTATAGCGCATATACAGTGCGTTGCCTACCTATAAAACAGCTGAAGATTATGGCAAATGCTCTGAAATGGAAATTAAATGGAAGACTTGTATGGCTGTAAGATTTAAATATCCATTAAAATATACACCTTTTTTCCGTTATTTTAAAGAAAATATTCCTTCAGCACTTTCAGATCTATTAACCAATCGATTTTATGGAAAATCAGAAAGGGAACACGGAGTCAAATCTTAGCCTGGAAATACATCTCGTATTTCTTCCAAAGTTTCCCAAGTTTTTTCCGATATTTAACTACTATGAAAACCACACGATGAAGTGTCCTGAACCTAATGAAAACTTGGCAATATCTTCCTAAAAATCCATTAATTTCCAAGACTTTCTTTTTGATTTACTGGAGTTACGTTACTAGATTATTCAATTATTTCAATACATTTAGAATATAATATCGGGAAAAAACTATATGGAATTCAGTGTTTATTGACTTTTAATGTTTTTTGGCATGATGGACTATTCAGCGGAACTGCCCACATGAGTATGTTCCTCTGTAACTACAGAGGGAAACTTCCCTAACTCTTAGTTTCCTCAGTTTCTGCTTATTGGTTCTAAGGAATAATCTAGGATATTGGGTATCGATTTCCATGAAAATTTTCTACATCTTCATTCATATTGAATCTAAAATTCGTTTAAATAATAAAATCTGTTGGACAGATTGAATGAAACGAATTGATATGAATAGGATCAGTTGCGGAACAAATGGACATGGCTATATATCATTAGGATGTTGCTCTACCAAGTTGCCAACAATCTGAAGCACGTGGATGTGGATTCTAGGCAGAAATGGAAAACCAACCGAGGAGCACTGCTGCATAACGCATGAATCGTATAACCTAACCTTTGGCGTACTTGCAGCCATATCCATCATACAGAAAAATGTAAAACTGAAATATCCCATGCAAAGCTTTACTTAAAACCACATTTCACCTGCCTTATAGCTGCGAAACGCACTGTAGTTATGTTGTGTATCGTACGTATTATTATTATGTATTATTATTATTAAGGTAGTTGTTGGGTTAGTTATTAGATTACTTAAAAATTGTGTGTGTCTTGTGTGGCAGCCGTCGCGTCGCGTCGCGTTGCGTCGCCTAGTAAAAGTTAATCAGTCGCTATCAAAAGATCCACCAAAGGCTGTGTCTCTTCTCCTACTTCTTCTCCACTTGTGTGGATCCTCCCGATCCCGATCCCGTTTCTTATTCTGATTCTCATCTCTCCCTTTTCTCATCCTAATCTTGTCCTAAATGTTTATGATATTTTTTCTTATTTTGTTGCTTTTTTGGCCGTTTAAATGCTGGACTTAGCTCTGGTTTCCTTTTGGTGGGTGATTGGACTGGTTCTCCTCATCCGCATCCGCATCCTCCTGCTGCCGCTGCCGCTGCTGTTGCTTCCTAGAAGTCACTGATCTCACCCTCAGTCTCTGGATATGTGCAGGAAAAGGGAGTAAGCAGCCAGTTGCAGAGGCCCTTGTTGCCGCCGTTGCCCTCATGGCGATGCCTATGCTTCTTGTGCCCGCCGCCATGGCCATGCCGCTGATAGTTGCCCGTGGAGGCTCCTCCACCACCTGCTGCACAGCCTCCTCCTCCGCCGCCTGATATGGTGATGCGATGCCGCTGACCCTTGGACATGCCCGAGGCGAAGCTGCTCTCGTCGGAGTCCCGCACTGTGGCCACACTGTGGTAGCCGCTCTCCGCCCGCCGCGAGATGCCCGAATGCTTCGATGTCCGCGGCGTGGAGTTGGAGTCATGGCCGCTGTCGTATGCCTCGGAGCTGGTGTTCAGCGGCAGCAGTGGCAGCCTCGACTGCGCCGCCAGTGGCAGGATATTCGTGATCTCATTGAGCTTATGCTGGGCATCCTCCAGGGAGTTCCTCTTACCCACCGCCGCTGCCATTGCCTTCTCGTCCAGCTCGCAGATGTCATCGTGCTGTGGGGCGAAACGCTTCTCGCTTTTGGGCAGACTCGGATCGGAGGCGCCATCCGGCTGCCGCAGCAGGGCATAGTCATCCATTCCCGCAATCTCCATGATGCCATTGAGACTGGGCAGCGATCCCTGGCTGGGGCTGTGCGACGGCTGCTTGGGCGGACTCGGCGTCAGGCGGTAGGCGGGCTCGCTGCAGACACTGCTCTGGCCCACATTGAACCGGAACACGGGCTCGCTGAACACACTGCTCACGTCCGTCCGGAAGAGCGCGGCGGAGGGCGTGACCTCGGCCATGGCCAATTGGGAGGTGAAGATCTCGTGGAGGCGTGCCAGTTGATCAAACTGATGTCTGGAGAGAGTAGAAATGAGAGCGAAAGGAAGGGGATATTAGCGCGGCAACATTTTTGTCTCCGTCAGAGGGATATGTCTCGCAGAGGGAAGATTGAGGGATTGTTGATTCATAATTGGAGCTGAAAGGAACATTAAATGCGACATACCTTGCTCTCTCTCCGCACTCGCTGAAGGATTCACAGGCCATATTGAAGCTGGACACAAAGGAGAGATTGTCGCAGTGGCTCAGAGCCGAAAGCGGATGCATTGAATGATCCTGTTCCCGGGCCATGGTGCGGGCAATCTCCTCCTCCGTGACCTGCAGCCCACAGTCGATGCTGCGCTGTGAGGAGGGACGATGATGATGGTGAGACGAGGAGGCACGACTGGCCACGAGATCGGCCTCGTGAAGCTGTTCCCTTGAGACATGCCGCGAGAGCATGCGATGCAGGCTGTCGTGTGAGATGTCCCTGGCTCCTAGAGGATCGTCGAACAGCGGCAGAGCGGGTGGCACTTCCGAGGGACCGCTATCCTCATCCTCATCGCCATCCGGCGGCAGCGAGATGTCCTGGCCGAGGAGGAGGGGCTGGCTCTCGAAGCACTGCTGTGGAAGATCCTGCGTCGATTGTTCGGGGAGGAATGCGGGTCTCTCGGGAAGATCCAATGATTTCTGCTTCAGCTGCGAGAGCTTCCAATGCAGTGCCGTGGGGGAATTGCTGGCCGATACCGTGGCCGGACTCTGGAAGACCTGCGACGTTTGAGTCTCCACCCACTGCCGGATCATGGTCTTCTTGTGCGAGTCCATGAAGCCATAGCCCTGCGTTTGAGCCCCAGCCGCTGGCAGATTTCCTGCCGTGAGGGACCGACACGACAGGGACTTGGGTCCATCCACCCACGTCTCGCACTGCTTCACGTGATTCACTTCGCGCATCAGGTGCCTGGCCTCCGCCACTTTGGCCCTGGACACTCGCGGTCCATCGATCCATTGCTCCTCCGTGATCTTTCTCATGCCAGCTTCCAGTTGTTCCAGGGCTGCTCCTGGATGTGCACCCCCGGAATGTGCTCCAGCGTGCGCTCTTCGCAGAGGAGAACCTTTGGGCGATGGCACATTGGATCCCTTGGAGACCATATGTCGGGGTATGGGTATCGGCGATCCATGGGCCATCTGCTGGTGCTGCTGCTGCGGCTGTTCGTGTGGGACTAGAGGAGACGAGCAGGCTCCTGCACCAGCCTGACGTTTGAGGCTGCCCATGGGACTATTTCCGGGAAGCTTTTTCACTGCGTGAAAAAAGAAAAATGTGGAAAAACATGAGCTTAAAGAGCTGCCAAGCAGATTCTTCCAGTAAAATGCTATCTGAAGAGGTCTTTATGATTATGAAATTGGTTGTTAATTAACCCGAATTCACTCTCGCAAGTAAAACCCAGTGGGAATGCTTTCTGTCGACGCACAAGTGCCGCGACATCAAGATCACTGGATACTCTAATCTGTATTATAAATTTGTAGAAAAAAATACGTGTGGTGCACCGAATTGCATGCGGTTGTTTTTAAATGATAGCCAGAGTATGTGGCAAGGTTTTTATAAAAAAATGTGTTTACTTTTCTATAAATAGGTTCCTCAAAAGTTAAAAATTAGTCAAAAAAATCTCAAACTTGAGCCACACACAAATTGTGTTTGAACGCCTATTTCATTTAATGATGTGTCATTATCTAGAATGGAACATTTTATGATAGATTTTTTGTATACTATTTTGTGTGAAAAATATTGAAATTTGTGTAAGTATATTTGTTGCTTTTGAAAATGTGTGTGTTTTAACCTGTATGGTTTTTAAAGCAAAAAGTCGAGACGACATTTAATTAAATTCACTGAGTAAGCAAGCAGCGAAGCGCGCGGGTCTGCTAGTTCAATATATAGTGAAATTATTTGTACAAGTAGATAATATCTGCGGATCTCTCACATGTCGTGTATAGCTTTTCCTTGCTCTAATATAAACTCCCATGCGGAACGAGTTTTCCTCGTTCTATGACCTCGTTTCTTCGACCATTCCCATCCTTTATTACTAGTCCTTAGTCGTTAGGTATATATTTTATTGCTTACCCTTCTCCCCCGCTGCTGCCATTGCCTTCTTCATCATCATGGGACTGGACAGACCCGCTTTCATCTGCGTTGGGGGCTTCTCCAGACCACTCCCCTTGAGGGCCTTGCTCATTATCGCCCGATTGTCCCCGGCACTGAGCGATGGAAGATACACAGGCGGATGTTCGCCGTCGGTGGCATCGTCATTGGGTCCCATATAGATGACCGTATCGGCGGAGATTTCAGAGCTGGAGGGATCCGCCCCAGAGCCGGCTGAGGAACCGTTGCCGCCGCTGAGGCCTTGGGCGAGGCCCACGGCCAGGGGCATGGGCACGCGGTGCTTGCGGCGTCGCAGGCGATGGATGCGCGAGGCAATCTGAATGGTGGAGAGGGCATCCTGGTAGCTCTGCTCGTGCAGGACGTGGGCTACAATCGCCACGTGGCAGGTGATGGGCGCCAGGCAGTCCTTGAGCAGCGGCGTCAGCGGGTGGTCCTTGTGCGGCGGATGCCTCTGCCCCGACAATATGGCCAGCAGTATGTTACCGATCCCCGACAGGGGCAAGCCCCCGCTGCGATTGGCACAGCCGCCCAAGTCGATGATATGTAAACGGCTCCGACCGCCAGCCACTGTAAATCACAAAGAAAAAAAAGCACAGGGGATTGGAAGGGAGTCAGAGGTTGAGTTTTCGGTGTGGGATTGGGGATTGAAGTTCGTGTTGGAGTAGGAAATGCGACACTTTAATGGTGCTGCTGCCTCCCCGTCTAGTGCCAGTCAAGCATTTAGCGGGCCACTTGTGTGGCAACAGCAACAACAGCAGTCACCACTCTACCACTCTGCCACATCCCTGCAACCGACCCACTTTCAACATCCAACCCACAACAAAAGGCAACAAGAAAGCAGAGAAGAGCGATTCGGTGACCGAAGCATTTGATACCCTTGCAGATTAAAGGGTTTTACCCTTACTCGTGGGTATCTATGATATGTGAAAGCCATAATCATTCGATTTGTGTACAACATAATACACACTGTGGCTCTTTAGAAACGAGTTTTTATTCGGTCTTATTTATGGGCATTTCCAAGATGTCGAATCGAACAGACGTACACATTGCCAGTGGTAAAAAGCCCAAAACAGGAAGGATTTTCAAAATAATTGTTCTATTATAAAGTAGCTCTTGATTGGCCCTATAACTGGGGCTACTATTAGTTTTCGAAACTTAAAAAAGTAGTTCGCATTCGGACAAAATTATAATTGGTTTTCGCGACGATCAATTCAAGCTCTAATTTCAACTAAATTTGAGGCAATATATTGAGTCGAATTTCTGGTAAATGCTGTGAATTGATGTCTCTTTAAAATGGTTATAATTTAATGCAAATATTATTTTTATTTTATATTTTAATTGAATATGAATGTCTTTTGCACGGGACAGAAATGTCTTGCCTTAATACAGGTTAAAAAAAAATGTACCGTTAACCTATATTGAGACTATTCTGGGATTTTTTTAGAAAGTTCAACATGTTACGGGGACTTTGAGAAAAAACTTTTATCAAGAATCATCTTTCTTATAGGAGAAAAGGAGAAAATAGTAAAGGAAATCATGACTATGAAAATACAACAAAAACTATAAATACCAAAAAAATTAAAAAAAAAAATCAAAACCCAAAAAATTATCTGTTTTTATTTTAACTTGTTTTCAGATAAAAGTAAATGATATAATATGTCAATTGGTTAATTTAGCAAAGTTTCATTCGATTTAGAAAATAATATCGGGTCAAAAGTTTATGGAAATGTGTTGTCTGTTCCATGGAAATGCCCCTATAAATTCTGAAGGATATAGTAATCCAATGTTGGATGTTCTACAGATGGGCGATTCTTCATTGATCTGCTATAAACCATAATAACCTCTATCTGAAAGGGTATTATGTATGTATGATTCGCTCAAACAATAAGGTAGACACTTACCACCCCCCTTGCGGGACAGGCTGTACTGGTAGACATGCAGCGTAAAGATGAGGGCGGACTCCAGGGCCCCACCTCCACCTCCAGCTCCAGCTCCAGGCGTGGAAGTAGAACCGGAACTTTTTAAGCGTCCGGCCAGAGCCGAGTCGAGAAAGAGCGCCGCACGCTCGGCGGTGGGTGCACGTAGTTCCGTTGGACCGCCAAGGAAGTCGTCACGCAAATAAATCCCCGGGGAGTCGTCAGATTCTGTGTAGTCGCAGGCAGGAGGAGCACAAGTAGCAGGAGTTCCAGCAGCGGGAGTAGCAGGAGCAGAGTAGCAGGAGTTGACGATGGAGTCCAGAGTAAGACAAAGACGGAGGCCGCGACGTAGATGGGGAGTGAATGAAAAGGACATTAGGTTTTTATGTTGGAATAAACGCCACATTCTATGAGCACTGCCAGGGGACGACTGAGAACCAGGAACCAGAGGGCGAGGGGAGAGCAGGAGGTGATGGGAGGTAAGTGGGTGAGGTGAGATGGGATGGGATGGGGCATATGGAACACTGGTTCGCAGGTTAAGTTTATTCAAATTGTGCCAGTTACGACGCGACGACCCGACCCCAGTCATCATCATCATCGCCATTCGCCATTCGCCATGGCCCAGGGGCAACATTACAACACGCCCCCTCAATGTCCATTTTGCCCAACCCCCACCCCACCCTGGCAGCAAACAGGTGGCATGAGAACCCACAGAACCCACACTATCCGGGTGACCCTCACTCGGATGGTGCCCCTTGTGCCCCATCCATCTGCTTACCAGCCGCATGCGAGATGAGCAAATCCGTGGAGAGTGCATCCGGTTTTGTGGCACTGACGCCCACAGCGCTAACGCGCACTGAGAACCGAGCGCCGCTCTTCTGCCGCCGCTCCTGGATGCCCTTGTAGAGCCAGGCAATGGCACAGGGGGCGGCTCCCAGAGAACATACCGCCCCAGCGGCCACATCGCCACCCAGCACCGTGTGGGGCAGGCCAGTGGAGGGGTAGCCCATGGCCAGCAGGCAGCCATCGGAGCCCTCCAGTACCGCGGGAATCACTTCGCTGAGGGCCGATGCACACACATCCGCCTGAAACGGGGGAAAAAGTGAAGGGGAAGAGTGAATAAAGAACGGAATAAGGGATAAGGGATGGGGCACCCCTAATGTGGGGTCTGATTGGGGGTTAATTCGATCATTCGATTGCTGATTAGAACAACAACTATTCGGGGGGTAGATTATATCTTTTAATTCGATTCGATTGGGTATTAGTTGTAGTTTGAGGGATTGTCCGATGAGAGATGAGTGATGGCACTTTACGGGTCATAAACCGTCTGAATGGTGCCCTTTCTGAATGTGGATGAATGTGGTCTGTGCAAATAATGGATTATGATATAGGAATAGTTTTCCTAACAATTTTTCTGATATCTCTTTTGGTGGGTTACTTACGAGGCTTTTACCTCAACATGTTCTTAATTCGTTGCTATTTTTAATGAACCTATCATATATGGGAAATTCTCTAAATCGTCCTAAAATTGGCGATATACTTGTACACCTTTTTAATCTATTTTCTAGGTCTCAAACTCGAGAGTCTCCCAATCGAAGATAAATGGAATAAGGTAATTTGGACTCTTAATAGAATTAAAATCTGTTTCCTGTTCTTCCCAAGAAATATCTTCTTGCATTTCTTAAAAATTGAATGTTTCTCTAAAATAGAATATCATATCTTCTTCACGTATTTCAGTAAACTCATCAACTTTTCAAAATATTACTAAATCTCAATCTTATTGAATGTCAAAATTTATAGAAATTGTATTGTTTCCAGTGGCATTTCTAACATTTATTCTACCTTGTTATACTTTTAACTATTGAAAATGTGCGCTTCTTCACAGAAAATACAACATTTTCCAAAATACCTTGGCGCCTTTGTTCTCCTTCTCCAAATACTTCCTTCGTGAAGATTGTATCAAATGGAAATTTTCAAAAATCCTGTAACCAATGATTGAAATTTTGATTCATTTCTACTAATCAAGATCCTTCTATATCTAAATGACTCTCCGATTTTTTTAACCCCAACAATAAATTTCTAATAATAATACTAATGGACGCATTCCGAGCTCCTGTCTGAAAGGAAATTAAATTAACCCAAATTCAGATTTGCTCCACTAGTAAATCCATTGAAATCTTGAATTACTACAAATAATTATCCCAATACTATTTAATATGCGTCCTAAAAGGTTTTATCTTTCCAAGAGGTCTCCGAACTCTTGAATTTTATCTGGTTTGTCCCTCGTATTGAACGAATTCTCAAATTAAATATGAAAGTGATTTTAAGAACATAAACCCAACACCTAAGCTATTCTATCACATCCAGAAAGTTTCTCGATATATTCGTAAAAGTTTTAACTACTTTTCCCATAAAATCTCTCAACAGGACGTGCGCCACACTCACCTGTTTATCCTCTGCGGTGAAGAGATTATCGAATGCAAACATTTTGGGCGCGGCCACCATGGGTCCTCGCTCCTGGGCTGCCTGCGGGGGCGGACACACATTCCGGGGATCGGTGAGCGTCACCTGACGCTTCTTCTTGTCCAGAGCCATGAATTCGTGCTCGTGCCCGTTGGTGGAGTCCTTGTCCGGCGCTCTGTCGGAGACCCGCAGCATAACCTTCACTTTGCCAACGCCATAGCATTCGCGGCTGCTGAGGCGTCGCGTCAAGCCCGGCGGCATGGGCGGTGGGGCACGCTGCAGTGCACCGCAGAAGCCGCCGTTCCGGGAGATGCTAGAGGCCATGGCTGGTGATGCTGCTCCTCCTTCTCCCTCTGTTCGTCCTTGGTTTGTGGATGCCACAATAGTGGAAGTTTATAGCTGGAAGCACTTTGGTTTCCTTTTGGATTTGGAGCGGAATAAAATTGGGAGTTAATAAGAATCCCAAATGATTGGACACCGCATTCCCCCGAGCTTCCGTTTTTACGACAGGGATCTCGGGAATGCAATCCTCAATCTCTACACACACACACACAGACGCACAATGTTTGCTTTATATCTTTGCCAAAAGATTTTATGGCTCTTTAAATAGTTGCCAGCATCCGTCCAGAGTTTTGTGCCCCGTCATAAATTGCGATTTCGGCTCGGGCCAATGGGCATAAGTTATTTGAACCAGGCCCAGGCCCCCAACGAAGGGTATCGTATCTCCCACCACTCCTTTCCCCGTCTATGGTAATGGCCATAACACTTTCTCTTTATGGTTACGGGCCATCTGTTTATTGGGCATATGCTTCACTGTACTATCATCACTTTCCACTATCACTGTCACTGTCACACTGTCACTTAGTTGTGCTCTAAGCTTGTGTTTTATTCACTTGTAGCATCTTGTGCACAAACTCCAGATTTATGCTGAATTTGTTTAGGGTTTTATGTGCTTTTATTAGGCAAATTATACGCCTGGACATCTTCAAGGGTCCACTTCCACCTCCTCCTCCCACACTCTGTGCAGGACCACAGGGGTCGGGTCCTGTGGACTGTTATCTTTTGTCATATTTTATGTCATTATAATGTTGCGTTTCAGCTTTATTTGTACAAACTTTCTTGTAAATTAATTTATTTGGGGACTGTTTTTGCTTGTAAATTGGGGCCGTCTCTCCTTTCAAATGGTATTTTTATAGCCGGCACTTAAGAGGGAAATTTCATTCTATAAGAACATGTAAAAGGCAGAAGGAAGCTGTTTTATAGGCTATCCATTTTACACAAGAATCCTTTCTAACTTCCTTCTAAAGATCGATTCTATTCACCTACGTCGTATGATCATTAAAATCTACATTCAAAATTCTAGTTCCATTTCATCATTCAGCGTTTTCATATTTAATTATAAATGATTCTATACCATTTTTCAACTATTTTCCTTAAACTATAACTATCTAAGCAAAACTTCGAGTCAATATCTCTTATCTAAAAATTAAATATCATTAAAATATATTGTCAAATATAGGTTTTCCCATTAGCCTTGGGAAAATTTCTTAAAAATCATTATAAAGGATAATTGTATTCCTTTAGAACCTAAAATGTAGATGTTCTTCAAAGTATTCCTGTGGAATGGTCCTAAACGTCATTATGATTCAATACTATTTCCAATGCAATTCTCTGGCATCTGAAATTATCGTTAATTTAATTTTAGCAAACTAAATCTTCTTTTAAAGTTTAAATTTATTCATTTGAAAATTTTTTTGTTTTGTTTTTTTATTTAGGATTGTAGATGTTTTTCATTATAAATGATTAGAAGTATAGGTAGGTTTTTCCTACTTCTTTCCTAAATGTTTTATGTATTTTTTCCATTTTTAAAGTACATCATTATCTCTAATAGAACTTGTTATCATTACCTATAATGTTTTGTAAATGAATTTTTAAAATATTCATGTAAATTTCTTTGGTAATATTTAAATTATGTGTAATAAGATCTTTGAAACTTTTTCCTTCAACATTTTATGTGATTTCTCCATCTTCAAAGAATACTTTTTGCAATCATTATCGTGTAATCCAGCTTGTGTATGTTTTCCATACTTTATGTTCGAGCTTTATTTTCTGAAGTTTTCCATGCAAATTCCTTTGGACTCTCTGTCATCCTGCTCCTGCTCCTGTACCATACTGGGGCCCGTGACATTTCTTCAATGCCTTCATTATTATTTCAATTTGAGTGGGGAACGTGACATTTTTGCAACGTCTTTCATTAATATTGTCCCTACCCCATAGACATTGTAGCTGGTCCTCCCTCCCCCTCCCTCTTTTCTCAGGCCTATTCCCCTCATTCCTTTTTCCCTCCTTCCACTTTTCCATTCCCATTCCACAGGCTCTTCTACGAGTAGAATTGCCTGCCTTCCTTCATGATTCCTTCCTTCATGAATGACAGGCAACAACTTGGGTTTGGGTTCAACTTCATTTTTCAGACTACACCTGCCACAACCTCTACGAGGACGTTTTTTTGTTTGCTCTCTTTCTGCTGCTCCTGCTCCTTCTTCTACCTTTTTCCCCTTCCTCTTTCTCCGCCTTTTTTTGGCTTAACTTCGTTTTGTTTTGGAGCTGTCCACCTTTTGAGTTTTAGCTTGGGGCTTTTCACACAAATCGATTGGCAATGCCTTCTAATTGTACGACGCGACCGACGACGCACAAAGGCTGCCGGGGAGGGGGCTGGCTGTCAGTCAGCGGCGGCAGGGGAGGGGAAGGTCTCTCTTTGGCACAACACACACACACACACACAGCTACAACAAGGCACACGCTAACGGTATAACAAACACAAACCCTTTTTTTATGACTGGCAATTTCTTGTTGCTGTTGATTTCATCTTTGGCTTTTGCGATATTCGGTTTCGCTTAAACATGATTTACACTGTACTACACACGCATCCAACACATCCCAACTTCTGCTCCGACTTTTGCTTCGATTTGTTGTTGTTGTTGTCGATTTGTTTGGTTGTTTGGTTCATCCACTCGCGACGCGAACGACGCCAGTCGCGTGCCGTTTCCGTTAGCATTACAATGGCAACTACCGTTAGACATTGTACGAAGCTTTGGTGGCCAGCGCGGTCTCTCTCTCACTCCATTCATTGCGCAGGCGTACGAGAAAGGAGGAGAGTCGGCCTTCGTAGAGCGTTGTCTGTCTGCTGGCAATGCCCTCCACCCAAGGGTGGACTTTGGAAAGGTATTTGCACATAAGGTAGAGCAAGGAAGAGCGGTAATCTATGGAACACTTGCAAGTACGACTCCAAACGGTGTTTATGTGGCATCTCATATGATAAGACAAATTAAAATTGTACAGTGCGGAAAAACATTCCGATCGGATCATTACTATAGGCTACTTAATACTAGAGGAGCGAGTATTTTAAATATAGATGTTACCGTTGGATGGTTACAAAAATAGAGTAAGCATTGAATTTGTTCCCCAAATGGCAAGGAATTCCCTACCTTTTATAAAAAGACCTTGCTCCAATCTTGCATTTCACGCTCTTTCGAGTTTGTTCTTTGATTTCTCGGGTTTGTTCTTTGATTTTTGAGGCTCTTCGGCTCATTGCTTATCAATGTAGTTCAAGCTCTCTTTACCCTCTCATTGCTTTCTTTGGGTATTTCTCTTTTCTCTCTCCGACTCGATAGCCAGCTTTCTCTTTGGTCTACTCTTTCATGCCATGCTTTTCTCTTTCTTCTTTTAATGCTTGAAGCATTAAGGCTCAGGTAAACAAAATCAGCGGGGCTTAAACAAAAGGAACATCGCAAATGATGTTTATATTGTAGACATTCACAAGAAGCGTCACAGAAAAAAAAACAAAAAAAGTGGAAAAAGAATAAGAAAGCACACTCTCACACGTGCACTCTCTCACAATGATAGTTGTTGCTGTTGGAATGATGGCTGCTGGAGCGTCACTTAAGTGCCGCTTGGTGATGTTGCAGCATGGCCATGGCAGGGAGAATGGTGGAACGGTGAATGGAGGGTGGAGTGGGGGTGGTGCTGGAACTGGTATGGATGAGTGTGTTACGTGAAGGAGTGGGGTATAGGAAGGTGGGGACAAATGCAAACGATGTGTTTTTAAGTCCGCTTACATTTTCGGAGGCCTGTGAAGGAGCTTTTCGAGTGTGTATGTGTGTGTTTTCTGGATGTTAGTGCTTGTTTGATTGTATTTAAAAGGATGTGGACGTGGATGTGGATACATATGGCTGGCTGGATGGAGTGGGTCCAGTGGAGTGGGCTTACCTTTATTTCTGTTCCGTTGGAGCCTGTCCTTTCGAACGGCTCAATTATAATGGACAGAACCTAAAAACGATGAAAGATAATGCTACCCAAAGAGGACTTTTGTCCTTTAGTACTCACGGTGCCTTTTTAACCGAACCTTTTTAAGGTAAAGCCCACCGCCAATTGAAAAGGGGAAAAGAGGATTTACGAAGAAATGTCTACAAATATTTAAAATATGTATGGTCAAGTATTTTTACACAAGAGCAACATCGTCCTCAAGATGCCTCCATCCAAATAGAATTTCAAGAAGGAAGTCCTATATAATCCTATCTAATGATATGGGAACATCGAAAACCTAATAATGGTTAGCAAACAGTTTCCCATGATGTTAAAAACCTTCACTGCTTCCAGCAATCCATAGCAGTCCATACCTTACCTTTCGACACTTAAATGCTGGCTGCTAAACTAATTATCATAAAAATTCAGGGAGCTAAACGAAAAGCGCTTTTCCGCAAAAGACAAATCAAATTTTATGTAAGCCCAAAAGCCAAAGCGCCAGCTTACGTCCAAGTGAAAGGAGAAAGGAGACGGGGGGGAACGTTGTGACTACTTTTATACCCGGTACTCTGTCAGTATATCTATATGTAAACTTATTTATTTATTTTATATAATCTAATTTATGGAAATAGATTTCTGGCTAAAAAAATAATAATATATTGGATTTGATATGTTTCCTTTTTCTTGTGATATAACAGAAGTCTAGATACAAAATTTGGTTGCTCTAGCTCGAATGGTCTCTAAGAACCAGGCGTCAAACAATACGGACAAGGACGGACATTCAGACATGGCTATATCGATCCGGCTGTTGATGCTGATCAAGAATATATGTATATTTTACATTCTATATACTTTATGGGGTCGAAAATACTTCATCCGGGCGTTGCACACATCCACTTTCACCACAAATCTAATATACCCCTATACTCTTCGAGTACAATAAAAAGTTTGGCAAGCACTGCTACTGCTGCTGCTACAGTTTTAGAGCTTCGCAAAAAGCTCCATCTGACGGTTTGGTTTGGTAATATATTTAAGGTGGCAGCGCCATGAGCGTTGCAATTTGAAATTGAAATTTATATGATTACTAATATGGGGAGAAATGCGAAGAAATGCAAGATAAACTAAAATTTAAATATAAGATAAAATCTAAATACAATCGAAATTTTCTAGAAAAAGAAACATAGGAATTTTAGGATGTTTTTAGCTAGAGATATAGCTATGATAAATATTATTGAAATTTTTGTATGCCACTGCTTAGGATATTCCGATTCTGTCATTTTTTTAGAAATGCAGAGAACATGTACTTTATTGTCATCAACCTGCTAAGTCCTTGAGAGCCTTATATGTATTTGTTTTAGACCCTACAATGGTAAAGGTCGCAACTCGCCAACTGTGGAAAAACATGTTTTTTATGAGAATATCTTCTAGACAATCTAGACAACAGATATTTAAGAAAGTAAAGATTTATATTATTTTAGATAGAGACACTGAGATTCAAATTAGGAATATGTAAAAGTTAAAATATATATGATATCTATGGAAACCATGGCCAGCTCCTATAAATGTGGGCTTCCACTATGAAGGAATTATGTATGAAGGAAAGATGGAATAAGTAGATGTTTCCATTGTTTGGAAGTTCGAAATATTAGCAGTTCTTGAGACAAACTCTTTAAAGAATTCTTTCTAATTACTATATCCTACTAAATATAATACTATATATATATATAATTTAAATATAGAAAAAACACCGATATTTTTTATACTGATAATTCGTTAAACGTTTATTTAGCCATTGATGTTATCGTTTTCTAACATATACATACATATCGTACTTGAGTATCATTATTTATCGATTATTTCTTTCTTTTTTTGTTGTAATTTTTCGTTGTTCGATTTGTGTCTCTCGCATTCTCATTACTCATTAAAATTGTGTGCAAAACAACAACAGCAGCAGCAATGTGAGGAAACTTGTTTCGTTTTTGTTGGTGGATTTGCCTAGTGGAAAATGCATGTATCGGTATCGGTAACTGATCGACATTGCTATCGATTGCTATGATCGTGTATGTGTGTGTATCGAGTGTGTATAACGCATCTTTCTTTTTGCTTAAAGACCTAGAACACTTAAGACTAAACAAACAATTTGAAACAAACAGCCTAGATGGGAAATGTTCTCATACATAGGTTTGTAGAAACAACTTCAGAGGTAAAAAATTACACCAAAAACAACAATAAATGGAATGAGGATAGAGTGGTAGATGGTCGTTCGTTGTTTTGTAAGTAAACTTTGTCACGCGTTAAACTCGAGAGAGTTCCTCGAGGTTTCCAGAGCAAAAATATTATAGACATATGGTGTGTGGGGTATGGGGATTGCCATGAGCTGGAGCTGGGGTTGAGATTCGGGTTTGTGCGGGTTCCACTTAGTGCGACGGTGCGCCATAGGAGCTGCTGGGTGCGGACGGGGCTGGGGGTCCAGCCGGGGCACCGTACTCTGGTGCTGGGGGCGCCACACTGTTGGGATAGGGTCCGGTCTCCTCCTTCTGGGTCTTGTAGCGGATGAAGTACACCTCGGGCTTGCTGGGCTGTGTGGGCGCCGGCGTCGGGATGATGATCTCGGGCTGCTCCTCCGGTTTCTTCACCAGCACGTAGACCAGAGTCTTCTCCTCGTTCTGCGGGTATTGTGGAATGATGGGTGCCGTGGGTGCGGGCGCGGATGGCGCCTTGATGAACACAATCTTGTAGTGCTTCTGTGGTGGTGGCACGTACAGAGGCTTCCTGCAACAGCGACAGCGACAGAGAAGGAGAAAGAGAAAGGAGAAGGAGTGTCAGTGACGGCGAGTATGCAAATGTCTTGCCCATAAATGGTGACCCCCAAAATGATGCAGCTGCTGTTTTTTTCTGTAATCAGATGATAATAATGACAACGACTGTCACAATTAAGGCCTGTCTTCGGGTGCTCTATGGTACTATGGTACTCCCTACGGTACTATGGTAATTGGAGGGACTTGTCTGATAATTGACTTGGAAAATCCACAGATATCACGAGAGAGAGCCGGAGACGGAGCTTAGGTAACAATCTTAGTCACGGTTTGGCGGTCTGTGCCGTGATATCATTACCCCTTTTGGGGTAATTAACATTGCTTTCAAGACTTCCAAAAAGCGACACAAAAATTGAATTGGAGAAAACCAGGCAGAGAGAGAGATAGATAGAGGACTAGAGAAAATTGGAGAGGACTGCTGGAGACTAGCTTTCCTTCCTATACAAAACGACTATCTGAACACCCTCGAATGGGTGGAAAATGTGTCAAATATTTGCTAAAAAGTACCCCTTAAAATGGTGTGGAAAATGTGTCAACATTTTCTGTACAAAGCCCTCTCGCTGGCTTAGATGATTAGATGCTTCCACTCTTGCAACATTTGTCTTGTTATAACACAATTATAATCGTTGGAGTGGGAGAGGGAAAGGGTGGGGGAGTGGCGTTTGAATTGTGAGAGAATCTGCATAAGTGGCGTGGATTATATGCCCATAACAATGTGGATGGGATGCCCCTCCAGGCAGTGGATAAGTGGTACAACGCAAGTAAAGCGAGATCGCTTGGCATCCCATTCCCTCTCCAAATCACGCAAGATGTACTCGTAATGAAGGGTTGGGGCATAGGCATCAGCGGAAAAGGGAAAGGGTGGGAGTCGAAGTTGCTATGATTTGTTGAAAATTTTGTAATTGCAACATTAACACACACATCTTTTTTTTAACAATGATTTTTCTCCTTTTTGCAGAAGATCTTTACTTTTTTTCTTTGAAAATATATGCATGAAATAATGAAGTTCTTTCCTTTTTAGAAAGCAGAAGCAACTTATTGAGATTCGTGATCCCAATCTCTTCATTTCTGAGGGTTAAAATATGGCAAAGGATATTTTTGTATCTTCTGTTTACATAGAAGATCAAAGAGCTTCGTATCTACCAATTTAAATCCATAGTTGAACCAAGAATATGAAATATCTTTTTGGAAATTCAAAGATGGTATTATCTAGGCTCTAGGGCCTAACTGAATATTAAATCTTTTTGGTCAAGTCTTTCGACCTGGAGGATCTTTAACATTTTTTCTTTCTTTCTTCTTTTTTGACTCTAATGAACTTTATATATATCTTTGATATTTGGTTTCTAAGGTTCTAAGGATTTGGATAGATCCAAGAGATGTTTGCTTTTGGACTTTACTCATCTCTAATTCTGATGAAATTTTCCAACCATCTTAGGGATGCAGTAGCCGCGATCTCTACTGCTTTGGAGACTCCCGAGTAGACTCTACAAAGTATGGTTTGGAATTTCTGTATAATCTCTTACCTGGGTGCCTGGTACTCTGGCTCTGGTGGTGGGACATGGACGTACACATGCTTATGCACCACTGGCGGCTGCTGAGGAGGTCCGTATTGTGGCGCAGGGGCTCCGTATCCGCCGCTGGGTCCACTCGGCTGGTAGCTGCTCGACGGTGGAGCACTGTACGAGTCACGTGGGGGCTCCGGACGAGCCGCCACCAAGGCGGCTAAGCCCAAGACGATCACTAACTGCTGAAAAGAAACCAAATTAGAACACTGAATAGATTCGGATGCGCTAGGAGTTATATGAGGGATCTACAGCGGATGAGCATTGAATGATGGGCTTAGACTCAGAATCACACACACAGATCCAAGTCGATTAAGATTCGAATTGTGGATAATACTGAGATCCCAGTCGAATGTATCTCGTTATCCCACACACAGATCCCAGTCGGAAGAAGATACACAGACACACAGATCCACTGAGGATCGTAGCCGATGATGATGATGGATCAAACGTACCACACAACTGGACTGCATTTTACAGGGAGTTTTCGATTATATCCGTTTCTTGGCTCTTTTCGTTTCGTTGCGTTTGCGGATTTTTGTCACTGATCTTGTGGATGGATCTTGGATGTTTGGATGGTGGAGTTTTTAGTCGGAGCTGGAGTTCGTTTGACGCGGAACCACTTACTGCATGCCACAACGATTGTTGCAGTTTCTTTTATAGCGGCGCAGCGCGTGAAATAAAAATTAAGTAAAAATAAAGACGACGTTGACGTCGACGACGGCAGAAACGACCAAGACCACGGCAGCTTTTGCTGCTGCTGCTGTTAATGTCGCTGTCGCTGTCTCTGCTGATCTGCCCGCTGCTGCTCCTCTGCTGGCTGAGCAGTTGGCAAAGAGCGCAGCAGCGCTTAACCATGAAGAAACTCCAGCCGCCGCACCACCAGGCAGCAGGCAGCACCACAGTTGGAGAGTCATCTCTGGTTGCTCTGCCTCTGCCGCTGTCACTCCTAGCTGCGACTGCGATGGCATGGCAGCAGCAGCAGCAGCAGCGACGCCTGCTGACCGTTTTTTCGGCTTTTGGTTTTTCCTTTTTTCAATTACCCTTTTCTCCCTCCTCCTCCTCCGTCTCCTTTCTTTTGTCTTTTTTTGGCACAGAGGGCGCTCTGTGGATTCCGTAAGCAGTTCAAGGCGAACCCCAGATTCTTTATAGAGGAGGTCATGATCATTCAAGATGGCCTAGGGGTTCATCTGATCGGTAGACATTTTTATAAAGTAAAATATCTTTAAATGGGTATATTCCTAGAGGCCTCTACTATCTAAAGTTGTACATAAAGGAAAAAATATGTTCAAGGTCCTTGAGCTTTTTATAAAAAATATAATTTGGGAACTGCCTAAAAATAGCTTTCGGAGATCTACAAATAAAATATCTAAAAAGGGTTATATGTATATGAAAAAAAAACTCTTCAGAAATATGGCATAAAGAATAGAATAAATTGAGAAGACAATCGAATAGGCCATCAATGGGTCTTAATATTTAGGGAGGTATGTACATATGTAATTTCTTTAAGTTTCTTTAGTTAAGCCTTTTCCACTAGAGAAATGCGAAAATGTGGAACAAAATGAACATGTCTTTCCAACCATAGCCTCGTAAATCTAACCTCGTAATGAATTTGCTTGAGGAAAAGTTGCTGTTGTGCTTCCTATGTGGAAATGTTTTCCCGTTTATTTAAAAATTACCCCTAAAAAACCTACATAAAGTTCCGAAATAAATATTTTCTAGACAGATATATATATTTGTATAATATTTTTCATAAGAATTGTGAAACTCTTAGGTATCCATATAAAATTACCGATTAGAGTATTTCGCCATCGAAATACTCCCGAAAAATAGCAGTCTTTCCTGCTCCCCAACTCTTAACTTTTGTTTTGTTTTTTTGGTTCATTATTATATACCTAGTATATAGATATTGCATACATCCATCGTTATTTTTGGTCATTTGGAGGATCCAATCCAATCCAATCCAATCGTAATGTTTTCTTGCTGCCGCGTAACCCACGCTCGCTGGACGAACGCTTTGCCTGAATCGGATCGTATCGTATAGTATCGTGTCGGATCGTGTAGCACGATTCACTTTCAATTTCAATGGATGGTATGGTGGCTGGATGGATTCACTCTCATCTGAAGTTTGGCGAGTAGAAGGGGCAGTAGAAGGGGCAGTAGAAGGGGCAGCAGAAGGGGTTTCTGTGCTCTGGACTGGGACTGGGACTGCGTCTGCGACAGAGATGGGGGTCTGGAGATTGGGGATTGGTACTCGAGTCTGGTCTGGTGTTGGTTTTATTTCATTTCTTCATGCTCGCTCTTTCGGTCTTTTGTTTTTTTTTTTGTTTTTTCACTCAACTTCTTTCTGTGTTATGGGGTGCTGTTTGTTATTATTATTATTGTTACTGTTACTGCTGCTACGCGTACTGTTTTTGTTGGCTTACCCTGGAATTTGTGGGACTTAGAGGGTGTATTGGATCTCTCTAATATATACATAGAATGAATATTTTCTACTCCGCATCTATGGATTTCGGAGAAAATTCGAAAATTTTCAATGGTTCCGTAGAATATAGAAAAACACATTGGCATTTAAAGGTGGAAAGATTTTGAAGAGATACCTCTTAAGTACTCATATATCATACTTATAAACTGTGTTGAAATCGGATCATTTCTATAGATTTAATCTTTTATGGGATACCCTCAGGCTTAGATTAAATGGATCCAAAAAGGCAAAGTTTTTTGTAACGGGAACTCATAGAAAACGCTTTCTTCTCTCTTCCACTCCTGTAAGTCCTGATGGCCGTTTGGATTTTAAGTTAAAAATACAGTAAACCTAATAATCTCAGATTAAACGTATCCTAAATGGATCCCCCTGACTATCCAGGGTATCCCCTTGGTCGGAACTTGCAAACTCTATCATCCTCTGTTGTGTTGTTGCTGTTGTAATTGGTGTCCGCGTTTTGGCCACGAACCATCATAATGAGCTTCACGCTCTTGTTGTTGGGTTTTGTTGGGGCATTTGCCCCATCTGCAACCTTCCATCTCGAGAGCTCCCGAACTCCCCTAACTGGCCATGCAACTCCGCAAACATTTTATTTAATGTTTTTTCTTTGCAATATTTTGAATTTGAATTTTCTTTAATTTGTTTTTTTCTCATGTTTTTTGTTGTAGCAATAATTTACACCCCGTTTTGGCTTTTGCGTCCGGGCATGACAATTTCTGAGGAAACACTAACAAAATTATGATTAGCAAAATATTTTGCAATGTTTTCCATAGGTTCATGCCCCCCAAAAAAAAGAAACCATCACTCCCTCTGCATAATCTTGCAGTGGATTTGAAAAAGATTTATGTACATAATCTATAAATGGCAATCAGAGTCCGAATTTCGCATCCGATCCTCTGAGTTCGTTTCGGGGGGCGCCACTCCTGGAGCGAATTTGCTGCCGGAATTTGATGAAATGGCATAATCAGTGTGTGGCCAGCGGCGCCAAACGGAGGAGCCACAGACTCGGGCACAGTACAGCCACCAACAGCAACAGCAACACCAACACCATCAATGATAGTGCAACAGTCGGTCTGCGGCTGCCAAGAGAGGAGACTGTCACTTTTCCCTCGATGGCATCATTTATAATGCCGTTGGCTAAATGGCAACTTTTTGTTGATTTTGTTGTTCATCTTCGGTGGGTGCCTCCTGCAACAGATTGCATTTCCTTAATTTTCAACGCTCATCTTTCACATTCAAAATCAACCTCCTCATCATCATCATTATCTTTATAATCATCATCGTGTGGCTGTGGTGTGGTGTGGCTGGGTAAATTATGCTGAATGCACCAAGGTGGAACAGGTGCAGGTTCAGTTTTAGTGGCAGTTGCAGTTGCAGTGGCAGTGGCAGTTGCTGAGGATCCTCAGGGAAAATCTACAGTAGGTAGTATTTATATTTGCCTTTTTTTTTGGCTGCTTGAGGCATATGCAAATATCAAATGGATATGGGATGGATGAATTCATGTGGCAACCCTTGACCTACTTGTGAATGGAGGAAATCGAAGCATGCATTGTGACGGAAAAGAGAAATGGATTGAAAGCTCGAAGAGAGAAATAAACTTCCTGGAGGAAATGTCGCATAAATCCATTCTCATACATTTCTGAAAACGAGAAATAATTTGGAAGAAATATTCCTTTAAAATTTTGGTACATTCTTGTAAACTTTGCAGGGAAATTTCTGATATTTTTTATTTAATTTAAGAGATAGCTCTATCCATATAAACGGGGTGTTCAACTTAAGAAATAATTCCAGTTAAATTAAGAAAATATTAAGCAAGGTATTTGGTATATCTTTCATATCTTTTCGTACCACTAAGATCTGGTATATATCACATATAGAGCTGAGGGATATTTCTTAAAATATTTCCAATACCTCCTGACATATTTTCAATATTTTATGGATAAATGTGTCGTCTGTTGTGCCTAAAGTTAAATATTTCATGGATCTAAAAACGGTTTGTATCCCTTTCAGTAGCTACATATTAAGAAAATATTAAGCAAGGTACTTGGTATATCTTTCATATCTTTTCGTACCACTAAGATCTGGTATATATCATATATAGAGCTGAGGGATATTTCTTAAAATATTTCCAATACCTCCTGCAAAAATTTCAATATTTTATGGATAAATGTGTCGTCTGTTGTGCCTAAAGTCAAATATTTCATGGATCTAAAAACAAAGCTACATTTTTGCACTTCCCAAACGACCATCATCCAAGAGATGGGGCAGGGGTGGGGGTGGCAGGGCCTACTCCATATGCATGAGCACCACATTTTGCCACTATTTTTAATGAATCTGCTGCCACCCATTGCCATGCCATGCCACAACGATTCTGAGGCATATAATCAGCGAACGACAAGGCGAAATTCATCTTTCTGCTTTCTCCATGGTCCACGACACACTCCACTCCACAACTCCACAGCTTGGGCTCCGATTGCAGCTCTGGAGCCATCTACACCTTTGGCAGAGCGCAAAATACTAATTATTGTATTTGTATCTTGTATCTTGTATCTTTTCTTCTGTGCGGACTTTATGTAACACACACACACAGAGAGAGTAAAAACAAAACCAAAAACCAATAGAGAGCACCATTTAAATGATATTATATTTACATAAAGAGTCAAAACAATTATGATTTCGTTTACAAATGAAAGATACAAAGACACAAAACGGAACGGAACGGCACGGCACTTCGGCCACCAAGTAGGTACTTAATGGGTTCCCATTGACAGGGAATGGAATGGGTTCGGTTCGGGTCGGTTATTGGAATGGAATTGGGTGGAATGGTGGGTCTGGGTCTCTCCCTGGTGGGTGCCACTTTTCAGTCTTTAATTTGTCAAGAGTTGCACTTGAAGTACGTGAAAGTAAATTGAGATAGATGGGAATCTTTTCCCAAAAGATCTTCAACCAGAGCGAGAGGGAGAGAGATGTGAAAGATGGCTTGCATAACACTCTTTGCATGTATCCCATGGACACACACATACAATACTCGTACAATATGTAGGTATCTTTAAACAGAGATCTAGTTAAGACTGCATTGAAAATGATTTCTTTATTGTTGCTTCTGCTGGCGAATCATAAGTAATGGCCACGAACAATTAAATGTACATTTATATAGGTATAACAATAATATTAATAGTAGTAATAATACAGTATATAAGTATCGCATATAAACGGGGACTGCGCTCTTGTACAATATATTGTGTGTGTATATATATCTCTTTTGTATGAAAACCCATAAAAGTATTTAAGGGCCCATCTTCGTGTGGAGGTCACATGGCCAGCCGGCCCAGAGCTCCGGTTTAGTGGAGGTTAGTTGGGAGTACTATAATTTATAAATATATATCTTCATATAGTCGTATGCCCGCCCCACGACCAGCCTTAGCCCAGCCTTGGGGGCCCATTAAAACTCCAGTAAAATATTTACAATTGACTTTTGCTTCTTCTTTTTTTTTATAATAATTTTTGTCTCTTTTTAAGGGGCTGCGTGTGCTAAAAAAAAAACAAACAAACTTGAAAATCCGCTCTTAACCTAGACCATAAGGGGGAATACCATACTCGTATTTATTTGTTTTAAGGGGACTAAGGGATTAAGGGATTGTTGGGTGGTTCCCACATATATATATAGTAGTTACATAGGTACATTTTTGTCGCCTTGGGATTACCCAAAAAGTTTAAAATTATTGTTCTAGCATAGGAACTGCATTTGTCCTTTCATTTTTTTTTCAGTTTTTTTGTGTGTTTGTGTTTTAACCAGTGTTTATCAGTTGTTGCCTTTTGCATTTAAAACCTTTGAGTGTTGATTCGTTTGGGGGGTATACCTTTTGGGTTTTACGGAAAGAGTGGGGGAAAAGGTGTTGTGAATGAGAATTGAATGGTAAAGTTTTTGAATTGGAATTTTTCGGAGTGCAGTGCTTTGGGGATAGTTGGGAGGGCCCTTTGAACCTTCTTTTGAATGTCTTGCGACCATTGAGAAAGAGTTGTGTCAAGTATGTTTCAGCGGTCTTTGTTTCGAAAGTTATTAAGAGTATTAATCCTAGTGTAAAGATAATAAAAAGTTAAAGGATTTAGAAAAAAGGGGATACTTTGAAGTCATGTTTAATCTAAAAAAATATCCAAAAAGTAGGCTTACAAAAATAATTGTCAGCTTAAAGTGTTTAAAATGGTTTAAAACTGTTTCAAAAATGTTCATAAATTGTTAAAGTAATATTACTTTCAAGTATCTTTTTTTATAATGCCTAAGAGCGTTTGTTATTTGTGAAAAATGTTTTAAAGTTCAAAAGTCATTCAAAGTACATTTGGAAGCGGTATTTAAAACGTAAAAATTAACAATTAAAATAAATTAAATATTTAAATCACATCAAATGCTTTAAAGTTGGCTTTAAAGTACCTTCCAGAAAATCATGAGAAGTAGTTTAAAGTACAAACTCGTACTTAACAGATCTTCAAATTTGTTTTGAATTGTGAAAAACGTTTTGCAAACGCTCAAAATGGGGAAAATACTTGAGAAAGATTGAAGGTTGAAGGACCAGGGAAATGGTGCTTAAGAGAGTCCTTAAAAAAGGTGCAAACTAGCATAAAATGGTTGAAAATGTCTCAAAAGCATTCAAATGGTTCATAAGGGTTTAAATATACTTGAAAGTATTAGCAAGTGCTTCTGGAGGGCGTCTAAAGGGTTTCCCTCACTCAATTTAGTTGCCCATTTTCATACATTTTCACAGATTTTCGCACATTTCCTTTTTGGTTACCATGTAAGGGCTGTAATCCCTTTTGACCATTTCCTCTTGAGCTCTGCCCTCATCCGCTTCCCTGTACAGTGTGCTCTGCCCATCCATGTCCTTCTCTGTACAGTGTGCTCTCCCCCAAGTACTCCCCTTTGCCATTCTTCTGCCATTCGAAAACTGTTTCATTCACTAAACCATTTCCCCCCCTCTCCTGTAGACCCATTCCATTGTCGTCGTGGTGTCGTGGTGTCGTGGTGTCGTGTGGTCGGTCGTCAGGTGCTTGTTGGATTCCCTCTAATAGCGTCCATAGTTGGGTCCCATACGGGGAGCATCTCCGCCCAGCTCGTCCAGGGCACCCATGGCGCTGAGCTTCTGGAGCCAGGCGGCATTCGAGTTGCCGTTGGATACGCGTGGATTGTTGCTGGCGTTGCTGCCACCAGCAGTGCCACTGCTGCTGCCGCTGTTGGCCTCATTGTGCAGACGCAAAAGTGGGTGTTGTTGGGGCAGCGTCTGCTGCTGTTGCTGCTGCTGCTGCTGCTGTGGGTCCTCATTGCTCAACTCCAAGATCTGCAAAGAGATGGAAAGAGTTAAACTTGGATGGAGTGTTGTTATGGTTGTTATAATTATCGTATAGTTGCTGTTGTTAACACGGATCGCCCCCGAGACACAGGGGGTCTTTGATGGTGTCTTATGGCAGTTATTTCAAAAATCTTTTGAAATCTTATTTATCCAACGTGGGAAGTTCGTCACAGGTTTTTGTGTTCGCTTATTTTTTGCGAGGTTTATCTTTACGTTTTTCTGTATACCCTCGAATAACCCATATATTCCCTTATATTATAGAAAAAATTTAAATATAGTCCTGGGGCTATATTGGGGAACTATAAGATTTTAGTGATGATTGGTTATTATATCAAGTAGTTCATTATATGAAGATTATATATTATCATTATATGAAGTAGTTTAAAAACCCTTATAAAATCCTGTTTGATTTTATACAAAAAAATGCGATAAATAAATATAAAATAAGTGGTTATTATAACATTATTTAAATATTAAATTGAATATATTAATTTATTATTATTATAGTATTATTGAAATACGATTGAGATTGGTGCGATTTTTAAGGGGATTATTGTACTCCTTGAAAACAGAAAATTGATTCGAAAAATGCCTTGAAAGATGTGTGCTCTAATCTGACCTAATCTCCTATCTTAAGATGATCCTTGAACTTTAAGAGTATTTAAACTTTGTCTTGCATTTATTGTTGTGTTGATTTTCACTCTTTTTGTTTTTAATTTTTAAATTTTTTGGCGCATCATTAAATCGAATGAACTTTATCTGTAACGAACGGGGCAGCGCGGGGTCGGTCTCCGTCTCGGTCTCTTCTCTGATGATCAGCTCTGAAAAATATGTGTTAATGGGGGGTATTGTCGTGTAATTATCAGCCGCCAGCCGCGACAACCTCTTTCTTCTGGCTGCCGCTACCGCTACCGCCACCGTCGCACCGCATCGCCTCTCTGGAGCAGAGAAGAGAAGATCATCTCTTGGCGTATCTTTTTGTATCTTTTGCGAATGCCGAATGATGCTGATGCTGATGCGATGCGATGCGGCCTGCCGTTGATGATGTGTGAAAAAACCTAAAACAATTTCGCGCCAAGTAATTATATTATTGCTAAAAACCAAAATAAAACAGAAATGAGCATACAGAAATACCAGTAGATGGTTTTTGTTTTCTATTATTTTCGAAGGTTTCCCCTCCTTTTTGACTCCTTTTAAACGCTAATGGTTAATGGTCGAGCGGCGGCACATAAGGAAGCAATGATGACTCTGCAACAGGGAACGGGGCACAGCCGGAGAGGGGGAACAGGCATATCTCTGTAGAGGGTTGCTTAGGGTTGCTGGGTGGGTGGTGGCAGCTGGGTGTTTCCCCACTACGCCTCTCTCTCTCTCTCTCTCTGTCTTTATTAAAGACTCTCCTCATCGTCTGGCACTTTTGGACAGTTTAATTTGAGAGTTGTCGTTAAGTGAAAAGTTATGTGATTTTCTTTCGAGCTGTGTTTTGTTGTGTGCTGTGTGTCTCGCCTCCCTTCACTCACAGCCTCTACTATATATCTGTCTGTACATTCCATCTGTTTCCCTCTCGGTTTTTGGCCAAGGATTGGTATTGGAACTGGAGATGGAAGATGGTTAGCAAATAAACAGCTGCGTTTTGGGTGAGGCGGGGAATCTTTGGGCTCGTCCATGGGTTAGACGGGGGCATCTCTGGGCTGCTTAGAGGTTACGGGGTTTCGGGGGGGTATCTGTGGGTAATAACTTTCGATGGGTTTCGTGGCAGGAGCAGAATGTGCGTGATGCGAACTATAGACAGAGGCATTTGTTGTGTGACAAGTGTTGGAATCAATTTTGCAATTAAATGTTTGGAAATACTTTTGCAATTGCCAGAGCCGAAAACTTTACGATATTAATCTTTTCCACTGTAATTCATTGTATTCGATTTTTTTTAATATAAATTCCCAAAGTTATCTCGCTGGAAAATGTGTTTAAGAAATTTCAAAGACCACTTTAAAGAAAAACTAAATCAGTATATCCTTTAGACCCAATTTCCTCTAATAAATCATAGACATGTGACCTTAAATGTTTATTTTATAAGCCCCTAATTATAAAATTATAAAGTTCTCCTTGCCAGCCCTTTATTATCTAACAAAATATCCATCTAATAACTCAAGAGCATTATGACACTGTCACTTGTTCACACAGACATTGTCTCACACAAATTGCTTCGGGGAATTCCCCATCTCTTGCCTTCGAGGGGGAGGCGTACCATCCCCTACCCCAATGTAGCATCTCATGATATGCCATCCCCTAGAATTCTTTACCATCTCATGCTCTGACCTGTCATGTTGACATCCTGCCTGTCACAGGCAATAAGCCAAAGGCTAAACTTTGTTTGTTGTCTCACGATGTTGGTCTATAGTACTCATGGTCTCTGCTCTTGTCTGTTGTCTCTTGTCTCTCAGGTTCAATGCATTATTGTGTGTCAAGTGTTTTTCCATTTTCCTCAGTTGGTTTTTCCCCCCCATTTGTCTGTCTTGTCTCCGATGTGACGCAGAGAAGTCAACCTTCATCATCGGCAGACGCCAGTCAGCAGCCAGCAGCCATCAGACCAGCAGACCAGACCACGTCATCGTCATTATTTGCTATTTGACATTTGATTTCCCTTTTCTTTTTTAGCTACAGTATTTTCTTGCTACAGTTTTGTTGCCTTTTTTGTAGATGCTTTGCTGCTGCTTTTGGCCAGGCCAAGAGTGGTCTTGGTCTGCTCTTGGTCTTTGTCTGCGTCGCACGTCAGCGATTTATCGATTCGCAGGGCCATGACTCAGAAAAAGAGTCTGCCGCCAAAACGGGGGGGTCTGAGTGCTACAGAATGCAGTTGCAGGTTGCAGGCTGTTTTGTGGCAGGTTGCAGGTTGCAGGCTGCAGCTGCACATCCACATTTATTTAAGTGGGGCTTCGCTGCCCACTGCTCCTCTCCCCTTCTACCATTTAAGCCGCATTTTTGTGTTTTGGTTGCGAAAAAGAACAGGAAACTGCGCGGAAAAAAAAGAAAAACACTGAATGACTGAAAAAATTAAATAACAGCAGCAACAGCAGCAGTGGCAGTGGCAGAGGCAGAGCAGCAACAGCAGCAGCAGCAGCAGCAGCAGTGGCTGAGCGGCAGCTGCGTCGCTGCTGCGTCTCCAAAAATATTGTGCAAAAGATGAGAAGCAGCCAAAGTGTTGGCCAAGCAGCAACGATTGCTGGGGATTGTAGCCGAGCAGGCTTCCTCTCCATGGGCAGACCTGACCAGCCGCTCGCCAGACCCCTCTTTAAGGCTTGCGAAATATGTAAAAATATTTCTGAAATGGTTCGCAGACGCACAGCACAAGAAACCACAGCAGCAGGAGGAGGAGGAGGAGCAGGAGCAGGAGGAAGGGGCAGAAGTGGGTCTCCAGCGATAAGCAGGAATCACCAGGGGGGAACAGGGACCTCCGTAACCTTATACTCCGATGATATACCATCCGATGACGCAACCCATCCATTCCATTCAATTCCACTCGGAACCAAAAAAGAAAGAAAAGAAACACCAACCTCTCAAAATCGAAAAACAAAAACAAGTCGAAAATAAAACCTCAATAATTGGCGACATAATTGCAACTTAATACCACGCTTTAACCCGCTTTGTTGTTGTTGCTGTCCGTCTGTCCGTCCGTCTGTCTGTCTGTGTCGATGGGCACTCTTTTCATTTTTTCATTTTCATTTAGTTAATTATATTGACAACACAACACAGCACAGCCAGTGGCACCACCGATGCCAAAAATGCCAATGCACAAAACTGAACTTCAGGGGGCACGCACACCAGACCACAAGACCCCCCCATGCACAATCACACAGATGTTAAGGTATACACTCGGAAAAATTTCACTAAAATATTTGAAATTTCAGTAATACTGCCCAGAGAACGGGGACTACTCTGAAATTGCGATAAGAGAATAAAACAGTCATAGGAATAGAATATAACTCTAAATGGAACCCTTCATTTTATACAACAATAGTTTTTAGAATTTCTTTATATTTTTAATAGCTGTCGATTTTTCTTTTCGATTTATAATTGGTTTTCAGACATTCTCCAGATATTTGTTAGATATTTGACAGATATCTGTCAGATATTTGTCAGATATTCGTTAGATATTTATCAGATATTTATCAGATATTTGTCAGATATTCTCCAGATATTCGGCAGATATCCTTCAGATATTTGTCAGCTATTTTTCAGATATTTTACAGATATTCTTTAGATATTCGTCATAAGAATTGTCATACAATTGTGCATTTTTTAAAAAATATCTGAAATTGTTGTAAAAGTGCCAAATATTCTTTATCGTGATGTCGATCCACGTGTTCCTCTACGGACAAATCTCCGACTAGTTTTCCCTCTGCGCAAACTCTCTTCTCTTCAGAAATGCACATTAAATAATGACTGAACGAAGGACATTAACAGATATTTTTTGTAGAGAACATAAAATCGCCTTTCTTTCAGTGCATTCCCACAGCTTTAGCTTTAGCTTCAGCTTCAGTGCATTAACTGTAGCTACCGCTACGAATGGCATGTCATGGCATGGCCTGGCATGGTATGGACTCACCTGCAGCATCAGTTCACGCAACTTGTCCAAATCGTCGCCGTGCGACCTTGTGGGCAGGTAACGGCCGTCGACCATCTGCGGGGGAATGGCCAAAAGCAGGAGCAGCAGCCATACAAGCCACCTGTGTCCCTGCCTCAGATTCAGGCCCATTCCAATACCCATTCCCATGCCCATGATGAGGCCCCTCTCCCTCTCCGTTCCCGTTTGGGAGCTCCTTGCTGCCCTCATTATTGTTGTCTTCTGTCTGTGGTAGAGGGGTGGGCGTTCTTGTGGCTGCGGTCGTCTGGGTGTGGCTGCAACAAGAGAAAGATAGGGGAATGAGTGTGATTGCTGCAATAAGAGAGGGGGTAAAGAGTTTGATGGCTCCTCAGGTGAGAGGGCAAGTGCAGGACTCGTACTCGTAATTGGGATTGCAATGGAGTTGGCTTTTAAGGTGGGGTCAAACCAGAAAAATATCTCACATATGGCAGACAGTCCGTTTCATAGATTTAAGATTGAGAAGGTGATATTCAAAGCAAAGCAAAAAAAAGTCAGGGATATACCCTTTTTTTAATGATATTTCATTCATTCTGCGTTTGGGATTCTCTTTACAGATTTAAGATTCCAAACAGAAGGAACCATTAAGAGATCGTTGGTATATATCACTGAAACTCACTGTATTCAATTAAAAGTTTAAAAATCTCTCGACATTTGATGCGCATTTCTAGGAGTTGGGTAATTAAAGCTTCAACATTTCTAAAATTTTTAAAGAGTTTCAATCGAAGAAAAGGTGGAAATTAATTGGAAGAAAACTCTTTAATTTCCGGTGAAATTGCATTCAAAAATTGCATCTACATAAATGTTAAAATTTAATCAAAATACTTGCAATGCCTCAACAATATTATGGAAGTAAATGGTCTCCACACAAAAGCATTTATTTTATCCAGAAATATTCGCAATAATTCACCAAAAGATTACGCTGTATATTTGTAAATTATTTCTTCCTTGGAGAAATGTTTAATTAAATGTTAATACCGTTTTGTTTTGGCTGTTGGCTGCGCAATAATTGCGATTCAGCGAAGTCGGTTTGGGGATTACACAATGCTTAAAATTTATTATTACGAGTATGACACTGACACTGAAACCAAAACCAAAAGCAGCCCCAAAGACAGTCCCCAAAAACAAGGGGCAGTGGCAGCAACTGGTACAGCTGCACCTGCAACCCGCTGACTCACAGTTTTTTTTAGGATCAGGAATGAGGGGCGGGGGTATCCCGTACAGGATGTTAACTACGTCACGTCCTGAATAAGTTGAATAAGTTGTGTCGCTCGCCGCCGTCGGACACGATACGATGTGTCCTGAACACTAGGATAACAATGTAAGTTTAAGCGAAGCTGCGTGCCGACATTGGTATTTATAGCCAAAAATTGCGGCACTCGGCTGAGATTTGGAGTAGATGACGCCGCCAGGACGCCTGCCTGCCTGCCAGCCTGGCCGCCAGGACTTTCCTATACGACCTACACATGCGCTACTCCCCAGAAAGAGCTCCAATAACAGTGACAGAGGAGCAAAGCGAAGTGAAACGGAGGCCCCAACCGCATCGTAGTTGGGATTTCCCTCTGGTGTCCGCTGTCTCCCAAGCCGAATTCTTTTCACTTTTAGTGCGCGCGCAGGGTCAGGAATACCAACGACAAAACCAACAAGAAGCAGAGAATACCCTATCATAAGGCTCTTCTTTCCATCGTTCCTATGGAAGATGTGGCATGCAGTCATTTTCTATTATCATTAGAAAAGTTGTAGATAAACGAAATTCTTTCTACTGATCAAGAGTTCCGTCGAAAGGTCCACCATGCCAAAAAACATTTAAACTCAATGAAAACTGATTACCGTATAGTTTTGTCCCGATATTATTTTCTTGATCTATTGAAAGTTAAATTTGATGTGTAAACCTTTTCCAGTAAGAAAAAGTTCACTTTTTTTCATGATTTTCTTTAATATTATCTCCTTTCTAATATATTGAATTGGTCCAGTCTGAACGGTGAACTTTCATTACCACGGAATTATGTAAAGTAGCGCCATTAACGTGAAAGTATATACCCTTATATTTTATTGTAAATTCTGTAGTATAACAAAATAAATCTAAAAAAAAATTTAAAAAAATATAAAATAAATAAAAAAATAATTAAGTAAAATGAACTATATAAATTTATATGTATGTCATATATTGTTCATATTTAAAATAAACAAAACATTGTGTAATTATAGCTCTGTAGTGGCTAGTGCATTAAAAATAGGTATTACTTGTAGCTTTAGGAATCAATCATAACAAATACAAAATACCCCCTGGTAAGAGTATTATAGAGCAACCATATCATTGTCACCATACACTCGTTTACATGAATATATATTTCTCTGGGTGTCTGTGTGCATGAGAACTGCTCAGTGTCCTCGCATTTCTATTGTCCTGCTGCCTGGGCTGGTGGGCGGCGACTTCATCATCATAATACCGCCCAACACAACACTCAGTCCAGCAACCAAACCAAACCAAGCTCAACCTCCAGCCCAGCCCAACCATTATCCTACAAAATCAGCATTCTTAGTATAGAATCGGGCGAAATGTTTTCGCTTGGCCAACTTTCATGGTTAACTCTCGGAGTGCTTAAATCTGTTGTTCCTTCGTCCTCGTCGTCCTTGTCGTCGTCATGGCTGCAATTGTTGACATTGCGGTCGCGTCAATAATGCCCGTAGCTCGGTGCCTGGTCCGTTTAACAGAGAGTCCAGTCCCAGCACATCTTCTCTGGGACTGGAACTGGGACTGGAACTGGGACTGGAACTGGGACTGGAACTGGGACTGGAACTGGGACTGGGACTGGAACTGGGACTGGTGCGGGTAGTATCAGTGGTGTCGTGTCTGTAAAATTGTACCATTTGTATACCACGCACGGAACGATAGACCGAAATTTTTGATATAGCGCAGTTTTGTGTAGCCATTGGCTGTGATTGAATACGTGACGGGCATCGGGAAGCAGTGTGTGTGCAAGGGTTTTTATGGCCCCTGGCCTGGCTATGAGGAATAGGAATATCACACACCCAACATATTGCTCCTTGGTTTATTTATGGGCCAAGGCATACAGTCGCATAAACGCTTTATGGAACAACCCGGAATTGTTCATGCCCATTGCGTTTCGTCAAACAAAAAAATATGAAAAATCCCCCAAAAAAAGGAAATAAAAAACAATTACTCCACAAAAGAGAAGAAGAAATGAAAATTTAAGTTTTCCTGAGTGGGATTCGAACCCGCGTCATTTGTATGTTATTGAAAGCTTCGAAAGCTTTTCCATGACATAGTTTTTAACCCACGATTGGAGCTTCCAGATGAGAATCTGAGCTCGCAATTCATCAAGCATCGGTGGTTCAGTGGTAGAATGCTCGCCTGCCACGCGGGCGGCCCGGGTTCGATTCCCGGCCGATGCAGAAGAATCTTTTTGTTTTTTTTGTCTTTTTCTTCTGAAATTTCGTTATTTGCTTTGAATATTAACAAAATCGTTGCTTCCGAAGCAATTTAATGATTGCCATGTATACCGAAATAGACAGACTGTTAGGTTCATGCTGTTAGATCATTCTGATTCAGTTTCATTTGTTTAACATATAATATTTGGGGATTCCCCTTAGTATCACTATAAATCAATGCATTTCGGATTTAAATATTCAAGATCATTTTTCTAGTTTTGACTTAAACTGCTTTACTCCTACAGGTAGGATAGATCTCTAGATTGCTCTAGCTTGATAAATTATAATTTATAATATGTATTAGGAATGAATCGGCATACATATATTAAAACAAAATGAACTCAAATTGATATGACTGATATATGGATCCTTTGTGAAGTAAAGAGAATTTCAGACAACCTCAAAAATTCATAAAGATAATGATCTAGGTATATTATTCAGGTATATTCAATCTTTTTATAGTAAAGTATTTTAGGTTTTTTGTTAGGTATTTAGTTAAGACAAAATAAAGTAAAAAGTAACTAGTATTTCAGACAAAGTCAGGCCCTATCCCATTTTGCTGATGATCATAGTTTAAAAGAAAAAAGTATTCCAGACAAAATCCAGACCTGAAGATATTACTGTTTCCTGGAATTGTTATCATCTTTATTCTTCTAAAAATTTCACTTATTCACGTTTGCATTATTCCAAAGATCTTTTCATGACAAAACAGTTAAGCAAAAGAGCTTCCACTACAATCAAAACTGAGAGATCTCACAACAAACCTTCAAAAAGATTAGTTTAAAAACCTCGCCCATGTGCTAATTGAACTCTTATACTCGTACGTACACTCGTACAGTTCGTAAACCCCCAAATTCTTATTGATATTTGCATAGACTTTATTCACTTGATTCATTTTACGATTACGATTACAGTACTACAACAAATGGAGGTTGAGAGTTATATCGAGTAGATGGAGGGGTGGATAGGGGGGAATAGGGGTACAGAGATATGGCTCGTATAAAACCTTACCAATATAGAATCGATTCTTAACTAGAGAGCTACCAAGTATTGGATATATCGTACATATATGGTTAGATCTACTTAACAACAACTAAAATACATTCAGTGGCATTCTACCTACAATTATACTCATTTTCATTCTATAATGTGCTCAGACAGGGGACTCGGAATCGGAATCGGAATCTAGGGATTACATCTACAGACACAGCACGAAGGAAACAGGAACCAATCCATAAAGATGCCCTTGCAATCGTTGTCGGGATCGTAGGCGAGCAGTCGATGCCATTTGTACTTTTGCTCGCATCCGCACTCTCCCTCGCAGCGTGGTGTTTGAGTATTGCTATTCGGGATATGGGATGCAGATAGTTAGATTCATTTCTTTTATGGATGGATATCTATGCTTCACTCACCTGCACACCTCCTGGTGGATGGCCTGCTCAAAGTGCTGTGTGTTGACAATGGCCCTGATCTTGCCCGCGGAGTTCGATGCCCAATAGGGTGTCACGATTTCGATCTTCGATTCGCAGGCATCGAGTCTGCCTGTACCCGAATTCGCCTGCCCCCCACCATTCCCCCCAGGTGTCCTGTTGGCATTGCTTCCAGCAGCATTGCCAGAACCACTGGAACCACTGGAGCCTGCTCCTCTGTTGCGACTGCCACCGGCTGCCGCCTGACGCTTCTTCCGAAGTTGTCCAAAATAGCTGTCTCCCGCCTCCACGGCCTCCCCTGCATTGGCCGCATACGCTCCGGGTGGTATGAATATATCCGGTTCGTCTATGAATCGTCTTTTCCGCACTTTCGCCTGTTGGTTGCGTCCTCCTCCAGCGCCACTTCCGCCTCCTGCAGGTCCTTCCATATTCATCTCAAAGTCTCCGTACATTCGACGCATCAGTGCCTTGTTGTCATCTATGAAACGTTCGATCTTGTCGCTGGAAAGGGAGTGGATTGTAGCAGGAATTTGATTAGTGAAGTCAGCAATATCAATGTGATATGTTTTTGAAGCGATTGGAATGGAATGGATGGATTGGAGAGTTAGATTAGAATTCTGAGAAGCGGTATGAGATGGTATGGATCACTTTTAGGACTCTGACTTTGGAATGATGGAATAAATTGGCTTAAAATATATGGATTGAACTAGAAATAGGAAGAAATCTCCAAAAAAGATATCACATTCATGCCATAGCAAATTTGAATGCGTTCCGTCCATTAGATGGATCGATTGAGTGTGGCTTACAGACATGTGATTGGGATTGATCAACGAGGAGCGAACATCCATCATCTTGAAAAGCAATGATAACTATTTAAGCAGGAAGTGATTGAAAAAGGAATCGAAAGAGATTGACTAAAGATATATAGTCTCTGTTGTATAAACATCCCAATATCTGTATCGTTTTAAGGCTGCAAGATAGGCTTTATTAAAGAGTTATCTCTTCTACTTATCATTGGGATATCATTAGAGAAGAAAAAGTAGTATACATATTTTATAAACGTAGGTTCTTCTAGCTGTAGGGATTTGGTAAAGAACGATTGATTATTTTGGTGAGTAATAAGATTCTAGGATGGACAGAGTTCCATTTGAGCGGTTCATTAGCTTCAGATATTGTCGCATATGACAAGAAATTATGAAATCAGCATTAGTTAGTTTTTGCGTGCCTATGCTAATGAGAGCCGTTAAGTCACGTAGGCAGTAGCCAGTGACTAACTATGAAATGTAAATCAGGTCAGTTCTTGTAGAAAGTAAACCAAAGAAAACCACAGAAAAGCAAACATCCTTGAGGCCAATCAGTGGAATGTATCTGAATATCTGTGGTTCAGAAAATAAGTCTATTCTGGGGGAAAACCCGACTCAACCCATGACGAACATTCGTATCCGTTTTGGAATTGGAATTTCCTATATCCTATAGAACAATGGAATGAAATGGAATGGAATATACTCACATGGGATAGCTGTTGCCGGCTGTGGGGCAGAACAGCTGATGATAGCGCTTGATGCATGGCACTCCCTTGATCACATCGCCCCTCACATCCAGGCCGAGAGCCACCGACAGGGCCGTCCACCAGATCTAAACGTTTGGAATATATATTTTTTTAATATATGTATACTCGTATTTTTAATTATTGTACGAATAGCATTGGGGAAGGAAATGGGGTACTGGAGATTCGAAGATTCGAAGATTGGAGGAGGAGAGACCATAACAAAAATTATGGCCGGGGTGTGAAAATGACTCAAGTAAGTCATAAACATAAAAAAAAATCATTTTATATATGCGGCTTGACCGGGGATATCTCAGATCCGAGATCCCAAAGTCCGAGATCGATCGTGGCAGAACGGAGGAGGTTTCTCTCTCTCCATTCGCTCTTCATTCGTCGTCGTCGTCGTCATCAACATCATCACACCTCTTAATGAAACGAACTCGCACGACCTTCGTGCACGCAAAAAAAAAACACAACAAAAACAAAAACAAAAAATAAATAAAGTTAAAACACAAAATCGTCAAAGTTATTTCCGCAAATGAGCAAACTCGATCGATATCGAGTCGGATCGAATTGAATCGAATCAGAACCTGAGATGGAATTAAAGTGAGCGCGTGCCTGCCTGCCCCAAAAATCTATCAATCTATCAAGAGTCCAAAAAGAGACCCAAGAGTACTTACCGGAATCTGTAGGAACGATCCATTGTTGAGCTTTGGATAGGAGAACAGCGGCACCACCGGCACCGTGCCGTTCTTCAAGAAGATCGGACCCTGGATGGGTGTCACAGTGGGCATCCGATTGTTATTCGTTTTTTCTGTGAATGGAATGTAAATGGCAATTGGTTTTTGGAAATGGCAATTGGAGTTGTTTCGGATGATTCATGGCAAGGACAGGGACTGGGACAGGGACAGAGACAGGGACAGTGTCGTTGTCACTGCATTAATCAGTGATCGCTCTTGGTTAAACCCGAAAAAAAGTTGTTGGAGTTGCAAGTGCAGTGCAGTGCAGTCTGCATATAAATGGGACGACTGTGCAGTTGCAGTTGCAGTTGACACATGCATGTACGATACGAGTACGAGTATAAATTTCATGTCTGTCTGGTCTGGCATTTGTAATGCCCCCACCAAACCCAGACCCAGACCCAGACGCAGACCCAAACCCCAGATCCGGATCTGGGCCATACAGAAACTTTCCCTTTTACTGGCTCTGGCTCTTGCCTGGCATGCGCCTTCACAGGATGCAAAACGAGTTGAAGGAGGGGTTATTTGGTTGGCTAAAAAGAGATTGCACTGCACTTTTGGCAGCATAATCAGCAGCAGCAGCAGCAGCAGCAGCATCAGCACTTTGATGGATTGGCCTAGATTCTGGGGGAATCTTGTGATGAAATAGAACCATCATATCTTTGAGCTGCATCTGTCGTCGCTTGTGTCTTGTGTCTTCTCACAGAAGGTGAAAACAAAGTAGTATCTACTGCTGTGAGTACTCGAAAGACAAGACAAAACCCCACGAAAAGCCAAGCCAAAACCAAAAACTTGTATATGAATATTGTATCTTGTATCTTGCGTGTGCACACGTCTTCTCGTACGGAGAGCTGGTTCATGAGCGTCTGAAAAGCGACTTCTTCTTGCATAATAGCAGCCCCGTAACCGAGTTGAGTACTTGAGGAGGTCTCTGGCAGGCAGGCAGGCAGACAGGCAGGTTGCTCGCTGGCTAATGCCTCAACGAGGCAGGGGCAGAGGCAGAGATGGAGATGCTTTTTGGATACAACAAAGAGGCGCCACAAAAGTGAAACATCTCTAAAAAGTAAAGCGCTGACAGTTTTTTTTGTGTGAGAGGACAACAAGGGCAGAGCGTACTTCACAGATGGACAGACAGACAGACAGACAGTTAGATGGATGGATCGATGGATGGATATAGATAGTAGATACACTCATAGATACACCCAGACCCAAACCCAAATCCAATTCCAATTCCAATCCCAGGCCTGGGATAAATCGTGATGCGTGTTAGTCAGAAATGCGGCTATAAAAGTCAAACACTGGCCATTACTGTCTTGAAAGTGACCTTGCCGATCGGTTTGTAGACCTTTGACCTTGTCGCTTGTTTACCCCATGTTTTGTTGCTGCTGTCGCTGCCGTTGCTGCTGCTGCTGCTGCCATAGTTGTTGCTTCAGTTGTTGTGCTTCTCCTCTCTCACCGATGTGCAGAAGTTGCTCCCAATTGGAAAGATACACATAATCATACAAGTAGCAGACAAACAACAACTACCAGTGCGAGCACTGTATTTGAAAAATTAACATGACTTTCCGTCCGTCCGTTCGTCCGTCTGTCCGTCTCTGAATCGTGTGCAGACGTGGGACTCGACTCCGACTACGACTACGACTATGACTCCTCTCCGACTCTTATCGGATCTCTCCCCACGGATCTACTTTGCGACCTACTACTCGTACATGCTCCCATTAACATTATACAATAAATACTCTGCTCGTACGAGTAACATTTGTTTTTATTTGCTAATTGTTCAGATTTTAATCTGCGGAATCAGGAAATGCTCGATATGGAATGTGTCTGCACTCAAGAGAACGATATGAGCAATACTTTGGGGATTCCTTTCGATCGAATGAGGAAGTACATAGATCTTGGGTTTTGAAGAACAAATAGTACTTGTTCCCTATGGGAAAGAGCCCCCTCTTGAAAGAGCTCTAGTTTGTGGTATAATTATTTACATATACAATAAAGAGTCGTTGAAATAGGTAGTGGCTCTTGAAAACCCTTGAGATCCCACTTCCCTTCAAGATCCCACTTTAAACCTTCACTTACGATCATAGATCATCATCTATTTATCCATCAGGGAGAATTCTCATTTCACATCTCTACTCTCATCGATGACTAAAAGATTCTCTGGATTTGATCCCTAAGGATGCAGTACTAAGGCTTCCTTTCAATTGAATAACTTTTAGGGATCAATTGAGCTCTAGAATAAGCTTTATATGGAAAATCCATTGTCCAGCTATGAGGACTATTTTTATAGAGGATTAGAGTACTTCTCATCCCTGTATTCTATGGCGAATGTTCTTTAATATATCCCCTGAATTCTAGACAAGCAACCTTCGGAGTTCTGAGAATTAAACCTCCCTCAAATATGCCTTAAGTCTCGTTGCACTCACCCCTCTCCTGCCCCTCGTAGTACTGCCCGTCCTCGTCTTCATCCTCATCCTCCTCATCGCCCTCCTCCACATCATAGTCGAGTACGGCATGCACCTGAGTACGGGAACCCTGTCCAGCCTGGACCCTCGTGAAGCCGGGAGCTCTTTCCGGATAGTTTTCGGGTGGTGCCACGCCGTAGGTGGAGGCGGGCTGAGCCTCGGGCTTCGTTTGTCTGGGGCGTGGTTGCTGCTGCTGTGGCTGGGGAGCGGGCGGGGGAGGCTGCTGTTGCTGCTGAGGTGCTGGTAGTGGCTGTGGCAGTGGCGCCTGGGGCTGGGGCTGGGGTTGGGGTTGCGGCTGCTGCCTGCTCCCGTAGCTGGTAATACTGAAGCTGCCGCTGTTCTTGCTGAATGTGGCACTGGCACTGCCATGGGCATTGAAGAACTGCTTCTGCTGGCCGGGAAAGCGGCTGTACGAGCCCTCGCCAGGGCCCCTGCCAGTCGAGTGGTGGGTCTGCGTCAGCTGGATGGTGCTCTGGCCGGCACTGCTAGACCTGGTACTGGAGGAGCTCTGGTAAGAGACGCTGTTCTCGTTGTTGGCCTCCTGCTGCTGTTGCTGTTGCTGCTGCTGCTGCGTTTGCTGTTGCTGTTGCTGTGCCTGGATGTGGTAGACAGAGTTGCGTGCCGGTCCCGTGGGTGGCAGATAGGCGTTGTTCTGCTTGCGTCTGCTCTGGTATTGATAGCCCCCGCCTCCCCCCTGCGGCTGCGGCACCTGCTGTGGTGGGGCATAGGGATTATTCTTAAAGAATTCGGGATCTGTGGGGCCCTGCTGCTGCTGCTGCTGGGGATGCTGAGGATGCTGCTGCTGATGGTCGGCCGGCGAGTACAGCAGATTGTTGGTGTTGCTGGCCAGCTGATGGATGGGGTGCAGGGGGGCCAGGGTGACGCCCCAGGGCTGGCCAAGGGCACCGAAAGGCAGTGAGAAGTTGGTCAGAGCCATCGAATGGCTTTGTTTTTCAGACAGATTTGATTTCCGCGATACGAAAGACTCAGGCAACGAACTGGAGCTGCCTATCGCCTGCCGCCGGCTGCGGAGTATGCGGCATCATCTAGATTCTAGAACAGAACAGAACAGCGATGATCGGATCGGATTGGAAACCGAAAACCAATCTCAAAGTACGCGCGCGCCCGCTCTCGAAATTGATTTATGCAAAAATAACAAATCCGTCAGCGCTCCACTCGGTCTGCTGCTCCCCACTGCCGCTGCCGCTGCTGCTGCTGCTGCTCACACAGATACACACGCACACAAAGTAGCGAGTTATGTAGTATATATACTATAGATATATAGATGTGCAAAGCTGTTGTTTTAATAACTTAAGCGATGCTTCAGCCACAGCTTTAGCTTTAGCTTCAGTTTTAGCTTTAGCTTTGGGTTCGACTTTGGCTCGGACTACGTGGTCGGACGATCGACGGATCGATCAGATCGGATCGTACTAGTATTCGTACTCGCACTCGCACTCGTATGCCGCGGATCTCTGGTGCTAAAAAACCATTCACGACAAGCTGACAATCGAGACTGAGCCGTTCTCGCCGTGCGCCTTTAAAAAACTTAATGGGAGGAAAAATGTTTCAGCACCAGCCCCACACTCAAATCGAAATCGAAATCTCAAAAATAAAATCTCTGCCTCCGCCGAGACTTAAAACAGTTGCTTCTCTGTTACGGGCGCTCGAGACTCTTGAAAGAGTGAGAGGCTTTGCGAGTGCCAGAGTGCCAGAGCCGTGCACACACTCTGCTCAGCAAAACTCTCGAATGGCTGCTGAATGGCAAATCGAAAAATAAAACAAAACCGGAAAATAATGGAGCCACATATGAACGAACTGTGAATGCCCTTTGGGGCTAATATATATCAGTCCTTATTGTACAATGATCTGTTGAGATTCGAGAATGGTTCCTCCTAGATGAGTTTCTATGAGTACATATTTTTCTAGTTTTTCTATATTTTTCAAAGATTTTTCGAAAATATTGTGTTAAATTTTTAGATGAAATTGTATATTTAAAGTATTTGCGAAGGATTTGTTGAGATTTGTGGCTAAGATCATAAGATTTAAGAGGATGTTTGAACTATTAGAATGGTCTTAGAATATCAAATATGAAATATCAATCATTCTATGCATTTTCCAATGCTTTGTAGCGGGGTTTTTCCTTAAACTACGATAAAAGATGCTTAAAGAGTCTCTATTGCCAAAGATATCAACTTGAATTACATGACTCCCCGCTATGGCTTTGCCAAGAGAATTCGTTTGGTGATGGTTTGAGGGGCACTCCATGGGGAATCCCACCGATTAGAATGCTTGTAAGATCTGAATTTGTGACCTAGGTCAGTGCCTGGACGGGATGGGATGCCGCGATGCCTCGTTGCCTCGTTTCGTGGCGACGACTGATTGTTATACATTCCGTATTCCGTATCGTTTCGTTTCCGAAAAACGCATATTAATCACAGTAACCAAACCGATGTCTGCGCTGTTTTATTTTCTGTCGAAGGCAATGAAAAGCAAAAGTATTTTTTAAGTAGGGGGCTTTCAAAACTCGTTTGTCTGAAGAGCATCGAGAGTAGAGCGCCCGCCCGTCGTTACACACATGATTGTACTTAAGAGAGGCGGCCTTCTCTCTCTCTCTCTAGGGTTCTCTCTGCTTCCAGTGGGATCCTCTCTTAGCCAACTGAATGCTGGGTTAGTTGTTACAGGGTTGGGGCTGGAGGTGGATGGTGGATGGTGGGTCGAGGGGAATTCCCAAGTATGTCGCTTGTAATGCCGAGTGCATGCGGCGATGAGCCAGGCGAAAATTGATGGGCGATGATGCGGCTATGAATGAATAACTGACGGCTGGATGGACTGGGAGGGGAAGCTGATGGAACGAGGGCGTCTATGACAACGTCATAGCGGTGGCGAGAGTCAGCTCTTGGGGGCTCATTGGGGTCCACTTTGCATATTAGCACCTCTTAACTGGAGCTCCCCGCATCGACAGTCGACTGTCCCATGGCGGAAACGGATGCAGCAGCCGACAGCTGACAGGTGGGCTCGGATCGGATCGGATCTTATCTTTCTCATGAACGTGTCAGGGAAATACGCCCTTAAGTGGTGTAGTCTCCTGCTGGCTAATGAATCATTTATGGAAAACATTCGCAATGGGAAATATTTGAAAAGGGAGGATATACATATTCATAGAAACTTTGCTCGTACGAGGGCTCTATTTCAGGGCTAATCTAATGTTTATTCGTTGGAAAACTTTAGAGGATTAATAAGGATGTCTAAATATAAATAACTGAATAAAAATCTTAGAAAGAAGTATGTATATGTGTGGATATAGTTTCCGCTATTCTTCCCTTTCAATGCCAATCACTTTTCCTATTTTGCTTAGTATATTATATGACTAATACCCTCCAAGTATTCAGATGGTATTCAGATCTTTCCAGAAAGTGTAGACAAACCTTGCTCTAGAGATCCCCCATTTAAGGGATCTCTCCAGGAAGGAATGAATCACTCTGCTCCAAACAATAGGAAGTCCCACAGTACGAGTATAAATATTTGCATGAATAAATTGCTGTCCAGTGATGATTTTACGATCTGCTCTCATTTCAGGGCCAGTCGCGAGTCGCGACTCGCGACGGTGGCAATTGTGGGACACTTTTCCTTTTTCGCATTCTTACATGCAAATAAGTTACACTTTAACAAATAAGTGTAACACTTGGGGGTTTGGCCAGCTGCTGCCGCCGCTTGAGTGTTGGCCAAGAGACATATAGCCATGGCCATGGCTAATAGCAGGCAGGCCTTTGTTCTATGGGGGCTGTTGCTGACCAAGCCCAAAACAAATATGCCACACTTTTCCATAAAAGCCAGGGATGGAAATTAACTGTGGATTGGAAAATGTTCTACGATGAATTGGGTATTTCCCACATTTTATTGGACATTTTCTTAACTTTCAACTGGAAAAAGATCAGGGGTATGCTCTTTACCTGGAAGATGCTAAGGATTGTAGAATTATATGTAGATATTTGAAATCGGTTCCATAAAGATTGCAGAATTTTACATAATTCCCTTTTTTTGTACGCTAAAGTTCCTATATAGTAGATGATAATTATGGATACATTGGGGATTACCCTGTTTAATTATCTATTCCTAACATTTACCAAGATTTCCCCTAAGAGAGTGCGATTAGAGGAAGCGAATGATTCATTCAGTCCCGACTTGTACTTCCTGCCCGTCCCTAGTCGCTGCTCCACTCGCATGTTGCATATGCAATATGGAACCGATTTCATAAGACCAGAACAAGTTTACACACTGCCTCTGCGCATAGTTCAAGCCAGCACCCGACCCGACCACCAACAACTTTAAGCATTAGTTTTATATATTTTTGCCTTTCCCTTTTTTCCATGCGACACAGACATTGAAACTTCTTGGTTGGATTTGGCTGGGTTTGGGTTTATTGCTGCCACAGAGAGCATATCGAATCCGAGTCCATGGCTCCGTGAGCCGAAATATCCACTCGACAATCAAATAATTTGACAAGAAATCGAAATGAATCGAATACTGAACTGAAATGACATTCCTTCTAGCGCCTGGCCAGGGATTGGGTTGGATTGAGGCAGAGACTGGACTGGATCGCCTCGGGCCTTTTGTCGTCATCTGTCAAAAGTAAAACAATTTGTAGACCTTATCGAAAGGTGGCTCTTAAGCGTTGGCCTTAAGTCGTTAACGAATTTTAACTGCCAATCTTTTGTGCAGCCACAATAAAATAGAATAAAACGCCACAAACATCAAGTGTTTGTTGCTGTGCTGCCTGCCTGCCTGCCTGCCCGCTGTCATTGTGGAGGGGTTCTCTCGAAATCTCCAAATCCCTGGCTCGAGACGAATGACAAAAATGTGGGGGCCCGGGCCCGGGCCCCGGAGCTCTGCGATCCGCGATTCTGGCCCAAAGCCAATTGATCAATTCGATCAGCATAAAAAAAAGCTTTAATTAGAACCAATTTAGAGCGTGGACCAATTTATCAGAAGCATTTTGAAAAGTAGTTGAGAACCAGTCGAGAGCAACTTCAGAGCCACAGTCCACAGACAGAGTCGATCGCTAGATTTCATTATAATATTATTGTTATAGCTGAAAACTGAACTTAAAAACACAGAAATAGCCAGCAGAAATCGCCTTTTACGCATTCGTTTTCCTTTGTCAATTGTCTGGCAGTTGGCGGCGGTTCGCGATTGGCGGCTGCTGGCACTGTTCGAGAGGTGTGGACTGGACCCCAACCCCGGGACCAGGTTCAAGTGCACATGGCATTCAACGAGCGATACATACATACACATATAGATCTGTAACAATATAGAGCAGAGCACTCAATGCGAGAGTTGAATGTTTTCTGCAACAAAGGAAACTATAGTTTCGATCCGATCCGATCCGCCCTCTGGCTTTACATACAAGTAGAAAACGAGTTAATTAATTTGGTTCTTGCCGCCAAAAAAAAAATACCAGAGAAAAAAAAGACAAAAATTTTCTTTATATAACAATTCATTAATTACCTTTCGATTTCTGGTTTTTACCTTGGGCAGAGTCTTGAACCCGACAACACCTCACACCTAATGCCATTAGCTGTAGCTGTGGCTGAAGCCGTGTGGCGGATCTGGGATTACAATGTTTCGTTCGAGTGTGTTTGTCGAGGAAATAGTTTTATTGCCAGCATAGCTGATGCAACTACAAGTTTTGTGTGCTGTGTGCTTTTGATTCGTTTGTTTGTTTGTTGGGTTTCCCTACCTAGTATCTATCGTACTTTGCCTTTGAGGGCACACCTGGTGCCTGCTGGCCATTGCTCGACATGTTCTGGCTCTGGCTGTGGCTGGGTCCGCCACCGCTGCCGGCACCACTTCCTGGCGAGGCCAAGGTGTACACCTCATAGTCGCTGATGGTGAAGTTGTAGTCCCCGAAGAGCGTAACGTGGGCGGCATTGGGCCCGTCGTAGGAATGCGGAAGATTTGAGTACGAGTCCATGTTGACATTGCAGTTGCTGGAGATGAGCAGATCGGCACCAGCTCCAAAAATGGGTCCACAACTGAAACAAGAACACATTAGAATGTCTCTGCGTTTGTCTGGAGAATGTTCACTCCGATCCACTCACTCTGGATGATAGCAGATGGCGTAGGGTTTCTTCAAAATGTCAAATTTGGACGGCTGCTCGCCATTCGATGGATTCAGCGCAAAGAGGAAAGCCCGCTCCGAGTGCACGTAGCCACCCTTGCGACTGGTTTTGGCCCAGGCCACGTCGGTGAAGCCGCCGCTAATCTCTCCATGTGCACCCAAGCCAATGACCATGCAGGGGGCGACCCCGTCGCAGTACCGATGAAAGGCACTCGAGTCATAGCCGTGGGAGGAGGCTCGATAGACCAGACGCCAGGATTGCTTGGGCACCCCATACCAGCCATTCAAGATGCCCTGCAGTGGCAGTTTATCGTTGCGAAGGATTTGCGAACCTGGGAACATGTTGACGGCCACGGTGAGGCGCGGCTGCAGCCGCTTGTCGTTCTCCATCATTTTGTTGGCATGCAGGGCGGCATAGCGATAGCGTTCGAGGGACAGTTCCATGGGCACGGCGCCAGTGGGCTCTACTTCCTCGGCAAAGACTTGGCTATCGATCAGCAGCAGACGCACATGGCCCATAACGCCACTCAAGTGCTGGCAGACACGTGCACGCTCCTCCTCAGTCCAATGGGCAGTCGGTTGGGTGACACCAGCCTGGTATTTGGCCCAGGCCAAAACGCAGCGCCAAACTTCCTCCTCCTCTAAGCAGAACTGCAAGGAAGGGTTCATTAATTGATTCTATATATGGCTATGGTTTGATGCCGTACATAGTCGGAGGAAATGATCTTGATGATGGCCTCCTTGGTGAGGGTTAGAAAAGCATTTGTCTTGACGCACTCCCCGGCATTCTCCCCTATGTAGATGATGCACCGCTCCATGAAGGAGGCCGCACACTTGGCACCTGGAAGAGACCAACAAAAGATTACTCTACAATCAAGTCGAAACCTTTTACCTGGAGGCGGCGGCGGCTCCCATTGAAAAGTCTCGAGTTTACAAGAAAGTTCTCCATTTATTTAGTTTTCATTCGTTTGTTTTGAGGTTTCGGCTTTACAGGTATAATTAGCTTATAGTTACGGCGTGACGTGCATCTATCGGGAAAGTAGGTGGACGCGTGGCGTGGCCGGGTTCCATCCAGCGCCACTAATCTAATCCTTGGACGGGCTGACGTTCTGTATCAGCGTGATGTTGTCCCCCTTCAGCATGATGCGGCCCAGACTCTTGCGCTGGCGCGTCTTCACGTAGACCTCTTCGGCGTCGTCCAGCACTAGGTTCATGTACTCGTCGAAGCCCACAATGTGGCCCTCGATGCGCAGCGAAATGTTTTCGTACAGCCAAACCTGCACGCGCGAGCGGTTCTGCAGGTAACGGAAGATCAGGTTGATGGGCTGCACCATCACCTTCTGCACCTTGGGATTGCTTTTAAACGACATTTTGGCTACTTCAAAGCGTTTTTAATTAATATAGAAAATATTTTCGCTTTTTTTGTGCCGGCGTCTGTGCTAGGGTTGGGCGATATTTTTTTTTTTTGGTACGATATAATCGGTGCGATATTTGTGTCGACGATTATAGGAAAAATCGTTATTAGGTAATTCCTGTTATTTGGCTGTGTATAAAATATCTTGAGTTAGCTTGCAAATTTTGAGATTATTTTTGCAATGCTACACGAAATCCCTCAGAAAGTCCAAATAAAATATACGGTCCTACCCAAAAATATATATTTTATATTTTTTAGAGGGGGCTAACGTGGGTTAAATTCGATTTTGTTATCGGTATATAACTATGTTATTTCACTGTGAAGTGAAAATTTCGTGCCTAACAGCACCTAAGTGTGCCAGCAGGCTAACATCGATAAGAAATTCAGAGCAACGATAGTCCCCTGTCAGAACTATCAAGCGAGCAGACAAGTTGTTCATTTTATTGTATAAAATTTTTTGTAAACTCAGAAAATGGCCATGGCTAATGTGAACAAGAGCGAGATCATGGATCAGGTGAAGCAGCAGATTGCCGTTGCCAATGCCCAGGAGCTGCTTACGCAAATGACGCAAAAGTGCTTCAAGAAGTGTGTCGCCAAGCCCGGTTCCTGGCTGGATAACTCAGAACAGGCAAGAGTGGCATGCATAATATATAGCAATAAATGCGAGCTTTAATTGTGAATTTTTCGCCAACTTTCATTCATCAGAAATGCATTTCCATGTGCATGGACCGGTTTATGGACTCGTGGAACCTCATCTCGCGTGCGTACGGCAAGAGATTACAGCGCGAGCAACAGAAATACTAGACAAACGGCGTACCCTGCATTTGTAGAAGATCGGGACTATTACATCTGCTACCTATTGATTAGTTGTAACATTCACATTTTGATGCAATAAACAAAAAACATGCATTACAACAGTGTTACGTGATTTCGATAGCACAACGTGCCTGCCCACCGATAGGCATTTGCGCCTAATGTGCACGTTTTGTGCTGCTATTGGTCACTTTTCACTCGCGTGTGGCGGTTTCCGCGGGATTTTTGAAATTGTATTAATTAATTATTGGACTGATTGCTTACCTGCTTTCTCATGGATATCCATTACGGCAGTCAGAAACGTGCAGGCGTTGTCCACGGAGAGTGTAGATATAACGTGATCCTCGCAAGCGGTGCGCAGTTCTATGACGCCCATGTCTTGGGCCATCATCATCATTTGAAAGACCTGCGAATCCTGGAGAACCAACTGGAAAAGCAGATATACGTCTGGCTATACTTCAGATTATAGTGATGTATCTCCTGTTACCTTTGCTGTGTAGACATACAGGATAAACTGCCGGAATAAGTCCGGATTAACGTGTGGCAGACGTATAGTTGTGGATGTGGAGGCTCCAGGAGCAGCCGGGGAAACGGTGCAGCCGGGAATGCGGCACACCTCGCCGCGCTTGGCCGTCTTGAAGCTCTTGCAACTGCAATCAATGAATGAAAATCGCCAAGGTCAATTAATTTCCTGATTGAATACAGTACCGTGCCCCTGCCCCCACGTGTTGCATGCCAGCACGCACCTTGTAAGGTGCCTCAAAAGGCAATCATCTCAATCAACTCTCAACCACTCACCGGGCCATCAGCATCAGCCTGTGGGCATAGATGCGCTCATCTCGACCGCAGATGAAAACCAGATCGGCGCTATCCTGGTCCTCGGAGAGCCGCTGCAAGTCATCGATTAGCTGTGGCAGGCTCATGATTGTCTTTGAAAATATTCTCTCAGTGAATTCCAACAATTGTTAATCACGTGTTCACATTTCCCCCCTTTCGGATTGTTTGTTTTTGCCAATGTTTTGTTTATATTTTCACTAAATTCCACGCTTCAGACTCTCTTCAAGACTCTTTTATTGCTGGCTTGGCCAACAAGAGAGCCAGCCACAGAACCGGTTACTGCCCTGCCTGAAAATTCTTTCCAAACAAAGCCAAAATTGCTCTGCGAAAAAACAGGTACGAGAAAAATATTTGTTTTGTTTTTATATTTGTAGGGTTTATTTTAGTTTAATTTTAGAACACTTTATTTCTGATGTAAACATTAATTTAATAATCACTGTTAACACATTCCATTCCACAGACAATCTCCACTGATTTGACCGCACCGCTTCGCGTTGTTCTCGCGCTGGCGTTGGAAAAGAGATGGAATCCAGCGAAAGAGCAACCTGACGATCGATCCCTTCTTCACCTGAGCGCAGGTAAACGTCTGTTTTGTTTCCCTATACTCTAATCTACTCTCTTTTAAGATGGGATGCTTCCACCCCAGAGTTAGGGTATGTTTACGCATGTATTCAACATATGTATATGTATGAGAAAAAAAGGAAAAATATAATATAAATAAATAGTATTAAATTCGACCAAAACCAAAAACTTGCATTTCGGGTGTACTTCTTAAATTTAAAACCTCAAACAAACAAATATTGCATATGTATTTTAATTTTGTACATGTTCTTGTTTTACTTTCTAATTCTAACTCAAATTCTTCACTTATCCACCATACTGTAGAATATGAGCTCGAAATCTTTCAAAACGTGATTTCGACAGTTGTTTTACTACTTCTTATTATTATTTATTATATTATTTTTTCTTACTATCTAGGAATCAAGGGAATCAATTCACATTTCTACCTACTGGCTGGCTATGGCTATGACATTCAGAAACCTGTTCAGGACTGCTGCTTATATGTATAAAATTATATAGGGTATATAAATTATATATATTAAAATCCACTATCCTAGCAACGGTCATCTTGTCAATGAAAAAATATGATGTCACTAAAATTGTATGGTGTAGTAGCCACCATGTAGCAGCAGAATTATGGCACAGTGGCGCTTTGCAACATTTTCAAAATGTTGCAGCAGCCTTTGTATCGATACCTGCATCGATATATCGATACGGGCATATCGATAGTTATATAGAGGATTTAAATATCGCAGACAAAATATTGTAGAACAAGTGGCGGGCTTTGTGGTCAAACTATAAGTCGCTTTGAATCCCTGTGCGGATGTGGATAGGTGGTATACAATATCCAGCAGCAGCAGCAGCAGATTGGTGTGATAATCTTGAACCTTCGACAAGCCCGAGGAGGCAATTGCCTTTGCACTCGCCCTACATGGCCGACAAGCGGCAAGCACAAAAAAACGTCCGTTGCATTCAAAATGTCAGCAGGTAGTTGTTTGGGAGCCCGTCGTTGGCGGAACCGTTGTCGCCAATGACAGCGGTGGCCTCATGGTCGGAGTCTCTGCCCGAACATTTTGACGTGATAGAGGACAGCGTGGAAACTTCAAATACTTAAAATAATTTGTTACTTCAGCAATTATTATTTTCAATATGGGTTGCTTCTCAAATACATTTTACCAATTGGATTTAAATCCGTTATTTAAAATGGTTTTTTCGTTATTTTCGCCTATTTCTAATTAAAATCGGTTGGAAATTCAAATTTTGTCAGAAATTGATTTCCATATTGCAATTTTCTATCCGGCTGGAACTTTCCTGGCAGAACTCCGCGAGCCGCTTGCTATTGGTCTTCTTCATGATGACGACAGAATATAGAAAATTTATATTTTCTACTCCAGCCCAGCAAATACCACCTTTATCGTTTCCATACGGATATCATCCCTGATTATGTCGCAAGAAAATTTTAGTTTCGTTCGACGTAAAAAATTAATTTTTGGCCCTTTTGTTTAAAAATATTTAAAAATAATGCAGCGACCCTACTTGCTTTTAAAAATACCCAAAACTATAGAAAACTGATTAATGTATCGAATACAATTATTTGTCCACTAAAAGTTTCGATTGAAAAGCTCTTAAAATGGCAATAAAGTGAAAAGAAGGTCTGAACTTTCTCTTTTCGTGTCATGTGTTTTCGTGATCGGGAGTGTCCTGCTAATCCTGCATTAAGGACTGCTAATCCTGCTAATCCGATCAAGGACTAAATAAAATATAGCCCCGCTATTTCTCGTCCGATCCAGGCGTGCCCTTTGAAGTTCTTTTTGCACTTTTCAATATCAAGCCATAAATTTCAACATTTTATTGCTTGATTTCATTTCAGTTTCCACTGTTTGCAAACATTTTCCCCTTCCCTTCTGCCGGAAAACAAAATTCGCAAAGAAAAGTAATGTGTATTTTGCATAATTTATCGTTTTTTATTTGTTGTTCTTTTGTTTTCTTTACATATGTAATAATCTGTTTGTTTGTGTGTGTTAATGTGTGTGTGTGTGGTTGTTTATTTGTTTCTGCACTACTTAATATGAAACGTTGAAGTCAAATGTTGTTCGTTATTTTAACTGTTTAATTTGATTAAACTTTATTTGCCATTTGTGGTGTGTGCAATTTTTGTTTCGTGTTGCGGCTCCACATTCTGTCTTCTGTCTTCTGTCCTTCCTTCTTCCCCCCAAAATTCTCACTACATTTTCTATCGTTTATTTGCTCCACAATTTGTACATTTTATTTCAGCATTTCTGCATTCTCTTCTGAATCGTCTTCGGGACATACATGTAATAATCATTAATCATTATTGTATATCCACTATACATATGTACATATATGTATATGTTGTGTGTTTGACAAGACGCGGATTTGTTGCTGCTGCATTTGCATTTGCTTTTAATATAAACTTATGCCATTATTTTGTGTTTTTTTTTTTGGTTTTGTTTTTTTTAACAATATCAAGTCGTTTCTTTTTAAAGCAGGGCAAATGTTTTATTTTGTTGGGCATCGCGCTATCTTTTATTTTTTGTTTGTTTTTTAAATATATAATATGTTGTCGTATATAAACACTCGGGTTATGTAAAATTTGTCAATATATTTTACTCGTTTAATTATAAAAATGATTGTTTGTTTTCTTATGTTTTCTTTTGTCTTTGGGTTGTTAGCAAAAATGATACAAAAAATCTGTTTGTTTGTTGGGTTTTGCTCATCGTTTCATTTCATCTTTTGTTTTGTTCTCAACTATTTTCATCGTTTGTAAAATTTGGCCATAAATACGAAATTTGCTGAAAACCGTTTTTTGACGCCTTTTGATTAACCATTTTATCCTCCATTCCGTTCTATTCTGTTCTATAACTTTATTCTGTTTCTGTTTATTATCGTTTCTGGTTCTGGGTATATTCTGTAATGTTTTTTTGGGGGGTAAAAATGAAACACAAAATTGGAAAAGAATTAATTTACAATAATTTGTATATATTTTTTGTCGATTTTTCTTTTATTCTTTTATTTTTTGCATAGCAATTGTAATTTGTTGTTGTTGTTTTTTTTTTGTTGCATATAATTTTTATAACTTTTTTCTTTATTTTTTAAATATGCATAACAGCTTTTGTTTTTCGTTTTGTTGCTTAATTCCTCACAATTTAAATCGTTATTTATAAATGTAAGTTTTATGCTTTAAATGTTTCGTTTTTGTTGTTGTTTGTTTTGTTTAAGTTTATACAATTTTACACAATGTTTAGCTTAAATTCTATACAAATTTTGGTTTGCATTTGTTTCGTTTAAATATTTGTTGTTTTCTTTGTAATGTTTTATGTTTTTTAAATTTAGAAGTAGAACGAAATGTTTTCTTTTAGAAAGTTCAAACACACACAGGCATAAATAATTTATGAAATATGTTCTTTTTTGTTTTTTTTTTTTATAACAAAAGTTTATAGATTTTTGAAATCTCTGCGCTTTTTCGCTTGGCTCTTGGCTTGGGTTCGGGTTTGGGGTTTGTTTCGTTTGTTTCCAGTTGGTTATCATCATCCAGAAGAATATTGTATCTCTATAGTACATCATATCTATGTGTTTCTCACAAAGTGTTTGTGTTGGCAACTAAAATCCATCATCATATCATTCATTCATCGAAAGAAAATCATATATACAAAAAAAAAGGCGTAGAATAGAAGTAGAAGTAGAAGTAGAGAAAGGGTCCTTAAAATCTAGCTAGCAAATGGTATTACGATCTAGAAAACTAAATGCCTACAGAGCAAAGCTACAGCTTACAAGGTGTACTCGTACTCGTACAACCGGAGATGAACAGAACAAGAGGCTATATGTAGTTTAAAGATCTACTCGTAATCGATTTAGAACTAGAAGCTACAATAAATATTAATCTTTATGTGTATGCGTATTGGGTTTCGTATATGTTTATGCTTCCTATTCCGTAGAATCGAATAATCCTGCACTTCTCGTCCCTCATCTGCCGATCCATCATTATCAGATATCATAAGTAGATAATTATTCATATTTTGTATGGTATAAAGTTTAACGCGGCAACTTCATACATAGTTTCGTATTTATAAAATATTTTTGTTTGTTTCGTTAAGAATTATATTAGAATTGTTTAGCATTTCTTTTACTTTTTCTTTTGTGGTGGGTTCATTTTTTTGTGTATTTCTCCTCTCTCTCTCTCTCTCTCTATCTCTTTGTTGCTGTCTGTTAAACTTAAGGTTAGGATTAAACTAAATATAATTACAACGTTGTCCAGAATATGGTATCGTATATCCTTCCACTTATAAGAACCAGCTGCCTTCTGTCTGTTGTTGTCTGAAAAGTTCTTTTTCCTAAATTTTGTCTTCGAAGCCTCGCTTTGAATATCATATTTTTGTGTTCTTTTCTCGTTTTAAATGTCTTGCATAGCTTTAGAAATTATACAAATTAAAACCTAAATTAAGTTTAAGAAGTAAAAGTAAGAAGTATATGGTAAAAACACACGCATAAATTGGTCTCAATTTCTTGTTGCTTTTTTTCTTCATTTTTTTTAACGTTTTGTTGAACAATATACACAAAATTATTTTTGTTTTTTTTTTATTTAAAGCTTTGGTTTCAATCATAATTTCTGCAAGCAAAGTCAAGAGAATTCCGAAATATCTTTAGAGGGAAGCCTAACGAATTTTGTTTTTGTTTTAATTTTTGTTTTTTTGAGATCAAATCAAGCTATGTAAAAGCGTAAAAAGTTATTAAACATTTAGAATTTCGAATCGAAAAAGTGTTGTTGTTGTTGAACTGCTGTTGGACGATACGTTTCCCACTCAAGCAATTTCCTGTGGGTACATTTTGCCATTCACACGTCGAAGCAGTACAATATTCCTCCCAAAAAATGCCATTACAGTGACTGATTTTATTCCTTATCATAATACTTGATATCTCCCATCTCTATTCAAACATAATTCACTCTTAATTCTTGTATGGAACATTTGTACAGCGAATCAACGTATTTCTAACCAAATATTTCCCCAAAAAAGCATTGGGGAAAAACGTATCGTTCAACAGCAGCTTGAGGTCCTCTTTATACTATAGAGTCCACTCAACAGATCCAAAGATCGTACGTAAAAAACTCTACAGTCTAAAAAAAACATAGTGGGAACGATTTTAAGAAGTGACTCCGTTCCTAATGGAGCTTAGAGTTTCCAAAATGTTTTCCCTGCTTTCCAAAATGTCATCTGTAGATGCCCCCAAGTGGGGGTAATGTGCGTCTTGGCTTTGAGCTTGAATTTGGTTGTGGATTCCTTTCTCCCATAGCAGAACTTATGCCTCAAAAGAAAAGGGCGGGGAATCTTAAAGATAGATTTTACTGTGTGTATGTGTGTGTGTCGTGAAAGAGCTATATCCTTTGAGAGGAAGCTATGCGCTATATCCTTTGATGGGGTGTGGGCGGGGGGCTGGGGATGGAAGGATGGGCTCCTTAGGCTATTTCCTTTTTGATTTGTATCTCGCAGTTCGTTGTGGCGGTGGCGGTCCCAACAAGAGCTGTGATGATGGGTAGTGCTCCCAGGGATGGAGGCGTCTGCTTCTTGCTCGCTTTGGTGGCCATCGGCGGTGGATGAGGATGAGGATGAACTGGGGCAGGTGCTGAGGCAGGTGCTGTCGCTGGGAGAAGGATGGTGGCTTGAGGCGCTGCCTCATCGTCCTCTGAGGCAGAGGTCGATCCAGATCCAGTTGTTTCTCCTCCTTTGCTGAAGCATCGCTTGCGTTGTCTTTGTTGTTGCTGCTGCTTCTGCTGCTGCTGCTGCTGCTGCTGGCGCTGTTGCAATGGCATCTCATCGTCCGAGGAGTCCTCTTCATCCTGCGGCCGATCCTCTGCGGTCTCATCCTTGTGGTTGTTGTTCATCTTGGCCAAGGCATGGCAGGCCGACTGTTGGGCCTTCTTCATCGAGGACTCGTCGCTGCTGTTGCTGCTGTCGAACAACTGTCCCGCAGTTGCCGCCGAATCGGGGCTAATGGGCGTGGTGGCTGAGCGGCGCGGCAATCGACAAAAAATATGAAAGAAAAAGAAGAAAAAAGAAGATTAGATATTGCCGAAACCCGGAATCCACTGATTTATTTCCGGATTGGACCTATCTGGCAGCAATCCAGTCTACGTCATAAAGCAGTTCTCACCTAAGCATTCCGTGGTGCGCGGGGACTCTATACCGCAGCTTATATGCCTCTCCTGCATTTGGGGCGTGGTGGCTGTGGGCGGCGTGCCACTGCTATGCGGCGCCTGCAAGTCCTCCTCGGGACCTTCATCCTCATCCTCGTCCTCCATATCCTCCTCGTCGCTGGAGGCGGATTGACTGGGAGCAGGACTCTTGGCACTGCCATTCATCTTGGTCTCTCCATTCTGCTGGGCTGGCACTTCTTCTGGTTGCATCTTTGCTCTTTTGGTGGCGGGTTCCTCCGACTCGGCCTCGGCCTCTGCCTCCGCCTCCTCTTCGGGCTCTGCTCCGCAGCAATTCAGGGGCGTGGGACTCCTTCGGAGGCCATTGGCTTGCGGCTTCATCAGCTGCTGCTGCTGTTCCTGTTGGTTATTGTTGTTGGCCCGATCCTCCTCTAGATCCTCGTCTTCCTCGCCTTCCTCGCCTTCGCCTCTGCCTTCGTCCACGTGCTCCTCCAGCAGCTTCGTGTGCTGCTTGAAGGGCACCACTCGCCTCACGTCCACCTTGCAGTCCAGATCCTCGAGCTGCCGGCGATACCGCTGCAGCTGTTCCGTCAGATCGGCTATGTGGGCATCCTGCTTGTGCAGCAGGTCGCTCAGCTGCATATTGTTGTAACGGAACTGTTGGTTCTCCTGCAGAAGCCTCTGGAGCAACTGCAGCACCCTCTCCCGATCCCTCGGACGTGTCTCGCGCAGATACTCCACGGCCTGCTCCCAGGGCGGCAACATGGCACTGCTGTCGGGCTCGCCATTGAGACTGTCATCGTCCGTGTCCGTCGAGAGCTCGAATTCGCTGCCCAAATGGGGCTTCCCATTCTGCAGATGGACTCCTCCTGCCTGCTGCTGCTGCTGCTGGATCGAATGGTGCAACGCCTGCTGCTGTTGCTGCTGCTTGGTGGTCTGCTGGTGCGGAGAGCTTACCACATTCGAGGAGTGGGTGCTCAGGTTGAGTCCCGCACTGGAAGACTGCGTAGGTGAGGAGCCACCTGCAATAATATTGGATGCATCAATTATTTAGTCGATGGAAATAAGTGAAGAGAATATTAATCTTCTAAGTTATAGAGTTTAAGAGCTGATACATGCGGAAACATGGTGGAAACACCAACCAACTTGTTAAAATGGTTGATGTAATTCTCAAATGATATGTATATTTGCTCCTTTTCCCTCAGCCAGTTTTGTTTACGCGTCGGGTAGGCTTTGGTTCGCTTTAGCGTTTTGCGTTTTCAGCCAAAACGTTCCGTTTTCGTTTTTTGAAGGTGCTCCCGTTTTCGTGAATTTGTTGTTAAGCGCACAAAAGCCTCTGTTCTGTTTAACATCAAACCAAAATTTAAGGTTGGTTTTTGCGTTTTGCGTAAACGGGAGCACCAATTTGTTTGTTTCAAAAAATGTTAATCGCTTTGTTTTTGCGAAAGTGAAAGCCGAAGCTTGCCTGAATAGCTCAATAACTAACCTCTAGTGTAAATAGGGATAAAGAAAGGATCAGAATAAGAGTCATACCTATAACAGCAGCCTTGTAGTAGGACTGTGCCCCACCCATGTGGTGTGGTCCCAGGGCCGGATAGTGGTGGCTGTGATGGAGATTGTGATGTGGTAGAGGTGGTGGCGGGTCCGCTGGCTGGCTCATCAGGTTCTTGTTGATCCTGATCCGACTTGGCTCGTTGTGGCTTCCGTTGCTGTTGGCGGATGAGGTTCCATTCGAGATGGAAATGGAGCTAGAGCTGGGCAACAGTTTCGCATGCTGATTGACGGTGGCAATGATGTGTTGCTGCTGCTGATGCTGCTGCGGGTGGGGATTCTGTTGCTGCTGGGGATGTGGGTGTGGATGCTGCTGCTGCTGTGGCTGCTTCAGTGGCACGGGCGATGTGGAGGAGGTAATCTCATTGCTGCCGGCGGAGAACTCCTCCGGACTGCGTGGCAAGGGCACATGTCTGGTGGCTGGTGTGGGATGTGGTGCGGGGGCGGGTGCGGGTGCTGCTGCTGCTAGTGCTGGCGGGGACTTGGGGGAGTTGCTGCCACTGGAGGAGGAGGTAGGCGGTGGCTCCACCACATCCACAGTTTCACCTGCTGGCGGTGTCGTGGGCGTGGGAGTGGGAGTTGGTGTGTTGTCGTCTCGCTCCTGCTTGATGTGCAGATGCAGCTCCTTCTCCCGCACCCTCTGGCGCTCCATTTCCCGATCCAATCTCTCGCGCTCCCTCTCCCTGTCCCTGTCCTTGTCCCGCTCCTTGGAGAGTATGCTCTTGCGCGGCGCCAGCGCCACATTCGGCTGGTATGTCCGCTCCGCGTACCGCTTGTCCGTGCTCCGGACCACGCGCTCGGGGTTCTGCAGCTCCGGGGGCTCCTGGCAGGCGTACGGCAGCGAGGAGAGGGTCGCATTGTAGGCGTGCAGGAAGGCCTTCGTGGTGGTGGGTCCCCACGGCCGGAATGCCGACGTGGCGCTCATCGGCTGGTGGGGATGTGGCGGCTGGTGCGGATGTGGATGTGGATGCGGCGGCGGTGGCTGCGGCTGCCCCACCAACACTCCCCTCTGGTGTGGATGCTGCTGCTGTTGCTGGTGATGCTGCTGCTCTCGCTCCCGCTGCTGCTGCTGTTGCACGCAGTGGGCGTACATGATTTGGTAGTGGTAGGCATCCAGAGCGGGCGCTCCACCCGCTACACCCGCCCCAGCACCCTTCAGCAACTTCTTTCCTGGAATGTCCAACTGTGGATGCCCCTTGAGGGACACCTGATGATGGGCGGCAGCCACTAGAGGCACAACCACCGGTGCACCCACCAAGCCATGCGGCGCCCCCAAGCCAAGGGGCACCAGCAGCGACGCATCATCCATGAGCATTTCCGCCTGCAACGAAATGGAGAAGGGGGAGGGGGCTTGGTTAGTGAAGTTAGAAAATTGATCGGCCATAAAAATAGAAAGAAGCTGGCTCGGAAAACCAGTAGCCATCATTAATTTGAATTGCGCGCCCCAGACCCCAGACCCCAGAGCACAGACCATCCGCGACGGCTAATTATAAGCAAACGAACCGCAGACCGATCCTCGCCAGACTTTGGCCCCCAACTTCGGGGAAGAGGAACGACGACGACGACGCACCCCGGGGCTATGGCGCCAATTGTCATTGAGACTGGGACTGGGACTTGGACTTGGAGTGGACTTCGACTGGCGGTACGTCTCCTCGTCTCCTTCTGCTCATTTTGCATTATTATCATGGAGTTCCAAGAAGGAGGGTGGAGGTAGGAGGGAACGCCAGCCGGTTATTCCTTGCGTGTTTGTGTAGCTGTTAAAATGATTGGCACCGCGTCCAATTATGGACAAGGAACCCGAACGAACGGACGAGCGAACGAACCACGAGACTTCGGTACCTCAGACGCGCGCAGCCATAAAGTGATTTTTGAATGGAGGCGGCGCCATTATCCATTACCCCATTGCTCGCGTCATCGCCATAGAGCCCATACCCCCCTCTACCATGTCCCATGCCCCATCCTCTGCTTGGACATGGACATGGCCATGGACTTGTGGCTACCAGAAGGTGTCACTGCGGCAGTTAAGCAAATGGCCAAAGCAAACGACGGGCGATGATCGCAAACATGTCTGCGGGATTTGCCCCGACAGACAGACAGACAGTTGGAGTTGAAGGAATGCGTAGACTCCTCCTGCCCCCCCCCCCCCCCCCCCCTCCCTCTTCTGGCTTTTCTGCTCCCCCAACCAAAGGAGGGACAGTGCTTAGTGGTGAATGCTGAATGATGATGATGATGGGGAGCCGGGCTTAGCCCCAAATCGTGTCAACAGCAGCTCAATGTTGCCTCTCATTACAATAATCATGGGTTTCAGCTGCAGGAAAAACTACAGTGGAATTTTACAGTCGGTCTTTTGGCGGCTGGAGTTCAGGGGAGGAGAAAGAATTAGTTTCCAGAGAGGTTTTAGAGTAGAAAACAATGTAGTCACATGCTTACATGGAAGCTCCCTTTCCATCTTCCATTGTTGGGCACATTTAACTGTTACCATCCAAAGATCTCTTAACAAATATCTTCCCTTTTCAAAGTTATTGACCCAATCAGTCCTTCTATCAGCTTTCGTGGGTGAAAATCCATGAAGAATACACGAAAACTATTACGCTTCCCTCTGTAACATAATGCGTAAGACATGGTATTACTCGTAGTTCCTATTTAAATTGGGGCACATCTATTAGTGAACAGATATTCTAGTGGAACCTCTTCTTGGGCAACTGAATGTATACTATAAATTTGTAGAAAAAAATGTGGGTGTAAGGGGCTATCTCGGCAACGAGTGGACCAAATTGCATCCGGTTTTTTTCAATGATAGCCAGAGTATGTGGCATGGTTTTTATACACAAATTTTTACTTTTCTATAAGTAGGTTTCTCAAAAATTTGCCAAAATAATCTCACGCGGGTCTTCTAGTATTTTATGTACGTCTTATGCATTTCCAGACAGGATCGATCTGAGGTTTATGTTTTAGTTTTAATCAATTGTTTCATTCCCTCAACTACTGCTTGTATATGGTAATCTTTGAAGCGAATAACGCTCTGGGAAGACCCACCAAGGAAGCTCTACAGAGAGCCACAATTTAATGGGCAGTGCAGATATCTGTTCCGCTTGTCCGCCACAAAGTATGCAACATAAATTTAACCATCGACAAGAGCCACAAAACACACACAATGCACTCGTTTTTGTTTGTTTTGTTTTTAAATGGTCCACTAAAACGGCAGAAATTCCTTCGGGCCATAACTCCGGACTCTGGACTTGGTCAGTGCGCATTGGGTAAACAAGTTGGCCCCAAAACGCTGCTGCTGGCTGCCGCTGGCTAACACAGAAAAAAGCAAGCGCCCAAGCCGAGAGACGAGAGATGAGAGAAAAAGGAGTAGTGCAGTGCTCCGAGGAGAGAGATTAAGCAGCGCAGACAAGCCGCCAGCCGCTGGCAACGGCCAACTGGCGACGCGACAATGGCAAAAACAAGCAAAATATACATATAAAAAAATACTACTACTAAAACTAAAACTAGCAAAAAAAAACAACAGCAACAAAAACAAAAAGCCAAGTAGATATAGACACTGCGATAAGAAAACTGGAAGCCAGACACATGCAATGCACCGCTTGGTGGAATGGAGTGGAGTGGAGTGGAGCAGAGTACTCCTCTACATGGCCGAGGCACACAAATGAACCATTAAACAGCAAAATCATAAAAATCAAGAGCCATGAAGAAGTCGTCGAAGGAGCGCCAGCCTCGCGACTCGGAGTCCGCCACAAAACGCAGCAGGAGATGGCCCGAGTCGTCGCCAGTTGCCAGTTAGCTGCATGCTGCATGCTGCTGCTGCTGCCTGCTTCCAAGAGTCGCTTTAACTGTAAGCAGATGGCAGCCAGCGATAGATGACGAGGCAGTGCAACAGTGCAACAGAGAAGTAGGAGGTGGAGGAGGAGGAGCTGGAGCTGGAGCTGTGCCTCCAGCCTCGCGAGTCTCGCGAGTCTCCCCCGATGCTGGCGCACGCGTCGTCGCTGACGGTGCAATGACAAATTGCACTATTGGCAGCGGAGGAGGAGGCTGCACGAGGAATCAGGAGCCCCGAGTGGAGGATCTAGAGTAGTGGCGGCGGGGCCTGTCTCCGGGATCAGAAGTGCGGGTGCAGGACGCGCGGTACAGCTGGCTGGCTCGGTTGTGAATCGACTATCGGCTAGTGCTTAAGTCCAAGGTCTTTTGCCATAACTCAGCGACAAAGATGATGTGCAGCATCCAAGGGGAGAAGCTGTGGAGGTGCAGCGGTGGCAGATCGAAACAAAAAGAGAAATGAGAGATCAGTGCCGATCAGTGAGATCAAGAGCGAAAAGTGAATACTCTTTTTTGCCCATAATGATATGTGAATGGGTCATGTTTATGTCGCGGTACGTGTGCCTCCGATTCCATTAAAGAAATGATTATTTACTTGTATTATAGATACGTATATCTCTACCAAGGAGAGATCTGAGTCTTTATTGAATATAAATAAATAGTAACATTACCCATTAAATGCTAGAGTATCTCTAAAAATAATTGCACCCAAGTGACGGTTGCTGCTGCTGCTGTTGCATCGTCTGTTGCTGCTGCTGCTGCTGCAGCTCAATCCCAGTGCAACAGGGGGGGAGAAGAGTAGGGAGGCTACAGCCAGAGCCAGAGCCACAGCCAGAGCCATGGCAGCGACATGACTTTGCTTGACGATAAGATCATGGCAAATATTGACGACGACCGAGACGGACATGGACATGGAGATGGCGATGCCGATGACGATGGAGACGGCAACGGCAACGGCATCGGCAATGGCAACGGCGTTGACAATGAAGTCCGACAGAGTCATGTATGGGTGCAACAGCAACAGCAGCAACAACAACGTGCAACACAGCGGCAACTACTTGCGCCCCATTGATTTAGACTGGCAATTATGCAGCCAAAGATCGTCGGAGTCGTCCTGCTGCTGCTGCTTCTGCTGCTTGTTCGGCAATTGATGAGGATGTGGCTGTGGCAGTGGCAGTGGCGTCCATGTGGAAATGGAGCAGCGACCCATATGCAACTTGCGGCGAATGAGCACCGACATCGCCGTCGTAGTCGCAGCCGCAGCCGCAGTCGCAGACGTCGACGATGCTGTCAGCTTCATCTGCATTTCTTGGCGTCATCTTGTGCTACCCCTTAAAGAGGGTATGATGACTATCAGCTGCCGTTTGGCAACTAGCATCTCTGAAGCCATTAGATACATATATTAATTTTAGATCAGCATCCAGATTTGTGGCGATAAAGTAGTTACCAAACTCTGCAATTATCGATTGACTTGCTGCTTGCAATAATGCATGATCAAGGGTAGCAGAAGATGCGACTCCTTCCAGCGGAGATCTTCCTTATAATTTTTTTTTTGTACTTTTAGTTGTTGCCGTTGTCTGTGTCTGCTGGCGCGGGCCGTAAACTTGTTTGCCCCACCGAATCCGTATCGACATTGCACTCCCGTTGCCGTTCCCCCCACACCCTCCGCCCCACCGCAAGTCGGCGACATTTTACAATTTTCAATTCGTGTTGTTGTCTGCGCGCAAGAGAGAGGAGCGGCAAAGACAGCGCCAAAAACAGCAACAAAATAAGACCCAAGTCTCGGGGAAACAAAAACGAAAAAAAAACAGAGCCAACTATTGTCAAGAGCCTCGAAGCATGACCATGACATACCCAGGCATCTCTTGGCCAAGTCTCTGGGATGGGATGGGACGGGAGGGGACGGGACTGGGACTCTGCAGCTCCAGCACTTTTGCAGCAATGCAGTCAGACAGTCAGACAGTCGGACAGCGGGACAGTCGGAGACGGCGGATTATTTGAAAGAGTTGCTCAACTTTTTTGTTTGTTTTGATCTTGTTTTTTTTTTGGGTTTTTCCTTGAATAAAAGTGCATTTCGAGGTGGTTCTCTTAACCTTTTGGACAGCAGTAATACCTTGTACTTGAAGGGTTCTGTGCTTATGGTATTTTACTGATTTAAAGTATATCTCTTGGTTAAGGTATTGGCATAAACAGGAGACGAGGTCTAAAAAATAAGGAAACTAAGTAAAAACAGAAACACAGCCATACATCAATTCGTTAATTGTCGTAGATCGGGGTTAAAGGGTATTCATAGCTGTCGAGCTGTATGGCAATAAGCAAATGAAAACAAAACCAGCAAACAGATAATCTACGCAGCAAATCTAAGGACCCGTTAATTATTTCTTATGCGTCCGAATTCGCTGAGAGAGTGCTTTGGGTCTGAGAGCGAGAGTGTGAAACTTGTTGTTGTTGTTGCTGAGAGAGAGATTGCAATGAAATGAAAGAACAAATTGCGAGAGCGTGAACTGTGCATACGGTAAGCGAAGCTCAAACAATCGCGAGAGAGTGGAAGAACCATAAACTGCGACTCAATAAATATGTACAGACATACATACATACATATGTACATATGTATGTATGTATATCTGATCGCCCAATCGCATCATATGCATTGCATCTCTTATCGCTCTCGAGGCGAAATAAAATATGCAGGAGCATCTGGCATCCCCCTCTCACGCTTTGCTCTCTTGCTTTTTATTGCTCTCTAAAAGTATCCACTTGATTTGGCATTTGACACACAGTCGCCTCCTTCCAATCCGCAGACCAGACTGTTTCGTGCCTCTATGCTTGGTGTATCCATGTAAAACCATTAAACTAATGACTAATTTAATTAAAGAGCCCGAGACTAGTACTATAATCATCATTAGCATTTCGAGCGCAACGCAGAAAACAGTAAAAAACGAGAAAAAAAGCTAAGAAAATACCAAAAGAAATAAAAATAAATATAAAAATAAATTGCAAAAGGAAAAAAGAAACGTGGCCGAGCACAAAAAGATGCATTTAGAAAAATATTTAAATCAACTTTAATGAAGTCGAAAACAAATTCCAACGCTAGTCCCCGCTCTAGTGAATTTTCATACGCTTTTCTTTTGCATTTCTTTTTTGCCATAATTAATGAGGAAATGGAACGGAATTCCGATTCGAAACAACGAAATGAAACTGAAACTGCGCGTAAAATAAATAAATAAAAAGCAAAATGTCTTGTCTACTAAATCATGTTGGGGGTCGCTTCTCCAAGAGGGGAATTAGTGTAGCACGTTGCCCGTTGCACGTTGCACGAGGCTGAGAGCGACTCGAAGACTAAGTATTTCCCTGCTGCAAGCTCTGGGGCAGGCACACTACTCTGCAATTTCTCTGTCCAATTAGCGTGCGACGTTTTGAGTGATGGCACAAAGTCAGACAATGCGCAGGCGCAACAGCAGCAGCAGCCTCTAGAACGTATCTGCCCCGCCAGATGGATGCTAATGTTATGCAGAAAGAGATAGATAGAGAGAGAGAGAGAGAGAGAGGGGCATGGGGCACAACAAATTGCAACATTGCATTGCATTTTTATGACAGCTGCCGTGCAATATTTTCGAAATTTACGAGTGTGGCCACAGCCTTTGGCCCAGCTTCTGCTTCTGCTTCTGCTTTGAAGCTTCTGCTCCTCTAATCAAGCACTCCATTGTGGTGCTCCCCATAGCCATTCCCATCTCAACTCATCTCCCTTCTAGCTCCCAACCCCAACCCCAACCCCATCCCCATACCATTTCTCTCTTCTAGAGAATCAAATTTATTGTCATTAATCATGGGGACTCTTTGGAGTCGGTCGGGTTTTTGGCTTTGACTTTGACCATGGTCTTGGACTAGGTCTTGGTCTTGGTCTTGATCTTGGGACATGGACAATTTGCTCAATGCTGCACATTGCCATTATCATCTGTGCCCCACTCCTCACCATTCCTCTCCACTCCCAGGCCAGTCCAGTCGAGTCCAGTCCAGCCCCCACTCGACTCTCCTCCTATTGATCAGCAACATGTTGCCGCAACATGGCAATTAAGGCTGGGCACACTGGCCTGCAACGGTCTGCAACGGTCGGCACTCTGTCCGGTTGGGGGAAGGCATACGAAAAAGTCAGTTGGCAGGAGCCGCCACCGCCTGCTTGGGCCATCATGGGGCCGAAATTTATTTGTTGCCAGCCAAGGCTTTATTGTCTGTGCCACCGAAGCGGAGAGGTAGAGCCCAGGATGATGGGGGTCGCCTGCATTTGATATGGGGCTTGTCAGGGTATATCCGAAACCTTTAGAGCTTTTGTTTGTAGTTTTCTAAGTGGGATAATCGGTAAACTAATGTTATACAACAAATAAGGCCAAAATTTGATCAAAATTATACGACTAAATCATACTAATCCATTGAATACTTTTTTTACATCCACTTTTAGGTTTTCCATCCTTCTATCCTTTGACTGCTTAAAACTGCAATTTGTTTCCTCAATTTCCATTCAAGAGTATCCCGAATTCCACTTCCCTGTGGCCGCCATCGAATCTCTATCCATTTCGGACTTCCCTCCGTTTCGTATATGGCAAGATAAATGTTGACTTTGTCAGGTTGCCTGCCCCAACTGCAACAGCAGCAGCAGCAACAGCAGCAGCAACAGCAGCAGCAGCAGATGGAGAGCTGCTGGCTCTCTGCTTCATTATGGGTCATTTGTTTGCTGCATAATTGGCCCGAGCAATTGGCCCACAAAATTTATGATTTGTTTTTTTTTTTGCTTTTTTTTTTTTTGTTGCCAGCAAGAAAACTGTGAGAAAACGGTAAGCCACCCCCTTCCGCCCTGCTCTGGGAAAACTCTTCTACTCCCCCAATGATGTGTTGTTCTTGGGCTAATGAAAATCTCTCTCTTTTTTTTTTTGGGGGCCTGGCACCAAAATCAACATGAACATGATGTCCATGCCACGCCCCAAATGCCCATCAAATGTCGCTTGTGCTGTGGGCGTCACTTGCCACACCCCCCGTACCCATACCCCATACCCCACCCCTGCCCATATATCTGTCTTTTTTTTTTTCTGGTGCATGTCATTTAAATTAAAAAGTTTAACCAAAGAAAATTTGAGAAAAGCTTCAACAAGAAGCAAGAACTGGTGGAGAATACTATATATGTATATGTATATCGCTCGCTTGCTCCTGCAACGTATACTGTGCCACGCCCCTCCCCCCGCTCTAGGACAGGTCGAAGTGTCAGTCAAACTATCACAGGGGGTGGGGTGTTGCAACAGAGACGCAGGGGGTTTTCCTTATATGCAGATAGAGAGAGAGAAAGAGGAGGTTGAATCCTGACTTGACTTTTGACAAAGTCAAAACTTCAGTGGAAATATTTAACAGACACTCTAAATACAGCTCTGACTGACAGTTAGAAAGGGGAGAAATAGCAATAGCAATAGAGACAGCAACTGAGAGAGAAAGGGAGGGGGAGATAGAGCGGTAGAAGCTTCTCAAACCCCTCTGGGCAATGTTTGTAAAACTGTCCGAACAACAAGATTTCAGCGGCTCTTGAAGGTGTTTTTGTGGCATTTAGTGCTCCATTGTTTGGTTGGCCAAAAAAAGGCTGCCACTTGACCCCTCCGCTGTCCGCACTCCCCCTCTCCCACCCCCTCTCACCAGACAAAAGTTTACTGTTAGAATCGAAGGAAAACTTTGCACAAAAATGCCATAAAGAAAAGACACAGAGATAGACAGAGAGAGAGAGAGAGAAGAGATTTATGAAAATGTCTGTTTTCTTTTCGATTCGATTCGCTTTGCTTCGATTTATTTATTGCCAACATTTCCATCTGACCAAAGATGGTCACCCCGTGGAATGGAGACCCATGGATCTGCTGTGAGAGAAGGAGTCGCCACTAAAACTTTATGACCGCCAGCTGATCTCCGCTCCGCTCCGCTCTAAGAACTGCGATGATGGCTCCTCACCAAGATCCTCAGATGATGATGATGACAGCAATTGAACGATTCTCTGGCCAAATCATGGGGGCTCCTACTCCAACTCCAACTCCGACTCCAACTCCTCTGTCCATTTATAAGGCGGCTTTAATTAGGAGGAGCCGCAGCAGGAGGAGTAGAACCACATCTCTCTCAACAAATTCTGCGGGCAATGGGGAGATTGTACTTGGTATTTTGTTTTTGGGGCGTGGCATGGCTTTGGGTGTAATTTTTTGTTGTTGTTTGTTTTTGCGCTTGTCGCCAGCTTCAGATGGAATTTCATTTTATGGCCCCGGAGAAATGTCATTGAACCGAATGGAGTTTTGTCGCAGAGGAAACAAAAAAAAAATACCCTCCAGCGGCATCATCAGAACCAACCATCAGAAGCAGTCGAGAGAGTGTGGGGACAGTGGGAGGGGAGAGATGGGGCATAGGAGAAAGCTCAATCTACCCACAAAAGGCAAATGCCAAAAACATTCAAGAAAAGAATGAAAATGTTGTGGCAGTCACCAAACAAGAGCTCTTTGGGGTTATCCCAGCATGAGGGTGTATGGGTGCAGGCCACAAATGAGGGGTGATATATGATAAGGTTAGGGCTGTGAGATCTAAGATACGATTGATAGGAGGTTACAGCTACAGCTACAGTTGCAGTTGCAGGAGGATGGGTGTCTTCAAAAGGCTTTGAAGGGGGAACCTTTTGAGGAAATTTCTTACATGAAATATTGAAGAGTATTTTCTAGTAACAAAGAAATCTGAGGTCTCTTAAGATCGGGGAAGATTTCGGTATTCATTATTTTTATTTTACTTATCTTAGAAGTTTTCAACAAAATAGAAAAAATATTTCCAATATATTTCATCATATTCAAGAGAGCTCATGCCCTTAAAGCTTATATTTCTTTATACATATATTTTGCATATTTTTTCTACCAATATCTGGGAAGAGATTTTCGAGACTTTAGTTCTCTTTAATCCATTTTTTGTAAGGGCATTCAATGTTTCGTTGTGGTTCCAGTCGAAATAAAAGCTGACTTCTTTGTGGCTGTCAAGCCAGGCGAAAGTCAAGTTTAATTCATTATTAATATGCATATATATATATATGTATGTAAAACTGTATATAAAATCGAGAGAGGCCAGAGCATTGTCCCAACGCCCGAAAGTATGCAATGCAATTAATATGAGGCCCCCAAGCGGGAAAGAACTGGGGACAGGGACACATCAGAGAGCAAACACAACAATGGAGAAGAAAGGCAGGAGAACACTTAGGAAATCGCATTTCTTTCATTCATTTTTCGCACAGAACAATCCCCTAGGCTTAGGCCCAACTTCCTCCACTCCTTTGCCCACGACCAACCACCCCCCCCACCCCTCTGGTTTCACTGGTCTTTCGGTCTTAGGCTTACCCTTGAACCGGTTCATGTTCGAGCACTCCACAAATATCCTTCGTTGCCAACACATGCCAGCACATGCCACCCACCCTCTACCCTCTACCCTCTAACCCTCTAACCTCTGCAGGATGCACTCCCTTGGGGGCACCGCACCCCAACAATTGGAAACTTTTCCTTTTGGATTTGTGGGGTTTCCCCCCGTTTAGAATTTTTTGTTGTCTAATTAAATTTCTGCTGCTGTTGCTGCTGCTGCTGCTGGGGCATGCAGCCGTGGCAGCAGTTGCATACAGCATTTAAACAGCAACTCAAGCGGCAGCAGGCAGCAGGCCTCTGGCTCCTGGCTCCTGGCCTCCCCCCACATCCTTGGGGAACAACAATCCGTTGAGCACTTGAGAAAAAAAGCAGCAGAACCAAAAACCCTTCATCGTTGTAGGATGTATTTGCATTGCTCCTGCCACAAGCCCATCCTCCCTCTGGCACTGGCTCTGGCTGTGGCTATGACTCTCTGCTGATTTTCTGCCGCATTTTGTTGCATCCTTGCGGGAATTTCAAATGAAAGTAGCAGTGGAGTGGAAGAAGCAGCAGCAGCAACAGCAGCAGGAGGACCTGGCAGGACTGTTGCTTGCTGCAGAGGGAGCTTGGAAAAAAAATGGCAGCACCAGCAGCAGGAAAAAAATGTTGAAAAAAGTAATAAAGTCATTTAGATTTGCCAACGCTTGGGGTAGATATGCCACAGCAGCAGCAGCAGGTCCACCCAGTCACTGTGGTCCGCAGTTTGACAGGGACTGGGCAGTGTACCTGCCTGCAGTGGGGGCGGGGGGCCTCCTTCTTGTTTTTGCTCTCATTTTTATTTCTCCGTTAAGTTTGGATGTTAATGAACTCAGTCACCGGAGGGGGAGTAGGAGGACTGTAAAAAATATATATATTTCGTATGGCCCACCCCCTACCCTGTCTACCACTTGAACATTGGGTTTTGGTCGAGAGGTTTATGCAATTTCGCTTCGCATTTCTGGCACTTCATTTGGTTGCATGCCTCCAGTGTGCCGTGCCTACGCCGTGACTGGAGGAGAGTATAGCCACAGCCTCCCTCCAGCTCCCTTCAGCTCCCTCCAGCGCCCTCTGCCTATCATCAGATATGAATGGACTCTCTCTGCCACTCTGCCAGTGGGTGGCATCCATCCATCCAGCCATCGAGGCCTGGGCCTGGGCCTGGGCTGTTGTGCAGCTCATTAGCACGCCCGGATGAAGTAGATCGACCTGGATGAAAAAAACACAAACTATATGCCTGCCCCCCTACCACTACCCCTACCCCACAAGCTCTCTTTCACTCCCTCCTTGCCCACTAGAAAAACTCTTCTTCGGGTTTGTTATTTTAATTTGAGGGCTGAGTTCAGAGTTTGTTCGGATAGTTTCTAATTATTTATGCACAAAAGAATTACTCTACTCTACTCTGCCACGGGATGGATACCTTGCGCGGATACGCCGTGTGGCAGTGGCAGGTTAAGTGCGGGTTGCGGTTTGGTTTTCCAATCTCGAAGGTTGAAAGTTTTGGTTTTTCCTGCGATTAAGGTTAGTTTAGGTTAGTTTACGGCTTGGATTCGGTTAAGGAAGGTGCGATAGATAAAGGACATCTATTGTTCAATTTAACATGACATTTGCCAGACCCTTATCAATGTTGATAAGAACTTTTTCCAATATTTTGAGCGTGTCTACTCTTGTATACTTCTCTCTGCATTGCCCTCGAATCCCTCCGCGCTCTTGCTTTTTGACTCTTGTTGTGAATAGATCAGCTCATGCTTGGATTACTTGAAGTTGCTGTCGTCCGCTGTGGTGAGGACCATCCATGCTCTCGCAGCTCTCAGAGAGACAAGCGCTAGAAAGGGATGGCAAACGTTGTACGTTCTGCGCGCTTGCATGCACACTGACAAACAGATGGTCTTTGAAAGAGAGCAGATGTGGTGATGACACCACCTAAGAAGTAAATTCCCCTTGGATTAGATCGTTGTGCTATTCCGAATCTTAGACACGAAATCGCGTGCTTATTTAGGGCCTGGTTTTCAACAGATATATTCTATATAGAATAGGAGATGGGTGATAGCTAAGCTACAGTACTCAGACTCCTGCCAGTAGACTGTGGACGTGTGATATTTCCATAGGTTCTTGGGTTGAATTCTCTATTGCGTATTGCCATATCGAAATCTAGAGTTCAAGCTCTTTTGAGTACAGTTTCTGCTATAGTATTTCTCACCAGATCTACTGCCATAAATCTCTCTTTCATTGGCTGCTTCTGCTCCCTCTTTCTAACCCTCTATTTCTACGCCCTCTCCTTTCCTCTCCTTCCTCCTTCCTCCCAATCCCTTCCCTTCTCCCACAAAAAGCCAAGTGTTTGTTTGGGGCGTTTTGCCGTCGAGTGTGGATGTACTTTGTTGGGGGCTGATGGCTGATGTTGCTGTTTGTGTTTGTGTTTCTGTTGCATATGTTGCACTTGTTGTGGCTGTTGTTGCTGCTGCTTCTAGTGGATCTCCTCGCATACACAAATTAGTTATAATTATAGAGCTAAGTGCGAGAGGGAGAGGGAGTGAGAGAGGGGGGTGAGAGAGGAGCCCGAATGAATGGAAGAAATTAATTTCTCAATTGCATTTTGCCACGCATTTTATTGTCGGCGGCGGCGGAGCTGCAGTTGGAGTTGCAGTTGCCGTTTTCGGAGGCGGCAACCGAGACGAGGTGGGGGGCTGTCGGAGGGAATGTGGCAGTGGCAGTTGCAGGGGCGGGGAATGTGGCTCTGCTTGAAGTTTAGGGAGTCATTATCGGGTGTGTGGCGGTGCGGCGGTGCAACGGCGGCTGTGGCTGCGGCTGCGGCTCCGGCGGTGGCGGCTTATTTGGTGTCTGTAATTTGAAACGCTTCTCTGACTCGGAAAAACTGCTGCTGCAACTCTTGGCTTGGCTTGGCTGGGGTTGGCTCTTAGCTCTTGGCTTTAATTTCAGCTTTGCTAGCCAAAAGCGCCGCTAAATGTCTGAAGAATATTTCAAATCCACACGCAGTTTTCCCTACCTCCCTCCCTCCCTTACCAATTGCAGTTGCAGTTGCAGTTTCGCTGCGTTTCCGCTCGCATCGAGAATTGCGCCCGCGGCTATATTTTTGCCAGACGTCGTCCATAGACAGGGGCATAGGAATGGGTGGTGGCGGGGGGAGATGGGTGGGGGGGGGGAGTTACGAATACGACGACCATTATAAATGATGGTTATTTTATAATTGTGGAGTGTTCGGTTCGGTTAGGTTTCTGTTCTGCTCTGTTCTGCTCTTTTGCTGTTCTTTTCTTTGGCCATTGCATCCGCTGCAGACTGCAGTCGAAAAACGCATTTCGTGGCCATTTTTAATAGTCAAACCAAAGGAGAGGAATATAGTGAACCATAGAAGAGACTGAGACTGAGGAATACCCTGGAAAAATGATCCAATTCTAATGATACCCAATATTTACCACTGTGCCATATTTGAGTTTATTCTCTGCAGAAATCTCTGTAAAAATCGAAACCTGATCCAATCCTGATGATTTTTGGTAATTGGGTAGATGTAAGCCTTCTGTAAACCTATTCCAAATATGTGTCTTTTATCGTTTTAATTATGGCTACCACATCTATTCTATATAACAGTCGAAATGTACGAATTTTCCTATTGGAATATAGCACTATATAGATTCTAGATCACAGCAAGATCACTGTATGGTATACCAAAGATATATACTCTCTAGACTTTAGACTCTATATCCATGAGGAGTCGTCTCGATTTCGGGATCTAAGACCATTCCTTCCATCGAACACAACATATCCTTCGTGTTCCTTCAGATTAATGGGCATAAAAAGAGCTATAGATAGAGGAATAGCGGGGAAAAGGGAGGGCAGATATAGCGATACGGAGAGAGAGAGACAGACAGCAGAGAGCAGTATTGCCGCCAGCGACGTCAACATCAGCTCAGCAGCGGAGAGGCAGTAAATCCATCAAAGAGTTAATTGCCACATTGCCGCCAACTGACGATTGTTGCCCCCCGATGCCCCAATGCCCCCAAGGTTGCTGCTGCCACCGCTTCTTGCAGTTGCAGTTGCAATGGCAGTTGCAGTAGCCAAATGGCCAAAAGGCAAACGAAACTCTCGGCATCTGCAACTGCAACTGCGGAACGGTAGTTGAGCGCCAGAACCCGAGCCCGAGTCCGAGTCCGAGCCCCACCCCCTTGGGGCAGACAGCTGAAAAATGAGCCTAAATAAAAGCGTTTTGTGTTCCCAGGATCGAGAGAGAGAGATGGAGGACCTGAGAGGATCTCCCGAAACGTTGATTGAGATGAGAGAATGTTGCACAAAGGTGGGGCGGCGGCACGTGACCAAACAAAACGGAAACCTTGCAGCCTGGTGGTCCGTCTGCCACATGATAGGAATCACCGTGGCAGTGGCAGTGGCAGATAGAATTGTCAGCCACTTTATTTGCGGATTTCGGGGAAGATTGTATATTGCAGGGGAACCTGCAACTTGTATTAAGAGGGGACCGGGAGGGAGGGCACACCTACAATTTGTTGCTCTTGAAAATAATTGAGTAAAACTATCAACCAAATCCAAATGGAATCTTTCATTCATTCTGCTGCCCTCTCTCCGTATCTGCCCCACACTATCTCTATCTCTCTCTCTCTATCTGCCACTTGCCCCGCACTCAATCTCTCTCCCCCTCCCCCCCCCCCCGGGACTTGAGTACCATTTTCATTGTCTTTTCTTTTCATTCGAGGGAAGTTTCTTTTGGTCGTCACACACTGCGTATGAGTTATGCCGCCCTGTTTCCCCTCCTTTTGGGCTGCCACACTGCTTGACCCCCTTGTGGCCCTCCCACCTCCCCCCTTAGCATTCCGTGTGTCAAATGGCGCATGGCAGAGAAAATATTATACGCATTTGGATTTGGATTGCTTCTGGCAGTCCGCAGTCCGCAGTCCACGATCCCTCAGCACCCAGTCGTAGGGGCATTCGCATTCGCATTCGCATTTTCTATTTTCCATTTCAGCAATGCATTTGCATTGAATGGCAATTTCAGCATTTTTCGCCTCTGGACTTTGGCCCCCCATAAAACACAGAAGCGGAGGGAGGAGGCAGCGGAGAGGGAGGCAGGGGCATGCAAAGTGGGTGAATTGATGTGGCACCTTTGCTGGCGACGACTGGCAGGAGGAGGAGGAGGAGCAGGGGGAGAAGAAGGAGGTGGTGGTGGCGACTATATGGCCATAATTACAATCAAATTTTTAATGGCCCAAATGGCGCCGACAGCCAAAAGCAGCGGCTGTGGCAGTGGCAGGGGCAGGGGCAGGCAGTGTAGCAGCAGTGGCAACAGCCTGGACATGGCCAAGTGAGTCTTAAATATTTGTAATTGCTGATTTCATTGTGTCTTTCCTCGCATTTGGCTCCCGTTTACACTGGGGGAAATATGGGTAACGTTTCCCCATGTAGAATCTCTGCTAGAGAGAATTTTGAACGTCTTCGACAGATGAAGAGGTCGTCCCATTGCCCTTATTCTTAGCCTTAACCATTGTATTCTTTTTTTTATTATTCCCAAAAGGTTAAAATTAAATTAAATTTACATTAAAAGCTTTAGGGGGATTTTTTATAATTTCCCCAACAGTTGGTTCTCCTTTTCAGAACCCATTTTCAATTGTCTCCTTTTTCTTTCACTGTATCTGCACCACATGTTAAGATAGGTTAAGGGTTCATCTGAAGAATAACCACAAGGCAGGTCCACTTGAAGAGGGGGGTAGGGGGCTTCTGGAAGCCCACCCACCCATTCTGTCGGTGGCGGCACTTTGTTTATGTAATTGAAACCCTACTTGTGGGCTTTTTTCTGTGTTCTTTTGCTCGCAAAAGTTTTCGGCGCAACTACAAAGGACTCTCTCTCTACCGTTAACCCTTTCGTTCCCCCCTATTAACCCTTTTGCCTGTTTTGTGCCTAGAGTTGGACGCTGAGAAGGTAATTCAAGACCCTTTGCCTCCTGCCCCCATGGGGTCATTGACAGGAAGAGGAGCCAGGCAGCACTTTGATGTGACTTCTGCCTTCTGCTGGCCACCTTTTCTTTTGGTCAGTTTATAATTTAAATACTCTGCTGCTGCAGAACCTTAACTACAAATGATTTGCTGTTCTTAGGCTGGTTGTCACATTGGTCGGCATCGTTTGAAGCCTCGCCTCGCCGCTCAAATGATATTTGATATGTCTCTCTGCTCTGCTGGCGCCCTAAACCTCTCTCTCTCTGTCTCTCTGGGTGCCAGGGGTTCCTGGTTCCAGCCATGTGTGATTAAACTACAGGTAAACAATTGACCAGAAACGCAGGGAGGAGCGCAGGAGGATCAGCGGAGGAAGAGTTCAATAACTTGGCCAACAGACAGAGGCAGAGGCAGAGGAACCGCAGCAGACATGCATCCAAAGACAAACACAGAGGAGCCCCCGAAACGATGCCCAAAAAAAAAGCGACCACAAAACTAGGTGTGTCTGGAGGGTTCTGGCCATAACTGGAATGTGGCTCGATGGATGGCTGGGAGGGGAGGGGAGGGGCGTGGCTGGCACAAAAGGGCGCAGCGCAGCGCAGCCTGCTGCTGCTGTCTCTCCTCTCTTCTGCCGCATGCGTTTCCTTTTTGCAACTGCAACCTCGTGTTTATTTCCTCCGATTTGCTGAGTCAGACCTTGAAATGCCGCAGATGTCTGAAAGGTAAGGCCCATAGCTGCTGCTGTCCACCCCCCCTCTCAGCCTACCCTTCACGTGCCTCTTTTCACAGACACAGACACAGACGCAGACACAGACATGTTGCAAGGCAAACCAGATTGGGTTCGCTTTATATCTGCTTCCTCTGCTTTTTATGGTGCTCCATCCTATAAACAAAAATCAGGTTTTCTTTTTTATTTTTTTTTCCGTACGGCAAGGTCCTCTGCCGCAGTCTCCTCCTTCCCCCTCTCCGCTCTTCGGGCAAATGTAAAAATCTCAAAAAAAGAAAAATAAAACTTAAAAAAAAAATAATAATATCAAAAGTAACAGAGAAACGAGTTCTCTTCTCTTTCGCTCGCTGATCTGTTTCTCTGTTTCCCGGGGAGACTGGAGACTGAAGACTGGAGACTGGGGTCTGGGATTGGGAGTCTCTTTTGGTCTCTGGTCTCCGGCTTTCAGCTTAGAGTTTCAGCTTAAACCTCCACTGGCACTGGCATTGCGTGCCAAGAACTTGTCTTTTGGCCATGTCGAAATAATAAATGCATTTGGAATTAGAGACTCTTATGCCAATTACAAACAAAATGGTTTCAGGCCGCATTATCCTCAAACATTATGACAGCCACAGAGGATGAGGATGGAGGCTGAAGGCTGGATGTGATGTGGCAACAACACCAGGAAAAAACGCTCAAAAACTAGCACTCGAAAGAAAAGCTAAGCCAGCCGGGAAATCTGTCTGCAAAAGACAGTTGCAACTTGCAACACAACTGCAGGCTAAGTGGCTCTTAGACTGATTTGAAGATTAGATGCTGGGGGTTCCTTTTTAGGGCTCAGTGTTTCCCTCTGAACAGTTGGAGCAGCACTGCATGCACTGCCCTCCGATACATTGGATACATTGTATTTCTGTGGTAAAGTTGCAGCTATACTGGAGTTCCAATCACCAGAAAACTGTGAATATAACACAGATTGAGCTGCCATCAGTTTGAGAGCCACAGTTTGGTATTCCGCTTCTTAATGTGGTCTTTTTCTGAGGTTAATTTGGATCAGTTACCCTAAAACTGCTGAGCTGGCCAGAACAGTTACTCTGAAGCTGTGAAATCGCTTTCTTCTTCCTCTTCCCTTCTTCTGGGATTTCCTTGCTGCTGCATCTACTTCAGGGGTTTCCCTGTTCCATTTCTGCTCCTGCTAGGGGTTTCCCTGCTTTTAAATGCATTTTAAATTTCTCCCAGGACTTGCTCCCACTCCCGACCCCTACCACTGCTGCATTCTCCCCCCAATTAAGGAGAGTGCTGAATTCTTAGGCAGGGGCGTGGGTGGCACTGAGTTGAAGGGTAACTAAGGCTACATACAAATCTCCCTCTCGCTGCAATATTTTTTTCAAATGTCCCAACAGTGCGTGAAAATGAAAAATTATGAAAAAAATCACAAACACACACACACATGCACATGTACATATACAGAGCCACAGATGTAAGCATCGCATTGGAACTGCTGCAACATGCACCAAAGTGGCAGTGGCAGTGGCAGAGGCGGAGGCTGGGGCAGCGGCAGAGGCAAGAGTTCAACGTTCTTTGCGCAACATTGTGTTTTGTGCTTTCCGCTTATTTTGCGCCCCATTCCCCCTTGCCCTTCCCGTTGCATATACCCCCCCTCCCCATCACCAGTCACTCCACTCTCTCCTTCACTCGCTTATGCGTTGGCACACGCGCTGCACCTTTAAGTGCCCCAGAGGCAGCAGCAATGGCAGAGGAAGGAAGAGCAAAGCAGCGCCAAAGCAAATGGCAAAAGGAATACAAAAAAAAACCGAACATAACAGAACTCAAATGTAGCCGCATCTCTGCAACCGCCTCCTCCCGCTCCGCTCACCACTCTTTTGCAGTCTTCCTGCTGCTCTCTTTCTAGCTACGTCTATCCCTTTCTAACAGCTATCATAAAAGACAGTTTTTGCCTCTCTGCTTATTTATGTTGCCTTGCATTTGGTCTATCTCTATCCTGCGTCTCTCATCCTCCTCTTTTCCTCTGCTGATTGCAATGCTCCAACGCAGGTTACATTTATGCAGACAAGGTAACGCACTGCAAGAGAGTGTTCTCATGCATCCGTAGCATAAAGAGCGCCAGATGGGAGAGCGAATGCACCGTTGAATGTAATATACCCTGGGCTGATTCCCTTGCTCTAAGCACAGCTGCTCTCTCCCTCTCTCCTGCTCCCTGCTCTGTCTGCGTCGCTGTCTGCGTTGGCGTCTCGTCGCTGCCCTTTAGCTTTGACGCTGGCCCCGCTGCCGCTACCCCTGCCCGTCGTCCCCGTCGTCGTCACCGCCTACTGTTAATGTTTCACGTTTCCCGTTATCCACCATCCGTTTTACGGTTAATCGGGCATCTAGCACCTGATCTCTCTGTTCTAGGGAGCAGCAGCTGCGAGGGGCAGACGGACCCAATTACGATTATGGCCAAAAGTGTGGTTAACTGTCATCAAGTGGGCGGAACGTAGCCCACAGTTTTGTAGGCGTTAATTAAGGATAGTTTGCAGTTTAAAGAAAGCTTTCTATGCGGAAAAGAAAGAGATGATTATCAGAGAGGGTAGGGGGAGTTCTTTTCAGATAGATGCTTCTGAAGATTACAAGAAGGTACGTTTGAATGGGTGAAAGGTTTCTCCGAGATTTTGAGGATTATAATTAGGGAAGGGCACTTGTACTTGAGAGAAAAGACATCTTTAAGTGAATGTTTCCATAAAAAAAAGAGTTTCAAGGAGATGTTCCTCTGAAATGCCTGGTACTCATAGAATTTATTTGAATTGAATGTAATAAATGTAATATAATAAATGCATAATACTAAGAATGCATTTTCCCAGAAAGGATCTGTAATTTAAATAAGTTTCACCTGAGTAAGTGTACCAATTTATTTTGACCAGGTATATAGAATCTAGGAATTTTGATGTTGAGGCACGTGTGAGTCTTATGGTATTATCACTGGAAATGTACTCTCCATTAAATATTACGATTTTTAATTAGTAAATATTAACCCATAGTTTTTCTTCTACTGATTAATTAATGATTCTTCGCTGATTTAGTTGTGTCATGTAATTGATTGAATAAATCTCTTGCCGCACATTTATCACTCGGCCACATTCTCACATTAATCCCACACCGATACCAAATTGTACCGTAAATAGTTTTATGGCTCAACGAATTTCAGATTTGTGTTTTTGGTGTTTGGTGTTTACGGCCTGGCGTTAACCCTTTACGGACGACTGTCCAGTCTCCACCTCTCCCGCAGGCGGACGGACCAATGCTAATATGCTTTTAATGAGATGCCAAATTGTCACATTAAATTACGCGTGTCTATTAATAAATAATAAATTCATTTGCTGCAAATGAAGACACCTCCAAATACAGGGAACCAGAAAAAACGAAAACGAAACCAAACCAAACCGAAATGTATTTTTGGCTAGACAAGTTTTTTATGCCAGACGGAGGTCTGGGGCCATCATCGGCCCTCATCAGCCATGTGGGAGACTGATTAGCATACATAGATTGCCATGAGGCCGGGTCGATGCTGTTTTCTATATTGGAAACGAAACGAAATCAAGAGAGACACAAATCACAGAAATGTGGGAGGCTGCCGTTGCCTGGGTTGCATTTCTGACACAATTTTGATTTTTACGATATCCAAAAGATAGATTTTATCTGCCAGACATATATCTTAAAGGGCCACGGAGTGTGTTTTTGGATTTTGGTTTCTGATTTCTATTATTTGATGCCCTCTAGTTGGGGGTATTGTTGCTTTGGTTTGGTTTCTGTAATGCCAAAAGAGAGTTGTATCTCCAAGAGTATCCGAAACTTCGGTGCCACAAGGCCTACATTGCCACACATTTCCTATATTTTCTATATTTGTAATAGGCCTCTGACCCACACGATGGAGTTGACATTTGTTTTTTTCGAATATTTCTTATGTTTATAATTTATGGGATTTTCTGTCGCTTGGGCGGGTAGGCGGTGGTGGACTATGGAGTGAAGTGGATAGTGAGAGGGCCCTCATGCGGCTTCCCCCGAAATGGGTCACCCATTCTTTTGCCTTTGCGAACCCATCAACAAATAAAGTCTGCCCCACTTCCAGTGAATGGGGGATAGTTCATGATGATGCTGATGATTGCCTAACGATCCTTGGGGTTCCAGCGAAACCGCCGAAATCAAATAGCATTCAAAACAAGTTCAACAACGAATTGAATGGAACTGAACGGAGCGACATTCATTCGTTGCCTTGCCTTGGCTTGGCTTGGCTGTAATTCAATCGACAATCCAGCAAATGGCCTATGAATGGAGACTGCAGACTCCACTCTCCGTTTTTCTGTTCCTGGAAGCTGGACATGGACAACGGTGCGTGGCGGCCTCGGCCTGTTGTTGTCGTCGTTATATGCTGTGCCAGCATCATCATCATCAAAGCACAAACATCTCAGCAAACCCAAAAAAAAAAACCAAAAAAAAACTGAACCAAACTCGATTCCCGAACCCGCGACGATCTATCCGTTCATCCGCAGACGGGGGGATTGTGAAAAACAAAAGACAAACAATTCCGGGAACGGCATTGAGCCAAATCCCAAAAAAATAAAGCCAGACATAGACTTCCACTACAAAACACTCCCCCCACTCCCCACGCCTCCCATTCTGCCAACCCTTTTGCCATGTTTTCTTGTATTTGTCTGTCTCTCTGTCGGTCTATCTGTCTGTCTGTCTGTTTGTCTGTCTGTTTGTCTGTCTGTCTGTCGGATGGCGGAATGCCGAATGCTGAGACAGCGAAAAAAACAAATTCCTAGGCAAAAGACATCCAAATGGTTTTATTTCCACTTCTTTTGTTGACGTTGCTTCGATAGGTACGGAAATGATTGGTTTGTGGAGGAGTTCTGAACACTAGATGGTGCGGGGGAAGGTACATACATACATATATGAAGGGATAGGTTGTACTTTTAAGGTTTTTACCGACAAATTTTAGGTTTCTAGAAAAAATGTTATCGTAACTTCAAACTGTATTCTAATTTAGGATGTTGATAAAATGTTTATATTTCTATCCAAACTTATAAGAACAACTCAAAAGGAACCCAAGATTCTATACATCTATTCCTTAAATATTCTCATTGAATATCATCTCGGATACAATTTCATATTCCATTTTATTTACAATTTCTACAACATATATGTATTTCTCATACGATTCATACGATAAATGGTTTATATATGTACACTATGAGATCCCAAATACCATACCAGTGCTCATGGAACCCATTCCAAATTTGAATAAAAGTTTGGGAAACCACATTCTAATTCGTAATTTTGGGGCCAGAAGTTTCTCAAACAAAAAGTTGTGCTCGTATAAAACTGTAACATTGTAGCATCGCATCCATGCCCCCTCCACAACTCAACTACAGACATTGTAGCATTTCCTTCAGTTGTTCCTAATTCCACAAGTAATTCCCACATATACCATATAGTATGTACAATGTTGAGAATTATCCCCTCATACAATGTTGGGAAAAAGTTCTCATATTCTCGGTTTGTGTGCGTTTCCCGGAACGCACGTGTGCCCAAAAACTATGAACAAACTAAGGATAGGATATTCCGTTTCATATCACGTGGCATTCCAGGGGTCGTTTGTCACAGTGAGAGAGAGGGGGGCGGCGCACGGTGGGATCTCGTATCGGATCTCCAGACTTAGCTCATTTGCAAATTAAAAGCGCCGCCGTCTAGGGGGAGGAGGAGGTGGCGGTAAGACGAGGAGGCGCTGGCTAAAAGCGTCGACGTTGACAGAGAGTCACACAAAGCTGACAGCGGGGCAGATTGACCATATCCCCAATCCCCTCCCCTCGCCTCGCCACGCCTCTTCTCTGGTGCTGATGCCTGTTGCATGTGCGTCGTCGTCTCTGATGTTGTCGCTGCTCATTCATCACGTCGCAAAACTGAGGCTTAGACCTAGACGAATGCCTTGCCGCCCCTCTCCCGCTCTCTCGCTCCATGAACTGTACGACGTGTGTGGTCTTCGATACGTTCTCACTTCAGTATTTCTGTCACTGCTCTCTGACGCTGCCTTTCAGAGAGAGAGTGAGAGTACATTGATTTTGAGTACATGTTTGCAAATCAACGAAGGAAGTAGCTGTATTCCTATATCGCAAGCTCTGTAGGGTATTGTGAGCTTCGTCTAACCCGAAGCTAGCTTTCGCTTCTTCTTTGTCGCGTTGCTTGCAAAATGGCAGACAGACACGACGACGCGTAAAAACGCCGACGTCGTCACATGCTGGGAACAGAGGAAGAGCAGAGGCATCGGCAGAGGAGCAGCAGCAGCAGTGGGAAAAAAGTGTGAATTAGAAAATGCACTCTCAAAGCTTAAATGGACCGCTGCTGATAACGACAAAAGAAAAAAGAGTTGAGAAGAGAGGGAAGTCCGGCAGATTCCGGACCACACACGTTGCAATAATGTCTGGGGCAGCGACGACGAATCAATCTTGGGACCGTTTGTCACTGTCATCGGGATGGGGAGGGAGGGGAGACGAGATGGAGATGGAGAGGAAGCAAAAGCTGCAGCAGCTGAATCAACAGCAACATTGTTGCCGCAACATAAATTCAATATCCTGCAACTAATGCACGCAATGTTTCATATACAATTCGCCCATGGGGGCCAACTGTGCAACATTGTTGTTGCATTTGTATGCTCTCTCGCTCTTACGTGTACAGTGGCTTCTTTCGCTCGTTTGCACTCTCTCTCCCTCTCTTTCTCAATTTGTACGCTTCATCAATAAAAATAACTTTGAAAGCGACAGCGCTGCCCGGGCAGAGAGCAGTGGAGGAGCATGGATCGAAGCAAAGAGGAAATGGTGGAGAGGAGAGCACACACCGGAGACAGTGCTGGAGGGGATCAAAAGAGAAGAGAGCGTAGCGAGCGAGCGAGGCAGACAAACTGTCTCGCGTTTGGAATCTGGCGGCATATTTGTGTGGGCTGGAAATGGATTGGAATGGGAAATGCGCAGGGGAATGGGATAGGGAAGGGGAATATGCTGCATATGTGGCGTATGCGCGAGGTCAATATAAAGTCACGCTTGAGGCATGCCCATGCATGCCAGAGCAGGGGTTGTACAGTGAAACCTTAACTGAAAGATCTTTGATTTCAGATCTCTTATATTGCGAGCTTTGCTCCTACCACAGGAGTACTCACTATTTGCCTTTCGCTATCGCGCACACTTAACCCCCTAGTGGCACACAATTAACCCCCTCCCTACCACATACATGTATGTATGGTAGAGTGGGAGGGGGAGAGTGTCAACACCCACAATGAGAAATGAGAGAAAAAAAAAACACACAACTTTGAAACGGAATAAAACCACCAACTCGCTCCAATTACACAGCCGAACTTCAAGCGGAGCCCGCGCGACCCGACCGGACCAGATCGGACCAGACCGGGGTAGGGCGTGGCATTGTCCAGAGTCGGCTCCATGTCTTTGATGCTGATTGAAGTTGTCAGTCCGTGAGGCACTGTGGCAGTGCCGCGCCGCCTTGAAGCGCGAGCGACACGTAATATAAACAAAATGCAAACAAAAAAAAAACCAAAAAAACTTTTTTGCGCCAAAAAGAAAGGAATACGAAAAGGCCCATAGTTTGTGAGGAGAGGTGGGTGGGGCGTGGCGTGGCCTGGCGGCTGGTAAGGGGCATGTGGAGGCGGTGGTAAGCAGGCCAAAAAAAAAAAAAACACAAAGGCATGCGAAATGGGCATGTCAGTCATGAAGTACGTCAGTCATGAGGTCCGTCAGTCCGTTCGTCTGTCAGTCACTCAGAGACCCCGCGCCAGACCCAATCCCGTCTCTGTCCGTCACTCAACGTTCGTTTGGTTGTGGAGCGGACACTGCCCAGGGACGATGGCCCTGCCCCACGCCCACAACTCCGTTAACGCCCAGGCCACCCCCCCATCCCAACATTCACCCCCCACCCCCACACTCCTTCTCTTAACCTTTTATTTTGGCATGCACAAAGCGCAAAAAGGCAAACAAAAGAGCTTTGAGCTTTTCACTGATGTGTGTGTGTGTGTGTGTGTGTGTTTGAGGAGTGCTCACTGTACTTTGGTAATTCAATATGAGATGGCCCCCAACCACCCCCCTACCACATGCAGTGGCCAAAACAAAAGACCAACGGCCCAGGGGTCGAACTCCACTTTGAGCCCTTTTTGAGCATCGGCTCTCCTCAGCAGGCAGCAGAAGCAGCAGGCGGGGGTGGGGGTGATGGTGGGTGCTTAATGAATGCATTTAAAAATCTGTTTTGTGTTCAAAGGACTCTGAGGAGGACAAGGCGAGTGATTGACTGCGGACTGCGGAGTGGTGTAACCAATTTAATGATTAATTTAAATTTAATTAAAAGTTCAGTAAAACAAACCATCGATAAAAGATAAGGGTTTTGACAGAGAAAATCATAGTTTTTTATGGTTCTTCCAAAAAACTCCCCAGAACAAAAACATACAATCTTTTTCCTATGGAGGTATTGATGCTAATCGATAATAAAAAAATCCATTTATCGGAATGCAATTCTGTCAATGTGATATTCATGGATTTTTAGGTAGATTTTATTCTTAAAAAGAAATATTGTAATTTGTAAGAGAGAGCATAAATTGCAATTAGAGTTTCAATGAAAAGTAAAGTTAGTTTACTAAATCGATACTCGATCTTGATACTCATTAGAATACCATTTGAAAACAGGTGAAAAACTCTTCATATTCATAAATATGACAACATATATTTCTAGGCATTCCATAAACAACCCGTTTATATATCTTTCTGTGCAAAATCGGTTTTCCAATTCTAAAAATATTCGATTTCATCTCGACTTTTGCTTATTTCATGACTTGTCAATCAAGGACATTACCGATTCGATTGACATTCAGCTTCAAGTTCATCCAACCATCCAGCCCCTCCCCCCGCCCCTATCGCACCTCAAGGCAGCACCAGCCACCATCCATCCATCCATTCACATGCATTATTCAACGCCACAGATGAAAAGTTATTCCCCAATCTCTGCAACAAAGTTGACGGATAACCAGATACAGATACGAGTACGCGTACGAGTATATATGACAGGAGAAGGGGTAGGCAGGGGCACAGCAACGATTGCGGGTGGCAATGGATTTCGTGGAAGGGAAAAACCTTTCGTGATGCACTCGCTTTTGGCAGCATTTAATTTGACAGACATCGCTTGTGACGAGCAGAGGAGGAGTTGTGCTGCCACTGTGGTAAGCCAACAGAGACATTATCGTGGCAAGTAGCAGCAGCAGCAGCAACACAGTGGCTGTCTTCAGTTAGTGGCTGCACTTGCTGGGAAGACACTACACTGAGAGAACAAAAACACAACTGGCGACAGAAGGAGAATTTACTCTCTTTTTGGGGGATATCTATCAGCATACCAAAGATCATCCATCAGATGTTTCCATATTATTTTTAAAAGTCTTCATAAGGTTTTTCCTACTTAATTTTTTTCCGCAGTGCTAAATGGTGCTCCCTCCTCCGTGTCGCTGTTGCAGTTGCAGTTGCAAGTTGAAGTTTCCATATTTGGCAACACAGAGCATTTGGCGCGGAGCAATTAAAATTACAAAAGCATTTAAGACTCGGCTTCGTTTGTTGTCTGTCTGTCTGTCTGTCTGTCCGACGTTCGGTCGTCGGTCGGTGTCTCTCTGAAGAACAGAACTCGTTGGGTACTCCTCTGGCGGCTCTGGCTGCACACGATTATTTTCCATTTAATTAATTTATAGCAAAACTTTTGCCAGAACAAAAGCAACAACATTATCATCATCCACAGCCATCCACATGAACCACATGAAAATATAATTGCTTGAGGCACGATGCCGCATTTTGATGTAAATGCCTCAAGTCGTTAGCGGAGACGCGAGACGGATACGGGAGACTCTCGTCTCGTCTCAGCCCGGCTTGGCATCAGTTTCAGTTTCAGTTTCAATTTCAGTTTCCATTTCAATTTCTGTTTCAGCTGCAGTTCCAGTTCCAGTTCCAGTGCCAGACGGCAGTCAGTCGGCAGTCAGTCGGCAGTCAGTCGGAGACAACAAACGGAGCCCCCAGACCCAGACTCGAAGATGGAGGAGCCTCGTTATGACAGCGACAGTGACTCGGAGATGACGCGTGGGTCACACCCCCACCCCCACCCCCGCCCACACCCAGCACTACCCATGGAGCCGAGACCGACCCCCCCCCCCCCCTGCCTGTGCCGTCTTTGGTGATAATTAGACAACGTTTTACATGCTACAACTTACTAGCACAGGTGATGCCCATTTGCAGTGACCTTCAATGCGAGTGCTGCCACAGAAACAGAGACCGATTTTGCATACCTGCAATGAGAAAGATAGAGATATGGTTTGCACATTAGTCACAAGAATTGGCATTGGCATTTGAGATCTAGAAACTACTTATCAAGCCATCATTTGCGACTTGCCAATCATTCGTAATTGGCATTCGTTCGGCAGTTGGCTAAAGATTTTTGGCTTTGCTGTGGGGTAACGCGAAATGGGGAGTACTCTTTGAATATTAGATATGGATTAAGGATTAAAGGGTACCATAGATACTACGATTTGCTATGCTTTTGATGGATGGATATATTTTATGGTACTAGAATTTTTTAAACTGATACAACAGAGAAAGAACTACGCAAAATATAATGGTAAAATAGTGATTAAAAAAAATATACTGTAGAAATGTAGAAGTGAATATAAATAGTAGTCGAAGGGCTAATTTTAGTAGAAAAATTAAGAAATAAGGGAAAAGAAAAAGAAGAGAAGAATAATGAGAGATATTTCATTACAATTCAGATCTCCGTATCTGTACTCACATACAAATAGTACTTATCTATCAGATATGTTGTATCAACATTATTAAAATTTTTAAGTAGCATTTGTTCTAAGAAATGTGAGATCTTCCACTGCTCACTCGAGATATCTATCTCTCTCTCTCTCTCTCTCTCTTTAAACTCCCTACTCTTTTGTATGCCTTAACGAAACACTTCAGCATTATTATAGCACCCTCTTAAAAGTTAAAGTACATAATTTTGTTCGAAAAATAATTCAACATTGAGTCAAAATTGGACCTCCCCTCACGCCACACAACAGCAAGAAAAAACCCCCACAGAAAAAGCGGTAAAAAATCAACTACACGCCCCAAAAACAATCAGAACCAATTAACCGAAAATTGAACAATCGAGCAATGAGCAATGTGGCATGGGGCATGGGGCACGGGGCACGGGGCACGGGACTGCAGGGGCAATGGGCTTAGAGGCTGGAGGCTGGAAGCTGGAGGAGATCTAAGCTAATTGCCAATCGACAGAATGTTAACCCAGACAGTTTGACGACGAGGCAGCCACAGCCACAGTCACAGTCACATCCACAGCCACACACAGCATGCGGCATTGTGGCATGGGGCAGTTGCTCATTTTGCATGCAACTCTGACTAATTTATGTGCGGATTGGAGTCTTGGGCAGCGGCTTGTGGCAGGCACTGGGACTCCAATGCCTGACCTCGTCGCATTGCCCACTTAGAGTGCAACTTCGACTTCGACTCCGATTCCGCCTGCAACTTCGACTTCCACTCCGTCTCCGACTTCGACTTCGACTTGGACTTCGCGGTGGTGAACTGCAGTCAATGCCACACGCGGGGGCATGGGGCGGGGGTATTGGGGATCTGCCCCTCGTTGCGCTTGAGCGCTTTTCTTGGCTTTCGGATTTTCCTTGGGTTTCCTGCTGTGGCTGCCACATGAGCTCCGGCTCTGGCTCTGCCTCTGCCTGCCTCTAAGCTTTGAGGCGTGGGTGTCGTTTGTTGGGTTTGGTCTTCGTGCTCTCTAACTGTTTTTGCGCTGCTCGTGCCAACAATGCCAGCCGCAAAAAAAGGCACAAAAATAAAGGTCCGAATGGGTACTCGACTGAGGGATACCCTCGTTAATCAGATGTATTTTTTGTAGATACGATTAGTAGGAGAATATTCTATAATAGGTACTCCAAATACGCGCTAAATATTTGAATCTCTTGAAAATCATTAAAATATTGTGAAAAATATATGGGCGTATTTTATAAGATTATTTTTGGCTATGTATATTCATCCGATTGAGATGATTTTGAGAATTTAGGTAATTAATAGCTTGAAATAGCCATCTGCCAAATATGAGATTTATATCTTTAAAATTATATTCCATGGCTGGATTTCCACCTGTTATATTCATCCAATATATGTTGGATGCGCGAATCTCGAAATGGTTATATAGAGTACATTTCCTATGGGTTTAACGGTTCCTCTACCTTTTATAATTTGATCGATAATACCGATCTCCATCACAGATATACATATATGTAGATAGATATATACTCTATAAGCTTTGCCTGTCACGAATACCATCTCCCTTCTATTCTCTAAAGTACAGGGTATCAAATACGAGAGAAACGAGAACTCGTAGACAATTATAATTTGACGTTTTGATTTGGCACTGGCACTGGCACAGGCACATGTGGTACCAGTGGGTGGCAGGGAGGGGGGACGGGGTTTCGGCGTGTTTCTGTCTTTGGCTTAGACTTTATTTAACTTTATTTGAGCTGTGGCTTTGGCTTTTCTGGCCCGTTCGATTGTGGTTGTGGCCGTTGTTTCTCGTCGGCGGTTGCATATCCATGTCATTGACAGCTCCGAATGGTCCGAACGGTCCGAAATATCTTTGAGTGTTTAACTATTTGTTTGTTTTCGTGCAACTTGGACACAGCCACAGACACTCACACTCACACTGACACACACGGAGCGGCAAAGGAATTATGTTTCAAGGTTCTGCTTAGTGGGAGAGACACCCAGGCAGCAGTTTCTTTAGGTTTCTGTTGTTGTTGTGGCGCTGGTGGTGGTGGGTGCAACATATTTGAGAGATGAAGTAATGCAATTTTTGATATATGAAATACAATGTATGGCAAGAGTGGGGCGAAAATGGGGTACTTATTTCAAGGAGAGCTACGAGATATATGGGTAATTGGATTGGATAATGGGAATGATCTTCAGACTGGAACAATTTATATTCAAAGTTAAAGAAAGTGTCTGCCAAAGATTCATCAAAAATAAATAATGGAAAATATTCCATGAATCTATCTTTTATATAAATATGAAAGAGTTAAATATTTTCTAGAAAGAGATTAGATTGGAGTTTCGTTTTCAGTAGAATCAAGAACTTCCAAATAGAAACTACGACCGAGGGGCACTGCTGCATGACGCGCCACACGTGGTAATTCCTTTCAATTTATCTCCCATAAGTATTCCGAATAAATCCCTTAAAAACATCTGGTGCTAGTCGGCACTTCTCCGACCCATTCTCTGCCAAAATCTCTTGGTAATTATGCATTTTGTATCTTTCAGTTTGCTGCTCATTCGCAGGAGTACAAGTCATTATTGGCCTATGTCCAACCCGGTAATAAACTCCCCGTTGACAGTTGCAAATGTTGCATGTGCCTCCATCCTATCCTCCACCCCGCTGCCCGTGTCACATATAGAAATTGTATTTTGTTCTGGTTTTTGTATAAACTTCCGCATTTTGGGGGCGCGCTCATTCAAGAAGTCCATCGTCAGCGTCAGGCTCTCCTCAGAATACAAGCTGCCCCCCCTCATCATACATACATACATACATATGTACGAGTATGTATGTTTGCTTTGCTTGCCACAGATTTGTTGCAAATGATAGAACTTGAGCCAATATTTACATATACTCGAGCACCACACACACACACACACACACACACACACACACAGAACGAACGACGGAACGAAAGAACTGAGAGATGAGGCTAAAGAACTGAGCAATGGAGAGATAGATCTTATGGAAACAACGGCAGAAAATTGTCTTATATTTGCGCTACAATTCCCCCTCCCTCACCACCACCACAAGAAGTAGAGAGGGGGTGGGGAGAGGGGTGAGGGGTGAGACACAAGTCGTGTTACTGGCGGCTACTCCAAAACTCATTCCAAGAAACGAAAAATTATACCAAAGAGTTAATTTTTTGCTCTGGTTTTTTTTTCTTTTTCTTTTCCTTTTTTTTTGATTTACTTTTCGAAAGGGTATTAGGATTTGCAAGAGACGTTTGTAGCTTTTCCGATCCTATAGAGATAGATATCCTGTAACAAATTTTTCAATCTAGTCTGGAGTCTATTTCTAGGGAAAAAGCTCCTCAACATTCATGAATTTTACTTGGAACAATCAAGTATTGATTGCATTGATATGCATTGAAGTATCGAAGTATCTGGATTTATATGTTATCTTTCATTTGTGAAAGTTTTCTGCTTTATTTAAATTAAAATTTATAAATTATATTCTAAAATAATTCTAGAAAGAAAATAAACATTTTATTATGATCTGATTACATTTTATTATATTATGATTTATATCCTTCGGATCGAGATGATTTTTTGAAATTAGGCAGAAAGTAGCTTGAACCTCGATTGAAGTATGTTAGCTAAGACCGTTGGAAAAACAATGGAAAATTATGTGCTTCTCAATATATTTCAATCAATCTTTACGGACTTAATTTTAATATTTCGATGGAGAATATTTGATGAAAAATAAATAAAAAATCAATCAATCTTTACGGATTTTATTTTGATATTTCGATGGAGAAATATAGTTATATACATAGTTCCTCCACAGGAATGAATTGAAAAATAATTGAAATCTTAATAATAATATAAAATAATTAATTGAACAAAATTTCAACCCAATCGCATGACTATATCATGAAATCATAGGTAATAAATACGTTTAAGGGTATTTAATGTTCCGACTGTAAAGAAATTACTACTTTCTGATTTTTCTTTTCATTTTCCGCTAGGAAAATAAGCTGGCAGCCATGAAAGCAGAGGGGGGGCGGTGGAATGGAGTTATGGGTGGGGTCTAGAGACAGCGACAGCCACAGCCACAGCCGGAGAGACGATGGAAGATGACGAGTACAAATGTGCGATTTAAATGAGGAACAGGAGCAGCAGCAGCAGCAGCAGCAGGAGCAGAAAGGAGTCTTGCCTCAAACGGAGCCTACAGCTGCCATGTGTCATAGAGAATGAAAGAAAAAGAGAGTTGCAGAGCTGCAGAGAAATCAAGTCAGTAGCATGCCTCCGAGTGTTGCAATTAGCTGCAAACTGCAATCAGTTTTGCTTCAGAGAAGAAGCCTTCCTCAGGCCCAAACACACACACAAAAAGAGTCTTTCTTTCTTTCTTTCTTTCTTTCTGCTCCTACATCTCCATTAAATCTGATGGCAGAGACTTTTCCAGCTTTCCCACCTTCCCGCCCGCCCGCTTTTCTTTTCTGTGTGTTTCTGTTCAGGTGCGTGACGTGACGTTCATTTCAATTGGACAGCCCGAGCGTCATTAGGGGCAGCCACGCCCCCAACCTGCCACATAACCTTGGCAGCCGCAAGAAAATGACAAATCTCACAGTTTTGCCCGGGCAAAACATCAAAAAACAATGCCGCCATCGGAGAGCCGCGGGAGCGGGAGCGAGAGCTGACACTTGTCCAACGCCAATCCGCAAGCCGCAATCTCAATCTCAATCATGGAACAGAACCACAGCCGACAGCACACGGAGCTACGTACGTACGTACGTACCACACTTGACCACATTCAAATCGAACGGCAGGCTTATTAATAATTATGACAATGCCTTCGAGAGCATGCCACTCTCAGGAATGTCACTGCAACAGCGACAGCAGCAGCAGCAGCAACAGCAGCAAACCACAGCAGCAGCGACCAGCCACAATGGCGACGACGACGACTGCCCACGATCAAATCACTTTGGCCCTGCTGCCTACCCCCTGCCACACTGGGAGAAATTCAAGCGGGATTATGGAGTAATATTGGAAGGTCAAGATGATGGCAAGAGATGATAGTAAGAGAATGTTGGCTTTAACTAAAAGAAGATGAAAATACAAGATAATGGATTGAGTAATGGATCAATAGGAAGATAGACTTGTCATCGATTGAAAATCATATCTAAACCATGAGTAAATAAAGATTGATTGAGTGCCAGATGGATGAATATAAAGCCACTTACATATTATAGATTAACGAAGATAATTCGATTGTGGAAAATTATAGAAAACACTTGGAGAATGCAAAGAAGTTTAACGAAGAAAATTAGCTGTGTGTAAGCTGTGTTTGAATTCCGTACAATGATTCTCGAACTTTTCAAATTTCAACACACTTCAAGCACAGACTCTTCCAATTTTGATAGCAGCCAAAGTTCACTTTTCCACCCACATTTTCCACGAGTGTAGCCCGCAGTGCTTGCAACTGTGAGGCAGTGGCAGTGGCACCACTGGCGATTGTCACACGACCACGAACTACCACAGAGAGAGAGCGAAAGAGAGAGACTCCAAGACTCTCGAGTACAATAAGCTTTTGCCGCAGTCTGTCGCTGTTGTTGCACGTTGCACGTTGACCGCTTTTGATCGTGACCACCATTGTGGTTGCCGCCTCGTAAACACGCCAAGAGAGCCCCGCAGCCACCCGCTCCTCCTCCGGCCAGTAGTAGACCCCGGGAGCGACCCCAAGATGTGGCCAAGTTTATGCGACAATGCATTTATAAAGTTTTCAACGCTTATTTACGATCTGATCGTCGCGCCTCCGCCACACAGATACACAGACACAGAGACACCACCGCCCCCGCACTCACTCACTTATCGATTGAAGATCTCTCTCTCTCTCTCCCCCCTCACGCTTTCCACGCTTTCCTTTGTATCTGTATCTCGGTATCTTGGTATCTCTGTCTCTAAAGCCAGGCGGTAAAGGTAGAGGCGCTCAGGCAAGACGCCGCCTAAGCTCTGTTCACCTTCGAGTCAGTGAAGCCATGCCTGACCCTTCATGCTGGCTTTTCCCATTTCCCTTCACCTTTTTCCCCTTCATACGCATATGAGGAGCAGCTGTCAAAAGCCGCCTGTGGATGATGCACTTCCTCCTGCTACACATCTCATCCTCTGGAGAGTTAGAAGTGCGTGAGGGCGAAATTGCTTTATGATCAAGAAAAATTTGCATTTCAGCGATAAGAAAGACACGGGAAAGGGCTTTATGGAAAGGGGAAAGGGCCATATAGATGAAAGAAAGATATGGACTCAAGTTGTACTCAAGTGGAACCTAAACCAAGGGGTTCCTTAGGGTAAGGTTAATCCCAGCATTGCTACGTTCCAAATGGTTCAAAAGTGATGTATAACTGACTTGAAACGGTAATTAAACTTCAAGGAAATAAACATTCAAGATACAACTAAATGAAGACACACCATAACCATAAGATATAGATAGAAAGATACAACCAAGAACTTGCCACTTACTTGATATATTAATTAGACAAGTATTTAAAATATTTATTTTCAAATAAGATTAAATACCGACCGAATGCCGCTACTGCATGACGCGTGAAGCACGTACTTGCTCCCATAACTGGACTAAAACTGAAGGAAAGTTGATCAGAATGAAACTAAAATAACACGAAATTGATCAAAACTGATCGGAATGGAACTAAAATATCACGAAATGGATCGAAATCGATCAGAATGGAAATAGAATAACACGGAATTAATCAAAATTGATCAGAATGGAACTCAAATATCCTAGAACTCATCAAAATTTGTCAGAATGGAGCTAAAATAGCACGAAATTGATCAAAACTGATCAGAATCGAACTAGAAAATCACGGAACTGCTAAAATCGATCAGAAAGGAACTAAAATAGACGAAATTGATCAAAACTGATCGAACTAAAATATAAATAGATCAGAATGGAAATAAAATAACTCGGAATTGATATCAAATTGATCAGAATCCAACTAAAAAATATGACGGAATTGTTCAAAAGTGATCGTAATCGAAACAAAATATTCCAGAATTGATCGAAATTGTTCAGAATAATACTAATAATAATACGAAATTGAAAAATGTATCATAATGGAACTAACATAATACGGAATGAAAAAATAACTAAAATAGAATACACAACCTGTTCGGACTTTTCATATTTTCGGAATGTTAAGCTGCAATTCCACAACACAATGGAACCAATAGCCTTTAGGCTATATAATTATTACTCTATTTCCCCATTGAACTGTTCATTCCCACAAACTATGTCTGTATGATTTTTCCTTTCGTCACCGCTTTAAAGATTTCGCTCTAAGATTTCTGTCAATCGATTAGAGATATCGTCGTTGATACATTGCATTGTTCCTTGCAGTGTCGGCACTTGATTGTTGGACCCCCACAAAAGACTCTTGAGCGGCTTACGAGAGGGAGGTAAGCGCCTATCGGTGCTGCCGGTCATCGAGCAATGGCGGGGGGTGGGGGGGTGCTGGGGTGGGTTGGCTTAGAACTTGGAAGCCAACATGAATGAATGGCTAATTAAAGTTGCCAGCTATGCTGATAAACGGGGGAGTTGTACATGGTTGGGAGTGGCTGTGGTAGTGGCAGTGGCAGCCATCAAGAAGGCAGCCCCCAAGTGAACAACTTAATTAATGTTATTTATCGATGCGGAATATCTGCACTCTGCACTCCTGCAGCTCCGAGAAGCCCAAGTCGCAGCCCCACCCCAAAGCAGGCTCCCCTCCGTGTCAGCAACAACAACAACAGTAAATCATTTGACCATGCGGAAATGCTAATTAAAGTAAATAATAAAAGGCGATCGACTCTTAGGCCAGGAATTGCAGTTGCAAGCCATTCTAAATAGAAGAAGACAAAACCCTCCCCCCCCCGCCCCAGGCAGGGCGACAGGCGGTGGCGGCGGCGTCTGTGATTAGCCAAAGAACAGTAATTTTCCTGGCGACGACTACGACGACGAAGACGACGACATGGTCGTCGTGGAATGGGAGTTGGAGTTGAAGACCTCAAGCTGGAAGCTGGACCATTCACCTGCTCTCATCATTAGATGGGGCGTGTCCTTGAGCCTGCGGCATCGTCTGCAGCGCGTCTTTTTTAACTGAATCGCCTAAGCATCGCCTATGCATCGCCCTGCTATAATGAACTGCCATTGTCGTGTGTTGAACTCTAAAGAAGCAACAGAAAGGAAGGCTACACTGCAAAAAACACATAAGATATTTTCCGTGATGTATTTTGGATCTTCTACGAAAGATACGCGGCTTTCCCCATGGAAGGAAACAAATATTTGTTTATATATGATTTGCAGGAAACTATTACGATAATACGCGAGAATTGCATGAGAATTCCAAATTTTTGACTTGCCTGGGAATGATTAAAATAGGTTGAGTGGGATAGATTGGAAGGGATCCCCAAGATCACTAAAATATGCCTGAGATATATGGAAAAATGCTAGACCTGAATAGGATGATTTGAAATGACTGGATAGATATATGATTGATTTATATTGGGATACTCTTAGAAAGTTTTTTTAGCCTAGAATCAAAATCGATTCAAAGAGATACCTTACAAATGTAAAAATATTGAGCTAAGACCATTAAGAAGATAATTGTATAGTTTTTTGTTACAGTTAAAGATGGATAAAGCTTCAGATTAGGATAGATTTAGGACAAAACACTTGTTTTCGGCTAAAATGAGACTAGAAACGACCATAGATAGTTCGGCTGTAATATTCCATTTTATGCATATTCACTTTTTTTTAGTGCATCCTGTCGTCCACCCATTAAAGCTATAGGCGTGGACTCCACTAGGGTGGAGTGGGCTGAAGAACTAGACTGGAGTAGGGGGGGGGGGGGGGGGGTTGAGGCCGTGGAGGCTGTGGAGGCCTGAGTGGGGAAATTTGAATGCCGCCTTGGCGCCCAGAAAAGCTGGCGGCGGCGCGTGGCGTGGCGTGGCGTGGCTTGGGTATGGCGCTTAGGAAAATGCTAAGGAACGAAGGAAGGCCGATGCTGAGGATGAAAAACCCCGGCGCCAATCTCCTAAGTAGACAGACAATTTTGTATTGGCCTTAACGGAGATATTGCACTCCTCTGCTCTTCTCCCTGTCTCCAAAGATACTCCTCCTTTGCTCCTTCTCTCTCTCTGTCTCTCTCTCTCCACTCTTTCTCTGTAGCTACTCTTTCTCTTTGGAACGGAAATCGCCTGTCAATTTGGTTTTCTACCAAGGAATTGTCGTGGCTCTGCGATCAGGTTAGTGGCGGCTGGCTGCTGGCGACTCTTGTGGCAAGTGGCAGTGGCAGTGGCAGTGGCACTGGGCAGTGGCAGTGGCAGGAAACGCGAATTGGGTTTCAGTTGATCTGTTGATCCGATTGAGGATTCCTAAGCCTGACACTTTTGTGCTGCAACATCGTGTGAAAATCTGCAGGGAACTTCCTGTTTTTATTAATTAAAAATAAAGATATGGCAACATATCTGATGCCAGATCTGAAGAGAGGTTTCTAATTAAAATAATTCATTATTTCTCTGGCTGAATTTCTGGACAATGCTATCATTACTGGGTACTGGGTGCACCCCGTCGATGCCCGATGGTTATCAGGTCAAGGCTCCGACTCCGACTCCGTCTCCGTCTCTGACTCCGGCTGTGGCTGTGGCTGTGGCTCTTTCTCTGTAATTAGTTTTCATTGCAAATATAACGAAGTTGAGTGCTTTCGGATCGTTCTACAAATTAGCCCTTGGAGGCAGGAGTCCGTCCGTCCGTCCATTCGATAGGCGACCGCTAATCCGCACCTTGCCCGAACGATGAACAAGGAAGTAAAACACACTGCTCTCTGGAGTGGAGTGGAGTGGAGTCGAGTCGGCTCTTTTTCCCCCATTTAATACTTGGCAATTTAATATGAAATTGTCGGCCAACTTTGGGCCGCCTTTAGACCTGAGACCCCAAGACTCTGGACTCTAGACTCTAGACTCCTCTCTTTTGCTTCGTTCAGGGTGCTGATAGCCTTGTCTAAGTGCTGCCATCAGTGGAGGTTCGCCTCTCCTTCTGCTGCCACTGCTGCTGCTTTTCCTTGAGCTGCTTCTGCTGCTGCCTCTGCCGCTGCTGCTGTCGATGATGTTGTTGCCACTGCAAGTGCAACTGTTAGTGCAACTGCAACTGCAACTACCGAATGGCAAGCAGGCAAGCAGGCTACCAGGCAACAGGCAACGACTTACAACTGCAACTCCTGCTGCCTACTTTAGCTCGCCAGATAATTTCAATCATTAATTTTGATTATGAACAAGCGTGGCCCCTGCCACAACGAAGGAAGGGGTGTGGAGTGGCGTGCCCTGGACATGGGGCATGCGGCATGCGGCATGGGGTGGTTGTGCCACGCACGAGCTCTTGAAAACATTGATAGAACCAACAGTGGGGCAAAGGAGTGCAGTGCTGTAAGGACAGTAGGGAAAGGACCTTTTTGATCTTCTGCAAAGTATTCCCCAAACCTTTCTTTACATTTCACATTTAAACCAATCTTTAAATTTTAAAATATAAATTCAGAAAATATCAAGGAAGAAATAGAAATATCTAAACTGCTGTCCAGTTTTCCTTTATTTTCTACCCACTGTCTCGGGGTTCTCGTAGCCGAGACCGCTTTGCCATCGAAATGAGTTCATAAAAACCAAAGAGGCGGAGGCCAAAGATGATGCGGCATGCGGCATGGGGCAGAAGGCAGGAGGCAGGAGGCAACAGTGCTGCTGGGGCAGTGGAGTGGTTTAGCAGCAGTGTGGGGTGTGGGCTGTGGGCTGTGTGGGGGGGAGCGATTCGGTGGTGGTGCTGGCTGCCACTTCTGCTCCTTCTTCGGCTGCCGCTGCCACTGCCGCTGCTGGATGCTCGTTTGCAAGTGAACGACACATCGTTGCTACCAGGCAATGAAGCTGCAGCAGCAGCGGCAACGGCATGGGGCACCTTCTGTGGGGTGGCATCTGAGGTGGGGCAGTGCCAGGCCAGTCCATTGAGGCACTCGTTCACTTTGTATTGGGGCAGGCCACAGCCGAAGCCGAAGCCAAAGTCAAAGCCAAAGCGAGAGAGAGATGCTGATAAGTTCGGCCGGTTCTATGCTATTTTTTTTATTGTCGTATATATTTTTTTTTTACTATTTTTTTACTCTTTCCGGGGGTATTACGATTTTGAAGAAAATGGAGAAAAGAAGGCACTTTCCATCCCATAGGATACCATGGCTTTTTTCTTTATAAGTAATAACGATATGAACTTTGTTTTTCAGGGAGTTTCTCCGATGCAAAAGCCATTGAAAACTGTTGAAAGATCTTTATATGTATATGGTAGAGGCAGTATATCAATCGGAACCTCTAGGTTCGACCCAATCATCTATCAAATTCAAAAATGTTGTTCAACAAAGTCTGAATACTATTCTTCAAGAGTTATAATCGCACGGGAACAAATTTGTTGTTTATTTTTCTAAAGATATTCCAATCAGAGTTCCCCAAAATAGTATTTTCTACACACTTTCTTCAAATTTAAACATGTTCCCTCCAATATATCAGATATCTACCTGTGTATACCATCTATGGCTATATCTATCTGTATCTTCTAAGAAATATAATTATTTAGAGGGTATCCAGGGCTGCGGTTCCCCCCTGATTCTCTGCTTTCATTTCTTGTTTTACTATTTTTCCTGCTATTTTTTTTTTTATATCTTTCCTGGTTTTATTTTCTGGCCATCGATGGGGCACGGCACCACGAAGTGAACAGGTGCCTGCCTACCTGTGTGCTGTGCCTCAGTCTGGGTTCTGGGGCTCTGGGATGTGGGGTCTGGGGTCTGGGGTCTGGGTGGGGTGCCTCTGCAATCGATACATTTATTGCTGTTGGGCCCCCATGTGCCGCTCGCTGCGTTGGCCAGCAACAAAAAACAGCACGCATTGGCATCATGCCGTCCGTTGCTGCCACTTGTGTCTGGTCTGGTCTCTGGTCAGTGGGGATGTGGGGGAATGGAGTGCAGTGCTGTACTGTACTGTACTGTACTCTTTCTGCCATCCAAAGGTCGACTGTTTTTTGCGGTCTTATCAGTGGAGAGCTCTTCGATTGATTGTTTTTGTTTACAGCACCACGCAAATTGCTTAGGTGACTGATAAGGCGGTACCCGCTCTCGTAGCCCCCTCTTCTACCATTCTCCGTCTCGTTCTTCTCTACTCTCCCCTATTCTCTCTCTCTCTCTCTATATATCTCAAGCAGAGACATTATCAACTAGAAACTAGAAAAAATACAACAGTGGAACCTCAAAATTTATTGATTCCTTCTGTCGGTTACTCTCCCCTCCCTCTTCGTCTCTCTCTCTCTCTCTCTCTCTTTGGCTCCTGTCTCCCTATCCTTCCCTCTCTCCCTCTCTTTCGCTCATTGTTATCTTTGATTGAACGTTTTAAGTAGCGGTTTCTGCTCTCCTCTCCACTCCACTCTCCGCTCTCTTCTGTTGCCTCTCGGCCATTTGAAGATTTTTGTCTGCTTTATTATAGAAATTTGTTGTAATTCACTGAGAGGCCACTTAAGATAAATCGCCACAGATTGGTGGGTGGGGGAGATGGGAGAATCGAAGGATAAGAAGAGAAGACTGAGTGAAGCAGTGGGGAAGGGGGCGGGAGCAGGCGTATCCAGTGGCCGATGCTACTGAAGTAGCCGCTGACATCGGGCAGAGGATGGGGATGGGGGGCGCACAGAGCCTGGGAGATTAGAAGGAATAAGACATGGAGAGAGATCAGAACGGACTAAGGAATGGTAGGAAGAGAAAGATTATAGAGGTGGGCAGGGTAGGGTAGGTGAGGGAGATGAGATGGGATGAGGCTAACTGGCAGAGAGACTTGTTCTCTGTTAAACCCCTTTTGCCGCCGAGACACAAATGCGTCGAATAATGCGATTGACATTTACTTTCTGTTTAAATTTACCCTAAGCGAAAGGATACACCCCTTTTTCGAAAGACACAAGCAGAGAACATGAGAGAACAGAGAACTGTTGTTGTTATTAGGATCGAGCGATAAATATGTAAGGAGAAATGCAGCGGCAGAGAGAAAAAAGGACTTACAAAGAAAAGGACATTTTGTGGACAGAGAAAAGGAGAACGGAGAAGTTCTGAAAGAGATTGTGGGAACCTTCTTCGAGAACTTTCTTTGTACAATTTCAAATCTAAGAAAAAGTTTCGTCTCCCTAAATTCCCGTGAGAAAATCCGCCGAGACACAGAGGGAGAGAGAGAGAGAGACAGAGAGACAGTGACAATGGATGGAGAAAACCGCCGCTCGGGGATATCCTGTCAACAGCATCCAACCTGCAATACCCTCTCAAACCCCAAGCACCCTCTACCACCCCCAGACACCCTCCACCCCCTGGAGACACAAATTAAAATTTGCCCAAAGATTAAGAGAAAGAGAATACGCTGGGAAAGCAGAAAGGGAAGAAGGAATGCAAAACACACCCAAAAAAAAAAGGGAAGAGAAGCCCCAACTAAAGACAAAGATTCCCCAAGAGCCAAAAGACACAACAAAAGGGAGAAAGCAAGAGAAGACAAGCGAAAAA